>JAJOZX010005165.1:335000-346034 GCA_023014485.1 Bathynomus jamesi
GAGTGAGGTGAGAGTAGAGGTGAGAGGTGAGAGTAGAGGTGAGAGTAGAGGGGAGAGTGAGGTGAGAGTAGAGGTGAGAGTAGAGGTGAGAGTAGAGGTGAGAGTAGAGGTGAGAGGTGAGAGTAGAGGGGAGAGGTGAGAGTAGAGGGGAGAGGTGAGAGTAGAGGTGAGAGGTGAGAGTAGAGGTGAGAGGTGAGAGTAGAGGGGAGAGGTGAGAGTAGAGGTGAGAGGTGAGAGTAGAGGGGAGAGGTGAGAGGTGAGAGTAGAGGGGAGAGGTGAGAGGTGAGAGTAGAGGGGAGGTGTGTGAGTGAGAGGAGAGGTGTGAGAGTGAGAGGAGAGGTGTGAGAGTGAGAGGAGAGGTGTGAGAGTGAGAGGAGGTGTGTGAGTGAGAGGAGGTGTGTGAGTGAGAGGAGGTGTGTGAGTGAGAGGAGAGGTGTGAGTGTGAGAGGAGAGGTGTGAGTGAGAGGAGAGGTGTGAGTGAGAGGAGAGGTGTGAGTGAGAGGAGAGGTGTGAGTGAGAGAGGAGAGGTGTGAGTGAGAGAGGAGAGGTGAGAGGTGTGAGTGAGAGGAGAGGTGTGAGTGAGAGGAGAGGTGTGAGTGAGAGGTGTGAGTGAGAGGAGAGGTGTGAGTGAGAGAGAGGTGTGAGTGAGAGGAGAGGTGTGAGTGAGAGGAGAGGTGTGAGTGAGAGGAGAGGTGTGAGTGAAGCAACTACTTTATTTTACTGTAGTATATCTCTTTTTATGAGGCGTACAGCATAACTCAAAGAAACGCAGTAATTAGCGCTAATTAGTTTATTTGCTAAAATTCCGTCAAAGGAACCGTCAACGAATTAATTATGAACAATAACAAATTAACAAATGTATTTTATTAATTTTACCAAGTATGCAGTAGAACGCTGCTGGAGGTTGTACTACCTAATTAAGTACGTGTGCAGTAGACGTAATAACGAGGTCAGGAGTACATTTGGATTGGACGCGTGACTTCGTGTGTTATCTGGCAGCAAACTATTTGGTTCTTTCACCGCAGTTTCGTCCGATATATATCAGCTGTACTATTTGTATTCGGAGTTCAGACATCGAATCATCTGCAGTGAGAAAAGTGGTTTCCAATACATTTGTCAAATTTTACGAGTAAATGCTTTGCTTCTTCATGCATCATCTCAGGAACCTGATAAGCAAGAATCAAAGAATATCGCTGCTCGTTTAATTTGCGAAAACTAGAACGTTTCAAGCATTATTAATTGCATTCTAGCTACACCTTCTTTTGCAATGTACTACTACTATTATTTACTACTACTACTAATAATAATAAATTATACCGTAATAAATAAAGTAACAAAATTCTCATTATATCATTCTTCGAATTTATTTCCCAATTTTATTTTTAATTTATAGCTACTAATAAAAACTGAGGGGCAGAAATGGTTGAGCAAAATTCTTTATTGCTAAAAGAAAAAATTAAGAAATTTCGAAAGTGCCAAATTTTTATTAAAGCAATTTCAGCTTCACTTCACCTAATAACGTTTCATCACAGACATGAAATTTACGTTTGTAAGAGTTACAAAAAGAAATGGGTGTGAACTAAATACTTCTAATACATATATACATCATCATCGAACAAACTTAAATTACTTAAGAATTGTAAAACCGCTTTGAAATAAATTTTATAGTCTGTGATATTAATGTTAAATGCTGACCTACTTAGCTGTAAGTTCAGTTTGGTCAAGGTCTTCTATTTTTATTCAATTTACGACTCTACTTTCCTCCGAGTTGTGAAAAACTCCTTGGATTAGATCGTAAAAAGGAGTTAATAAAAACGAAAAACATACGAGCTGAATTCTTCAGTGGGTGATTTCGTTTTGTCCCAATTACGTGTTAACTGGTATAGGGCTTTTATTATTTTTATAATGCAATCGCCCACTCCTAATATATATATGGTGTATTAAAAGTCCGTTCTCTTGGACATTTTGCGTTAATAATTTTTTGTATTTAGAGTTCAGGTAATTGACGATATGGGTGAATATACAGATCAGGAAATGGTAGAAATTGTTTTGTTACATGTTGCATGCCAGAGGGAGGCATGTCACTTATTCCATGAACTGATACGTCTGATACGTCATTGCCATGTCAGCAAATCAGGTTTCGTTCATGGAATAAATGACATGCCTCCCCCTGGCTTCTACCAACAACATGTAGCAAAACAGAATCCACCTTCTCTTGATCTTCTCTTGACCCATAACGTCAATTATCTGTACTCTAAAAAATATAAAATATTATTAACGCAAAACACCTATGAGAACGAACTTTTGATACACTGCATATATATGGCTTAAGTTCACATTAAACGCGCGAACTTCTTATTTTGAAATAATTCACAGGAAAAAGTGAAACACCCACACAGAGTACTTTCGAGTTTACTTCAACTCCTTTTAGGGAAGCTGAAAATAGATAAATCCGCCAGCTTATATACCCACCTTATGAAAAACCTCTTACCAAGGAAGTAATCCCTCGGATTACTAAAGAATGGTGGCAAACTATTTTTATACTGATTAAAAATAAGGTTGGAAATAAAATAAAGTTCATATTTACCGGAACTAAGATTAAAATTACCAACATGCTTAATACACGTTACTTCAATTATATTTCTTTCAAAATTGTTATTATTTCTAAACAAGATACTTTAATTATTCTAATCAATCGCATGATTATTAATTATTACGTACAAGTACATGGACAAATATGGCGCTAGTTTCATTAGCTGTACACAGTGTACGGCATTTATGATGTTTGATTCTAGTGGCCATAATTTCGCCTGTTTGACTGATATTACTAAATTACAATCTTTACATTTATATGGAATGGATACATGCAGGGATGTTCACAGGGGTAATACAAATTAATAAACTCTCAACCGAATTAATATAAATAAACACGACATTAATTCCTACGTCTCTAAAGCAAGTGGGTGAGGCGAGTGAAATTTTTATGATATGGCAAATACAATGTTTTTAAATTCTTTCTTCTTTTTGTTAGTTATAAAAAGGAGTTCTTAGTTTTATTTAGACAATTCTCCAGGAAATAATTAAGATAATATAATTTGTTTCCAATATAAACAAATTGTTAAATTCACCATGTAAAAATTCTGGCCTAACTATTATCGAGGTTGGTTCTTCGAAACAGAAATGAATATAGATCGTTTAATGGAATTAGGTTATGATGGTTGAAAAAGAAATGTGCATAAAAATTATTGGTTGGCTTCTTACAATAAATTTAAAATTTAAATAATTACATCAAGAAATGGAACTGAATTTTATCCTTTCCAGTTTGTAAACTGAATTTAAAAGAGAGAATTAAGCTATTGATACTATTAAGGAATTCACGAATACTTAAATGAGTGGGCTACGTCGTAGCCAATGTCGTAACACCCTCCCCTCCGTCATATGACCTTAAATGTTACGAAGGAGGTTAAACAACCCCAATCATTATTATTTAAATGAGTGGGCCAAAAACATAAAATGTTATCAATATACATTAATTATTTTAGGTCAAAATTAACAATACCACTGAGTAATATATATTACTTTTTTCTCGAAAATTCCATGGATAAATCTCCAGTTTCCCTGAAGAGGAGCTGAAATAAACTTGAAAATACTCGGTGTGAATGCTTCACTTTTCCTGCAGGTTATTTCAATATATATATATATATATGATTTTTGAAAATTTGACACTTTAAAATATATATATATCCACCCGCCTGGGTGGCCTAGTGTTTAAGACGCTGAACTGCTGATTTAGAGATCGTGAAATCGAGTCCCGGCTCAGACTCCCTTGGCGGGTCGTGGTTTTGATTCTACGTTAAACTGTAGATCTAACTTGCGACAAGCGTGACTTTCATCAAAATGAACAATATTCGTGCGGAAGCTTAAAATGTGTGTGTTAACATATTTTCCTTTATTCCATAAATAAAAATGAATAATACTGAAACGTTTTAGGAATGACTTGAAATATATTTAACAATATTTTTTAACGTAATAATTTTACTCATTTTTTAAAACAAAAATTCTCTCATTTTTAGCGAATTTAGAGATAAATGTTTAACTAGATAAAAATAAAATTCAATAATCCCCTAAAGCAAGGGTGCCCAGACTTTACGTACCCAAGATCTACTTTTGCCAGCCTCATCCTAACGCGCGATCTACCAGCACTGAAATTGACAAAAAAAATTTTTACACACTAATATACTTTCTTTATTCATGCAAAATACATTTATTTAAATAATAATAATTATGGAATAATAATATATTCTTTGATTCTTACATTATCAAATAGACGTAGATTATTTGCATTGCATGGTGTCAGCAAGCTGTGCAAAGTTTTGATTATAGTTGCTGACTGCTAGCCTCGCGCAAACGTCCAGATGATTTTCTGTTAGTGGACCGCCACTTGGACTTCATCATTTTCAGGTTTGGGAACGCTAATTCACAGAGGTTCATGGAACCAAAAAATGCTCTTAAATACATGGCACGTTTTCTCAGATTTGGATATTTTTCCTCTACGAGGAGAGTCAACATTTTTTTACCGAATGCCCTCGATTTGCAGTGTTAAAATTTTACTTTCGATTTGTCCATGTGAAACAATTTTGCTATTTTTAATGCAATTTCTTCAACATTTACGTCTGCATCAAAAGAAAAGTACATAAACCTTGCTACAGGTCCTAACAATGCGAAGTCTTAGAAGCGCCTCTCAAACTCTGTGATGAGGATGTTCACCTGCTCCACATATCGATCGTTGTCAAAATTTGCAGATTCTTTTTCCTGGCTGTTTAGCTCTGACATCATATTTGGGAAATGCCTCAATTTGTGTCACTGCAGTTGTGAGAAGAACAATTTAAATTTTTGCTTAAAGGCGTTCACAGAACTGATCAATTGGACAATATTTTTATCTTTTCAATGAGTTCGTTCAACTTAGTAGTGACATCAGAAAAGCTAAATCTAATACCCCCACTACACTTTCCAACTGCTTATATTCATCACCTCTTGAGGCCAGAAATTCTGATTTCGGTCAACAAATTTCTAAATCTCTGAAGAAAATTTCCCCTACTAAACCATCTTACATCATTGTGTAGCAAAAGGTCTGCGTGTTCGGCTTCACTTTCTTCCAGTGGAGACGTAAAGAGGCGCCTCTGCAGATTCCTTGCCCAAAAAGAACATACGACCTTCAGCCCAATATCCATGACTTCTTTCTTATTCAGCATTTCACCACACAGGACCTGTTGATGAATTATGCAATTATAATAGCTATGGAAGTTAGGAAAATTATCATTATTTTGGCAGAGCAACGCAACCACAGGTATGGCCAATCATGGCCGGAGCTCCATCGGTGGTAATGGACACAAGTTTGTTAATGGGTAACTGAGTGTTAATAACAGTCTTTGCATGTCTGGAAAATATCCTCTCCTCGAGTTTTCCCTTCAACGGTATGATTTTGAGCAATTCCTCCTTAGCAGTCAATTTTTAGGTACCATTCTATGAAATGCACAGCTAGGAAGTGTCAATAACACCTGTCGACTCATCAAATTGAAGTGAATAGAAAACCTACTCATTTATATCTTTATTTACTGTAGTTGTACTCTCAGATCCTCGCCCATCACTTCTGAACGTCGCGTAATAGTGTCTGGACAGCTGAAATTATTTCGCTTTATTTTTGAAATAATAAGACAATCAGTCTCCTGCCGCCAAAAATGCATCTTTTATCATGTCTCCATCCTCGAACGGTTTTTTGCGCTTAGCTAACACGTGACTTATCCGGAAGGATGCACTCGTGGCTGCCTTTGATTTCTCGATGGGCTTAGTAAATATGTGTTGTTGGACAGAAAATTGAGACTTCAATTCCTTCATCTTCGTCTTGCGAAGTTCACTTTTGGCTGGAAAGTCGCTCTCATATTTTTTGTGAACAGTTTTGAAATGCCTCTCAACATTTCCCTTCTTAGCAAAAGCTACGGTCGAATGGCCGATCAAATACACGCACTTTGAATTCACCACTGTGAAAAAATAATCTTCCTCCCACTCACTGTGAAAATGATAAGATTTTGTTTTATTGTTGCTTGGTCCGACACTCGTGATTAGCCCTCCACTAAAACTTTAGTTGAAAAATTCACTGGAAACGTACGTTTTGAGTAATTTTTTCGATAAAAGTTTAGAATTTTAGTACACTCACATGTGTTTGCTTTCTTTGCAACAACCTTTAGGCTACTGACTACTCTGGAATAACGGCTGTCACTTCGCGGAATGACTGCGGTGTTGCCAAGTTTGACATGTCTGTCACCCACAGCGCGTAAAACCGACAACTTGTGTACCGTAAGAATTTGTGAGTGCATGAGCAATTAAAAAAAGGACGGCTTCAGCAATAGGAATAAAAACCGGTTACAAGTACAAGCAATGCTTTCTTTCTCTCTTTCGCTAACTAGAGAGGCGGCAAGCAACCGAAGGCAGATGCGATTCGGCAACAGTATAATGAACTATTTTTTTCATAAGAATTTTAACAATGGATAACTCAGACCGCGATACCCCAAGGATTTCTTGGAACGTTACCCCACGTTATCAGCGTATTCCACTGTACAGTGTACATATCGGGTCGGCAAAAAAAAAAAAGGGGAGACCTCGAACGTTGGCTGTAAAATTCAGTTATGATCAGTTTTCAATATTTTTTTCACACCCCACAACTAAGTTGTTGTTGTCGTCGTCGTTTAGCCGATCAGCCCACCCTGATCGAGCAAGCAGGCGGCACGCAGGTAACCGATCGCCCTCTCCGGAGTGGACCAGAGGTTCAGCGCACTAGGGATGATGTGTTGTGCTAGAGCGGTACAGTCTGTCATAATGTGTTCAATTGTTTGTGGTGTGTCCTGACACAGGTGGCAGGTGTCGTCTGTGGAGTTGTCTAGTCTGTGTTTATATGTCCGTAAGTTCGGGTGATGTCCACATCGGAATCGTGCTAAGTTAACTCGATCCAATCTGCTCAGGCTGATCTCTGACCTGTTAATGGGTGGCGGCTTCGCACCTCGGACCGCATTCGGACCGAGGCGTGTCAGTGATTTGTGAGTTAGGTGTGTGTGTGTGTATGTGTTTTCTGTACTGTGTGATGTCTGTGGGGCGTGGTATGAAATGGAGTATTTGGTTATAATGTCTCTCTGGTGTTACCTTAATGGTGCGAGGTGTCGGTGCATGATTATACATGTAGTGGCAAGTGTGTTGTGGGTTAGTTGTCGCTGCTGCCATGAATTGTGTTCCCCTCGTCTCTAAATGTTCCCTAACTTTCAGTACTTTTGTTTCTGTGTGCAGGTGTTCCATTGGTGTTGTTTGAATGCATCCTGTAATGATACGAAGTGCGTTGTTTTGTATTGTTTGTAAGGTGTTTATGTGTGTTTGAGAAAATGGGTGCCAGCATGGGCTAGCATAGTCCATAACTGAACGAATATATTGTTTGTATATGAGTGACGTTGTTTCCTGCTGGTGTCCAAAGTTTGTGCCTGTTAGTACCCTAAGCGTGTTAAGTCTTGACGTACATTTGTTTTTAATGTCCTGAATGTGGTTTGCAAAAGATAATGAAGTGTTGTATGTGATCTCAAGTATTTTGGTCATGTGAGTGTGTGGAATGTTGGTGTTGTTTAGTGTAAGCCGTGGAGTTATCTGGTGTTCTTTTGTATTGCTTGTAAGCAAGGTGATGGTTGATTTTGTGGGCGCTACTTTGAGTCTATTGTGTGTGAGCAAGTCTTGTATACGGTTTATGTATGTTTGTAGGTTATTTGTAGCGGTGTCGATGTTGTTGTGGGTGGACGTTCGTGATGTCATGTGCATATGATAAGGTAAGCTTGTTATCTATGGGTGTTGGAGTGTTGGAATGTCATGCATGTATAAGTTGAAGTGTGTTGGTGAGAGAACAGAACCTTGAGCGACCCCGTTCGGAAAAAGCTTGTTTTTGGATGACTTGCCATTAAATGTGACATGTGAGTATCTTCCTGAAAGATAGTCGCTCAGCCACCTTTTGGTGTTATTTGTGCATGTTTGTGTTGAGTATTTTGTTTATGAGAGGGAAGCGTGGGATAGCATCAAATACTTTACTAATGTCTATTGTTGCTAATAGTGTACGTTGAGCTGGTCGTCTGGAGTTGATGCCATCCATGATGTGCTGCGTGAGGATAGTGTGTAATGTCGTGGTTGAGTGGTGAGGTCTGAATCCATGTTGAGTAGGCGATAGTGGTATGTGTGGGTTGGTGATTTGTAAGATTAGTCTTTCTGTTACTTTGGAAGGTGTGCATAGTAAAGTAATGGGTCTGTAGGAAGCTGGTTCTGTTGGATTTTTGTTTGGTTTGAGTAGTGTAATAATTTTACCTTGTTTCCATATGTCAGGAATAATACAGTGTTGGTATGAATATGTGCTGATATTTGTGAGAGCTAGTATTCCCTGTGGGCTGAAGTGTTTAAGGTGTATGTTAGATATGTTGTCTGGTCCAGTAGCCTTCGAATTCTTAATGTTTTTGATGATGTTGGTGGTCTGGTCTGTATTGAAGGGTGTAATGGTTGTGTCGAGTCTGTAGGTTTTCTTGTGCCTGGCTGTTTGTCTGTCTGCGTGTTTCTGGTTGTTGTCTCTGTTTAAGTGACTTATCTTTGCGTAGTGATTAACTAGAATGTTACCTTTTTGTGTATATGTTGGGATATTATTTTGGCTGCAACAGATAGCCGCGAGTGAGGTGTGAATGCCGCTGTTAGAGTGGGTAATGCTGTTTATATTTCTTGGATAGCCTGAATGTATCTGTGGAGTGGTTTAGTGTTATGAATTCCGTAAATGTTTCTGTTTGTTTCTCTTTGAGTTTGTTGTTTATTTCTGTGTTGAGGTGTTGTATCTGCTGTTTTATGGTTTGTGTGTGTGGTGTTTGTGTGTTATGTTTGAGGTTGTTACGTTGCCTTATGAGGTGGGCTATTTCTCTAGTGTAATTTGGGTTGTATTTCCCAATGTTGCCCTCGGGTATGTATTTGTTTGCATTATTGATGATCTGATTAAATGTCTTGAGTGTTGTATTGATGTTTATGATGGGTGTGCTGTTTAATGTGGTGAATTGGTCCTCAGTCTGTATTTTGAACTGTTCCCAATCAGCTTTATTGTAATTTTTGTAAGTGTGCCTAAGGCTGTTGGGGCAGAGTGTAGAACGTGTTGTAATGATGATGGGCAGGTGGTCTGATGACAGTTGTTTTCCTGTTCTCCAGTGTGTATGTGTTGCTTGTGAGGGGGAACAGAACATTATGTCTGGGAAGGAGTTTGAGTGTCCTGCTTGATGTGGTATGTGTGTATGTTCTTCTGTATTGTTAAGAATGAAGAGACTATTTAGTTGTGTGGCTATGTTGGCGCCTCTGGTGTTGCTTTGGTTGTGCAGGTACCGACTAGTGTCTTTAGCGTTGAAGTCTCCTCCCAAGATGACATTAGTGAGAGAGGCCAGTTTGTGTAACTGTGGATTGTAATTGGCTGGCACCTGAGGTGAACTATCTGGTGGGATGTAAATGTTGATTAGTGTGGTTTGTTTTGCGCGCGTTTTAATGTTAACTGCCTGTATTTCTATCGTGTTATCTGCTTGGATTGTGTTTGTAATGTTTTGGGTGGCATCAGTGTAGCTAATGCTTTTATGTATGTAAGTGATGAGTCCACCCCCGTTACCCCCAGTACGATCTTGACGGATCGCCGTGAAGTCAGTGATGATGGGTGTTTTGTGTGTGCGTTTTAGTTTTGTTTCTTGTATAAGTGCTATACAAACAAAAAACATTCACATAGATGTGAATGTTTTGTTTGTGTATGAATTCCCTACGCTGCATGATTTTGTTTGTGAGGCCATCTACGTTGTACTGTAATATGTTAATATTATACTTCTGTATGTGTCTCATGGTGTTATTGTGTCTGTCTTTGAGTATGGTGACATGTGTAAGTTGTAGTGGGACCTGGATTAGTCTTAATATCGCCGGAGAGTAATAGTAGTCCGGGGAGCACGCAATTGCTCCCCATAAATGAAAAAATAGCACGCTGAGAATAGGTTCGGCCCCGGGAGCCGATCGGCACTCTGACCGTGCCACGCAACAGGCCGTCGACTGCCAGTCTGGCCAACACCGTAGACAGCCCGCTGCACGGAGATTTGAGGAAGTTTGGCCACCAGCGCGTTGATGTTTTGGTTTGACGTCGCCTCTTCGCGTTGACGTGTCCCGCGCTGGAGGATACAGCCACTGTTAGAAGCTTCCTCGTCAGCTGCTAACACTTTTTTCACGTTGTTCTAGCTAACTGTTCAGAGGATTTTTATAAACAAATCTCAGTTTTCTGCTCAAAACGGCTCTTTCTAATTTTAAAAATGACTACTCAAGGAAGGAAGATGTTGACTTCTATTTTGCGGCAATAGTTGATGATATTTATGTTACTTTATTGATTAATGAAAATGATAAGGCTCTTCAAGTTATAAAAGATTTCTTTCGTAATCCAAGTAAATTTCCTATACGGTGGGTGGATTTCAAAGAAAACTAATGAAAATTACGGATTTATTGAACATTTCTTTACGCCACTGGAAATTCTCTATTTACACTAATACTGCATTGTATGTGCAGATAAAAAGTTACAAAGTACTCACATATGGTGCTACCTTGATGTTAAAAAAACTGCTCGATATGTTTACCACGAACTTCTACAACCTTTTTCAGTCTAGGACGGAACTCATCTATGGCTTTATTGATTTGTTCTTGTGGTAGCTCATCCCATTTTTCCAGAAGAAGCTGTTGTAAATGAGCGACATTTCTTACTTTGACCCGATAAATTCTCTGTGACAAATTTTCCCAAAGGCCGTAATCGACAGGATATAAATCAGGACTGTATTCTTTTGATATATCCTGTTTTAGCGATTTTCTTGAGAAGCTTGTCCAAACCTCGTGCAGTTGGCTTACGTTAATTAAAATCGCTTTAATTATCAACTTGAACCTATGATTAGTAAGTTTTCCTGGAATATTCGCCAT
>JAJOZX010005166.1:0-342668 GCA_023014485.1 Bathynomus jamesi
TTTGTGGAAGATAAAGTGAACCTTCAGGTTACATGTAAGAAAATTGACTCCAGATGAACTACGTACAGTTCCTTTCAAGTTACGGCAGTCTGTGATGATCCAGGGGTATTTGTGAAACAACTTTATAGGGCTATGGGTTGATTGCCTGATACCCTCATCCGTTGGAAATTTCCAGCAGACTTCAGTGGAGTTAACGACAAAAAGCCCTATGTTTTTTCGTTAGAGTTATGTATATGTAGGTCTTCAAAGGACCTCTTTGCTTTCGGTATTTGCGCTGCCTAATGGTAAAGAAAGGAATTGCCTTACCTTATTACTTCGTTGGGCCTCGCTTCTGTTTCGATGTAGGGCGCGACGACCTTTTTCGATGTAGGGCCGTGGTACGATGGAGCTACACAATGAGTTGACTCGATGTAACTAATATAGGCAGTCACTATTTAAACACCTGAAGGAACAGGCCTATCCTTCTTATAGTTATTAAGTTTTATATCAAGAGGATTTCACTCGGAACTTATAGGAAGATAAAGGACATCTTCCTTGCTTAAAGCATTGCTGTAACATAAGCAGCTTCGAGCGAGCCGATATAATATAATCTTCGTATTTTAATTATCTGCTGATTTCGCAAAGGTCGTTGACTCCTCTCTCGATGTAATTTTCATGAGTTGGAAGTGGAAAAGTTTGAACACGAAATAATAAATTTGTTTTCTTGTTATGCAGGCCCGATGCCTACTGTGATAGCGTGGGGTAGACACCCCAGTTAGGTTACTTAGGTTCTAGCAAACACTCAAAAGCACTTACCGGTGCGTTGAATTAGGTATTCCTTGAAGCCTACCGTTTTATTCCTGTGTCCCACAACAGCCTACCTAACTCTCTCTTACATTACCAATTTAGAAGCTATAGACATTACCCCTAACTATACTTAAGTACGAACAACTTCCTACCCGATTTGTTACCTTAGATTCATCACCTAATTTTACTCAGCACCAAAGATTAGGTCAGATAGGAAAAAACATGTCTAGGCCAGACCGAAGCAATACGAACAGCCCGTTGGTTGTTTATGGCTTCGTCTTGCCATTCAGCTTAGATTTAGTGATATTTACTCTTTAGTGACTTTTAGACTATATACATATATATACATACACGTCACCTCACTCCTCCCCTACAAGTTTAGTCTGTCAGGGGGATGAGGGACCCTAGACGACCTGCGGAGCGGGGTTGATGTACTAGTAGGATCAGGTGCAACCTGTATAGGCGGGCAAGTTGAACCATTTTCCGGAGGATCAGTTCTCTCTTCCGGAAGACTCTGGTCCTTCTGCACTTCCCGTTCCCATATCTGGTCCTGATGGCGTTTAATAGAACGACCATCTTCTAGTTGGCACTTGAAGGAAACAGGGCCCGTTCTCTCCTGCACAGTTGCAGGAACCCATTTTGGTCCAGCCCCATAGTTGCGAATCACAACTGGATCATTAGGTTTCGCTTCTAGAACTCTCCCTCTTTTAGTGTCGTGGTACAACTTCTGTTTTTCCTGATGGCGTAAAACTCGTTGTTGTAACATTTCGTTTGGACGTAACAAATCAAAAACTGAACGAATTCCCCGGCCAATCAGAAGTTTAGAGGGAGACACCCCTGTCGTGGTGTGTGGTGTTATTCGATATTTAAACAAAAATTTATCCAACACCACTTGCATTTCCTCCCCACGAGAATGACGCAAGGCCGACTTGAAAGTACGGACCATGTTTTCCGCGAGACCGTTAGTAGATGGGTGGAAAACACTAGACCGGACATGTCTAATGCCATTTAGGTGGACGAAGGCGAAATTCCTCACTGGTAAAACAAGTACCATTGTCGGAAACCAGGACTACGGGTAAACCCCATCGAGCGAAAACTGAACGGAGTAAGCGAATAGTAACACCCGAAGTCGTGGAAGTGGTTGGAAAAATTTCCACCCACTTAGAGTAGGCGTCCACCATGACTAGGAAATAAATTATTATTTATAGGACCTGCATAGTCAACATGGATCCTATGCCACGGTATAGTAGGCCATTCCCAAGGATGAAGTGGACTTTTCCTTGGGAGATCTCTGTTCTCTAGGCAGCTTTGACAGGAACGAACCAATGATTCGAGTTCTCCATCTAAACCAGGCCACCAGAAATAAGCTCTCGCCAGCTCTTTCATTTTTGTTGCGCCCATGTGTTCAGCGTGAAGTTCCTTCACTAAATTCGACCTGCCTTTATTTGGAATAATCACTCTGTGGCCCCATAAGAGACAGCCATTTTGAATAGAGAGGCCAGACTGACGCTGAATAAAAGGCTGTAATTCACTCTCAACCTTAGTAGGCCAACCAACTGAGCAGAAATGGATGACCCTAGACAGAATAGGGTCTGATTTTGTCCACTGCTCTATTTGTACTGCAGATACTGGAGTGGATTCCAAAAACTCCACCAAGTGAACCCATTCTGTAGGTATAGGTACACAATCATTTGGATTTTCTAAGGGCAACCTACTTAGCGCATCAGCCGTACCTAGAAGTTTACCTGACCGATGTACTAAGTCAAATTTATAGGCTTGTAGAATCAGTGCCCATCGTTGAATCCTACCTGAGGCCATAACTGGAATATTTTTATTAGGTGAAAATAAACCTAAAAGAGGCTTATGGTCAGTAATTAGTTTAAATTCATGACCCCATAGATAGAAATGAAATTTTTTTACTGCAAATACTAAGGCTAATGCTTCACGTTCCACTTGTGCATATCGTCTTTCCGTCTCAGTTAGTGTTCTAGAAGCAAAACAGATAGGCCTATCTACACCATCAATGTGGTGAGATAACACTGCCCCAATTCCATAAGAACTGCTGTCTGCTGAAACTACGAGAGGAAGTTTAGGATCATAATGCACTAGGAGAGTGGACTTTAGTAGTACGTCCTTGGAAGCCTCAAATGCTTCCTTTTGAGTTTTCTCCCATCTCCACTGTTCCCCAGATCGTAATAGCTTATTTAGGGGTTCAAGGAAAGTCGATGCATTAGGCAAAAATTTCCTATAAAATTTAGGAGACCTAAATAAGCTTGTAACTGTGTGATGTTTTGTGGAGGTGGTGCCTTTTCTATTGCTTCTAGTTTATCCACCGTTGGATGAATGCCTGAGGCATCTATGCGGAACCCTAAATATGAAACCTCATTAGTGACCCATGAACACTTTTCTCTCTTTAGCTTAAGTCCAGCATCCCGGAGTCTTTTTAGAACCGTGGTTAATCTAGTTAGGTGTTCTTTTTTAGTCGAACCTGAAATGAGGACATCATCTAGAAAGCAAAGTACCCCTGGAATGTGACCTAGAACTTGGTCCATTGTCCTCTGAAAAATACCTGGAGCCGATGCTATTCCATAGCATAGCCTATTGTACTTATATAGGCCTCGGTGCGTATTTATGATAGTTAATTCTTTAGAGTTTTCATCTAAACTTAGTTGAGCATAGGCTTGGGACATATCGAGTTTTGTGAAATATTTTCCCCCAGCAAGAGAGCTAAATAATTCATCAGGCTTGGGTATAGGATAGCAATCTAGAAGGACGGCTCTATTTGCTGTTAAACGGTAATCCCCGCATAACCGCACGGACTTGTCCGGTTTTAGTACAGGAACTACTGGGCAGCCCACTTAGCATGTGTGACTGGTTCAATAATTTTATCTTTTAGCAGCCTGTCAATTTCTAAATCTACCTTCTCCCGCAGTGCATGCGCAATTGAACGAGCCTTACAAAATTTCGGAGTTACATTAGGATCTACTTCTATGCAGACCTGATGGCCTTTTAGGTTGCCTACTTCAGGCCCAAAAATAGAAGAAAACTCCCTTAACAATGAGTCTGTCAGATGGATATGAAAGTGTATGCACATCTGCCTGACCCCTTGGCAAGATTTTGTCAATTGGCATTTCCAAAGCATCAATCCAATCACGGCCTAGTAGAGTAGGCCCTTGCTCATCCACCACTAAAAGGGTTAAGGGATGAGACAAAGTTTTCTGGTTAAGTGTAACTGTGACGTATGCTTCTCCACAAATAGGTATTTTTATGTCACCGTACTTCTTCAAAATCGTTTTAGATGCATGTAGTTTAGGTGTGTTTTTGAAAATCTTATCAAAAACTACCTTGGACATGACCGTCCGGGCAGCACCCGTATCCAATTCTAGAGGAACTGTAATTCCATCTAGGCCTACCTCTACAATATATGGGCCTGTATTTTCCCCACTTTGCTGCTCATAGAATAGGTACTCCACTCCAATGTTCGAAGTATTTCCCTTTTGAGGATTTATACTAGAAATGTTAAAATTAGAATTTTCACCCTTTGTTTTCTTTGAAAAACACACTTTAGCTATGTGGCCTATTTTACTACAGTTTCGGCAAACTGCTTCTTTAAAAGGGCAATCTTTCTTCCAATGGTGTTTTCCACACCCTGTACATGGCTTGGAAGGCTTAGTAGAATTAGTAGGCTTAGTCGTATTCGCCTCATACCTTTTATTTGCCTGTCTAGTAGGCTCGTTAGGTCTGCCAGGCCTAGAAGATTTAAAGCTATTTACGTGTTGGGCTTTACTACTATGATTTCCAAAAGCTCTAACATCTTTAGCAGCTGCTTCTCTAGCCGTAGCTATTTCTACAGCCTGACTAAAAGTTAGGTCCTGTATGGCTAATAGGGCTCTCTGGGTAGACTCCTCTTTGAGACCCATTACAAACCTATCTCTTAGCATTTCATCTAATTTGTCCCCAAATTTACACGTACGGCTATGGCTTTTTATTCCTGCAACAAACTCTGCAATGTTTTCATTTCCCGTCTGATGCCTTGAATAAAATTTGAAACGTTCATAGATGAGAACTACTCGGGTTTGTAGTGATCGGTTAGGGCCTGTACCAATTCATTATAGGTGCAAGTTTCCGGTGCTTTAGAGAAACTAGGTCCATAACTAAACCAAACGTTTTAGGGCCTATTATAGTTAAAAAGGTAGGTACTTTCTTAGCATCCGGAATGGAATTTGCCTCGAAAACAACCTCACCCTAGTGGCATAAGCTTCGAAGTCCTCCCCATTGTCTTCGTAGGGGCTTATATGGCCAATCACCGACATGCTAGAGCAAAACCGAATTAGACCAACTCACGTGAAGTAGGTTAGGTTAGGTTTAAATTTGGTCTAGTTACTGAATAGTGAATTTTATTAGAGTTAGGGCTGAATAGTGAATTGTATTAGAGTTAGGGCTGAGTAAGAATTAGTTTTAGAGTTAGGGCTGAGTAGAAATTAGTTTTAGAGTTAGGGCTGAGTAGGAATTAGTTTTAGAATTAGGGCGGCGGGACCTACGCTATAGTACGGTAGCTTCCCCACACAAACAAACCAAATCGGACGACCCACTAGTCTGCATCCAATTTTCCAAACAACCACTTGAACCCAATAAGCCAAATTAACCCAATGAGCCAAATTTAACCCAATGAACAAAATTTAACCAAATGAGCCAAATCCCATCCTCGTCGCCAAATGTGATAGCGTGGGGTAGACACCCCAGTTAGGTTACTTAGGTTCTAGCAAACACTCAAAAGCACTTACCGGTGCGTTGAATTAGGTATTCCTTGAAGCCTACCGTTTTATTCCTGTGTCCCACAACAGCCTACCTAACTCTCTCTTACATTACCAATTTAGAAGCTATAGACATTACCCCTAACTATACTTAAGTACGAACAACTTCCTACCCGATTTGTTACCTTAGATTCATCACCTAATTTTACTCAGCACCAAAGATTAGGTCAGATAGGAAAAAACATGTCTAGGCCAGACCGAAGCAATACGAACAGCCCGTTGGTTGTTTATGGCTTCGTCTTGCCATTCAGCTTAGATTTAGTGATATTTACTCTTTAGTGACTTTTAGACTATATACATATATATACATACACGTCACCTCACCTACATATGGGTTCTACGTACGTATGGCAATTATTTAATTCCCAATAGGCTATGTCGCCAATCCCGAGGCAATTTTGTAGATATTTAATTCAATTAATTAATAATTTATATTTAATTAAGAAATAAAGGTACCACATACAATACCATGTTGTAAGCGTGTATAGTTTTTCCATAGTATTTATGGATCCAGCAATATGGCCGGAACAGGTATATGTACGGCGGTTCTATAAGAAGGGAAGAAAAACACCTGCAGCCTCTCTCGCAAGTGCTGGAGGGGGTAATTATGGAGACATCATGCGTCGTACTGTAGAGAAAAATCCAGCTGGGTCGAGTGCTGTAACTGCTGTGCCTGGTATAAGTGGAATTCAACATGTAGAGATGGCTGGCAGAACTCCTGCATCTTCCTAATTGCAACATTCAAGGTAATCTCTTATAACTGTAGAGGCCTAAGCTGAGGTAATAACAGCAAACACAGGCGGATTATAATTGATAAACTGTTAGAGGATGCTGAATTGCTGATATCCTCTGTCCGCAGGAAACAGGACTTAAAAGACCTGAATAGCCAGAGATAAACAAGATGGTCCCCTTGCAGGCCACCCACCTGGTGGGGTAGCTATTCTATGGAGGTTGGGGTATGGGAAATATATTAGTGAATTAAAACTTGGTTTGAACTGGCTAACTGGAATAGAAATTTGTTTAGACAATAAAAATTTGTAATTCTGCGTATATCTATATGCCTTTTCAGGCAGTTGATAATGAAGATGATTACCTCATTAAATTGGGGCAGGTCAGCTATTATTGATGAGTTGGATATGACATGTGTAGCTATTATTGGTGACTTTAATGCTAATGTGCTTAATGATAATTCTTTGTTTAGCAACCACTTAAAAGCCTTCTGTGAAGATAATAACTTGACCCTTTCATCCACGTGTAGTCTTCCTAGTGATAGCTTTACTTACGTTAGTGATAGTTGGCACACCACCTCATGGTTGGATCATTGTATTTATACACCTGATGCAAATCAGGCAGTTTTGAATATGGCAGTTTTGTACTATGCTAGTTCTGATCACATGCCCCTATTAATTGAGTTTAACATTAATTGTATTCCAATGCTATCACAGGTAAATGATACACGTAAAGCGAAGTTAGACTGGTCCAAAGTTGATGATGAGGGCAAACAACAGTATTGTAATAAGTCTGATGTATTGCTAAGTAATATATCTATCACTAATGATGCTCTAGCTCAGGGGTCCCCAACCTTTTTGTGCCGAAGAGCACATTCAAGACTACCGGTAGTGCGGCGGGCACCATTTACTTTTTCAAGGCAAATTTATAGTTGGACTTAATAATTAACATAATACACAAAACAAACCATTTAATTCCTATGTAAAATAGTGAACATAATACACAAAAAAAACATTTAATTCCATGTAAAATAATGCACATAATACACACAAAAAATATTTAATGCGAAACAAGTTTAACTAATTATTTATTTATATTCTTATGTAAAAATCTTTTTTAGCAATCTCAAAGTCAATGTGATTTTTGGCACTGAATTTCATTGGCCAATGCCTCATAATTAGGAGAGTAGGATAATATTCCTAGCTGGTAGCTGCTGTGTCAGCAGCTACGACAACGCTGCTCAGTACGATGAACAAGGCTGGGCTAACTAAGAATCTTAGAAAAATTATCAAAACGATAACTTAATTTATTTATAAAGAAATAATTATTTTCAAATAAATGAGCATCTGTTTCTGTAATTAACTACTAAAATTTAATAAAATGTTAAGTATGTTACATATTTTGGAGCTATTGAAGAATAGGGACCCCAGCCCTCTTTAGTTAGCTTTATAAGGCTGACTAACGAAAATATCATGACCTAACCTAACCAATCGTCAAGGGCGTACAGTTAACCAACGATTGGTTAGGTTAGGTCGTGATATTTTCGTTAGTTAGCCTTATAAGCCTAACTAAAGAAGGCTGGGGTCCCTATTCTTCAATAGCTCCCATATTTTAAATACTTATTAACTAAATATTTAAAGTATGTAACATACTTAACATTTTATTAAAAATTTAAATAAAAACTTATCAATTGTAGTCAATCAGTGGCGGGCACACGCAAAATGGTCGGCGGGCACAGGGTTGGGGACCCCTGTTCTAGCTTGTCAGGATGTAAACTGTAGAATTCAAACACACATTTTGGCATTTAAAGACATCTATGAACAAATTGTTTCCTCTCTCAATAATGCTAGCCTAGACTTAAATACCTTCAGAAGAAAAATTATACATGTAGACCTGGCTGGACCGATTGTGGCTGAACTTCATAATGCATCCAGAGATGCTTTTATAATGTGGTGTGAACAAGGGAAGCCAAAGCAAGGCCCTGTATTACAAAAACAGAGTGCTAATGCCAGGTTAAAGTATGCATTAAGGTATATAAAAAACCATGAGGAGTAGTTAAGCAGGGATGCTCTGGCTAGAAAGCTTGCCAGTAAGAATCCAAGAAAATTTTGGGACGAATTAAAAACAATGAATAATAAATAGTGCAATGTCTCTCCCTGCTAATATTGAAAATGTAACTGGAACTGAGAATATAGTCAAATTATGGAAGGAACACTACAGTGAGTTATTCAGCTCTGTACATAAGAACAATAATGTTAATTGTGATACTACCTATAGTCCAGATATAAGAGTTAGTGTATTTGAGACTAAACAGGCCATAAAATGTTTAGATTGTAACAAATCATGTGGTATTGATGGTATTTCTGCTGAGCATCTGAAATTTAGTAGTGACAGATTAATGCCTCTGTTAGCTTTGTGCTTTACAGGTTTACTCATACATGGTGTTTTGCCAGATACAATGTTATCCCTTGTTTTGGTGCCAGTACTAAAAGATAAAAAGGGTAAAATCAACAGTAAAGATAACTATAGGCCAAAAGCCTTGGCCAGTATTATGTTACCTGTATACTAGTGATAACCAATTTGGTTTCAAAAAGAAACGCAGTACTGACATGTGGGTGTGTATGCCTGGAAGGAAATGGTCTGTAAATACCAAACTACAGTTAGATGCTAATGTATTTTTGTTTCCTGGATGCCTCTAAAGCATTTGACCGTGTTAATCATGACAAATTATTCATGAAACTTATAAATCGTAATGTACCTGGTTACTTGGTCCGTATATTAATATTCTGGTATAATCACCAGACAATGATTGTAAGATGGGGTGGGGTTAATTTAGAGCCATTCTCTGTGACCAATGGTGTCAGGCAGGGAGGGATACTATCCCCTACTTATTCAATGTTTATATGGATAATCTATCTGTTGTGCTGAACACCTGTAAAATAGGCACACTTTTAACCTTTGCATGAACTATCTCAACAACAAAAAAGATGAAGGTGTTCTACAAATTATGAAGTTTCCTCCACAAAGTCCTGATCTCAATCCAATAGAGCATCTTTGGGACCATTTGAAGAGTCTGAAAGCTAAAAAGAATATAATTTCTCGATTCTTTCTGGGAGAATGTAGAAGAATGCTGGAACGGCACAGCACAAGATGTTATCCAGAAACTTTTCGAATCTATGCCTCACAGAGTGGAAGCTGTCATGAAAGCAAAAGGTCATATCGATTATTAATAAGATTATGCCATTAAATTGTTAATTTTCTCACTAATTTATAATAATTACATTGAGAAGCAAATAATGTAACAATAAAAAATCAAATTTTGTTGTAATCATCATATATATTTGTACAATTTACAATAAATTGGGTGATTATAAGGTGGACGCAGACTTTTCAACGCCACTATATATATATATATATATATATATATATATATATATATATATATATATATATGGATAGAAACGACGTAAGTATAGAGGAGTGTTCTGCACACGAGGAAGAGAAATAACAAACAAATGAAAAATAAGGCACCCGCCCGGGAATCGAACCCAGGATCTTCCGATTGCCGGTCAGACGTGCTAACCACTACACTACGGAGCCACGATAGTCAGAAGTTGTAATTCTCCTACATAGGGCAGAAACCAATGCCTTGAGAGGGCACCCTCGCAAATCGTGAATATGTACATTTAACTGCAATGACCGCGCAGTATATTAACGTATAGAAACGACGTAAGTATAGAGGAGTGTTCTGTACACGAGGAAGAGAAATAACAAACAAATGAAAAATAAGGCACCCGGGAAGATCCTGGGTTCGAAACCCGGGCGGGTGCCTTATTTTTCATTTGTTTGTTATTTCTCTTCCTCGTGTGCAGAACACTCCTCTATACTTACGTCGTTTCTATACGTTAATATACTGCGCGGTCATTGCAGTTAAATGTACATATTCACGATTTGTGAGGGTGCCCTCTCAAGGCATTGGTTTCTGCCCTATGTAGGAGAATTACAACTTCTGACTATCGTGGCTCCGTAGTGTAGTGGTTAGCACGTCTGACCGGCAATCGGAAGATCCTGGTTTCGATTCCCGGGCGGGTGCCTTATTTTTTTTCATGTTTGTTATTTCTCTTCCTCGTGTGCAGAACACTCCTCTATACTTACGTCGTTTCTATACGTTAATATACTGCGCGGTCATTGCAGTTAAATGTACATATTCACGATTTGCGAGGGTGCCCTCTCAAGGCATTGGTTTCTGCCCTATGTAGGAGAATTACAACTTCTGACTATCGTGGCTCCGTAGTGTAGTGGTTAGCACGTCTGACCGGCAATCGGAAGATCCTGGTTTCGATTCCCGGGCGGGTGCCTTATTTTTTTCATGTTTGTTATTTCTCTTCCTCGTGTGCAGAACACTCCTCTATACTTACGTCGTTTCTATACGTTAATATACTGCGCGTCATTGCAGTTAAATGTACATATTCACGATTTGCGAGGGTGCCCTCTCAAGCATTGGTTTCTGCCCTATGTAGGAGAATTACAACTTCTGACTATCGTGGCTCCGTAGTGTAGTGGTTAGCACGTCTGACCGGCAATCGGAAGATCCTGGGTTCGATTCCCGGGCGGGTGCCTTATTTTTCATTTGTTTGTTATTTCTCTTCCTCGTGTGCAGAACACTCCTCTATACTTACGTCGTTTCTATACATATATATATATAATATATATATTTTTCAACGCCACTATATATATATATACATATATATATATAATTTCAACTGCAAAGAATACGCAGTATAATTAACGTAAAGAACGACGCTTGTATAGGAGAACATTCGCGCAAGATGAGGAGGGAGAACGAACAAATGAAAAAAATGAGGTAACTACCCGGGAATCGAACCCGGGATCTTCCGATTGCCGTCAGATATGATATGGTTTCTGCGCGTACTGTATGTAGGAGAATTACGACTTCTGATCGAGTGAGGACCATGGTGTAGTGGTTATCATATCTGACCGGCAATCGGAAGATCCCGGGTTCGATTCCCGGGTGGTTACCTCATTTTTTCATTTGTTCGTTCTCCCTCCTCATCTTGCGCGGAATGTTCTCCTATACAAGCGTCGTTCTTTACGATATATATATATATATATATATATATACACTAGGGGCACTCAATATATTTTGTCCCACCCTTTTTTCTTAGCTACATAATAGGCCATGGGGCTGAAATGTCTTTTGGATCATAAGTTTGAACTTTCTGCGCTTCACATAACCGAAATTTTTCCAGGTTGAACCTCCCCTGCTTGTATAAAACTGCTTTTGAAAGCCCTTGTATAAAACCGCTTTTGAAAGCCCTTGTATAAAACCGATGGTTAACGCAGTTTCGAAAATGACGTCCAACAGAGATGTGCGTCGTAAACAGAAAGCTGTATCGAGTTATTAACCGCAGAGAAGGAAATGGTTGAAAATATTCACAAACGTCTACAAAACATTTACGGAGATGCTGTTGTTCATTGAAGCACAGTTGGACGCAGGTCTAAACGTGCGAGATCATCGGAGGGAGGGAGAACCTGTCTCGATGATGAGCCACGTAGCGATCGCCCGCCATTGGCTGTGACATCTCACACGGTGCAACGTGCTAACAGCGTCACTCGATCAAATCGGCGCGTCACATACAAGGAGCTATCACTGGAGCTAGGAATTAGTGAAGGAATTGTGAATACGATAATTCAGCAACTGGGATACTCAAAAGTGTGTTCACGGTTTGTTCCTCGCGATCTGACTGAAGATCACAAAGCCCAAAGAAAAGAAATTGCTTCTGAATCGTTGGTTCGATACGAGACAGAAGGGGATGACTTCCTTTCACGAATTGTGACTGAGGATGAGACTTAGGTACACCACTTTAAACCTGAAACAAAACGCCAATCCATGGAGTGGCATCACGCAGACTCCCCACGCAAGAAAAAGTTCAAAATGGCTCCCTCTGCAGGAAAGGTTATGGCCACCATTTTCTGGGACATGAAATGGGTGATTCTGGTGTACATTATGAAGAAAGGGCAAACAATTAACTCAGAAGCATATATTACTACCCTACAGAGACTCCGGAGACGTATAAAGCGAGTTCGACTGGAGAGAAAACTGGAAGACGTCCTTCTTTTGCACGATAACGCAAGGCCACACAACAATTTGCAAACAAGAGAGGCCATCACAAAAATGCGCTTGACTGTGTTACCTCACCTTCCATACAGCCCGGATCTGGCACCTTCAGATTTCCATTTGTTTGAGCCAATGAAGGATGCTAAAGAGGTGGCTCCAGTGGAACCCACTGGACTTCTACCAGCAAGAAATGAAGGCCTTGTTTTGAGGTGGAGGAAAGCCGTAGAAAAGGATGGAGACTATGTGGAAAAATAAAAACTTGTAAAAAAGGTATGCAACTACTTGTGTACAAAATTTCTGGAACTTACAAGTAAACTTGGAAAGAAAAAAAAAAAGGTCGGGCAAAATATATTGAGTGGCCCTCGCCGGTCCACTCTGGAAGGTTCCTGTTATTAAATAATTCATTTTTCTTTCAACTATTCTCGCAGTAGTAGAAAACTGGATAGAAAAGTATAAGGCTCTCTCCACACCCTCCATGTCAGAGGCATGTACGGAAAAAGTTGAAGAAAATACCTTGACCCTTGAAAAGTAGCCAAGGAAATCTTATAGGAAAGTGGAGAACATATAAAATAGCTCTATAACTACGCATGTGCACAGAAACCGCGCTGGCGAACTCCTGCAGAGTTACGTTATATTTCAGTCTTAAAAAACGAGAGTATTCAATACTTTATCCAGCCTATTTTTAAACATATTTGCACTTTGGCTTGAAACAACCTCCTAGGGAAATTGGTTCCAGATATTAACTACTTTATAGAAGAAACTGCTGCAGATTGGGGTACTAAATGTTTTTAGTTCCAGTTTAAACCCATTATTTCTTGTCGGATTGGTATTAAATGAGAATACGTTGCTGTAGTATACCCTGTCTATTCCACTGAGCATCTTGAAAACTTGAATAAACTGACCGCGCAATCTACTGCTCTCTTAGGTAAACAGATTTAGGCGCTTCAATCTCCGTTGGTAGTTTTGCATTCTCATTGAAGGGATCAAATTTGTAGCCCTTGCTTGTATTCTTTCCAACCTTTCTATATCCTTCCTAAGGGACGGAGACCAAAATTGCGCACTATTTGAGTTGAGGTCTGACTAGTGAATTATAGACATTACAGTCTCCTTGTTTCTAAACTGGAACTGTCTTTTCATCTAATCTCATATTTTTGAGGCCCTCTTTTCGACGTCTGCACAGTGCTTCGACGGTTAGGATCATTACTGATATAGATTCCTAAGTCTTTCTCTAGATCCGTCTCAATCAAGTTCCTTCCCAAAAGAGAGTAATAGGTCTTTGGGTTTTTATAGCCTATGTGCATTACCTTACATTTGTCCAAGTTGAATAGCATCTGCCAAGTAACAGACCATTTGCCCACCCTGTCAAGATCATTTTGAAGCGTTCTTACACCGTCCTCATTACCTACACTACTTCCTAATTTCGTATCGTCTGCAAATTTGGAAATTGTATTTAGGAGCCCGACGTCTACGTCGTTAATATAGATGATAAAAAGTAAAGGACCCAGAACGGAACCCTGTACGACACCATTGGTGACGGATGCCCACTCCGAAGCCATTCCATTTATTACCATTCTCTACTTTCTATCTTTTAACCAATGTTCAATCCAGTTGGAAACGAGGCCGGTGATTTCTAGTCCTCTAACTTCAGCCATCAATCTCGGGTAAGGGGACTTTGTCAAAGGCTTTCGGAAAGTCGAGATACGCTATATCTATTGCCCTACTAGCATCGTATAGAGTATGCATATTATGGAAAAATTCATGTTGAGAATAAAAAAATAGATTGTTAGACAAGGTGATACACGATACGTTTTAATGATGGATTCCAACAATTTGCGGACAATTGACGTTAAACCGATAGGGCGGTAATTACAAGGATTTTTCCTATTACCCTTTTTTAAATATTGGTGTTCCATTTGCTAAGTTCCAGTGGGTTGGAACTATTCTTAACTCGATTGATTGTTTGAATATGGTTAGTAAGTCGTTAACAACATTGTGGCTAACCTCTTTTAATATCATTGGAAGAAATAAGTCGGGACCAGGTGATTTGTATTTATTCATCTTGTCAATTAGTTGCTGTACCTCATCCGGTCCGGTGCTAGTGTCTCCGAGCAACTGATACAATGAGCAACCCGACATCTCTTCTCTCGTAAAACTTGTGGTCTCTGTGGAATGGTCACCGTCATACGTAATCCGAGGATTTGGCACTTCAATCTAGTCTCCCTCTGTGAAGACTGTAACGAAGAACTCGTTTAACGTATTAGCTATATCTCTTTATCACTGAATTTCAGTAGCCCATTTCTATCTTTTAGGGGACCTACAGAATTTTTAACTGGCTTTCTACTATTAACATGGGCAAAACAACTCTTTAGGGTTAACTTTACAGAGTGAGGTAACTCTAGCTTCTCCATCACGTTTAGCCGAATTAATTAAGGACTTAACCCTCCGACGTAGGTTTATGGAGCTTTCTGAATTCGTCTGATTGAAATGCGACTTTAGTAGTTTGTAGGCTCTATTTCTCTCCGTAATAATATTGCTAATTTCGTTGTTAAACCATTTCGGCGACTTCGTTGACAAGGAAATACAAGGGTTGCTCAAAAAGTAAGTTTACAAGATTAATTACTGGGTGCATTATGCATAGTACAATATTTTGTTAGGCATGTGTGGCAACACTGTGATGTGGTTTACCCATAGTTAAAAATGGCTGCTCTCCGAGACACGTGGTCCCCAGACGAGGTGCGTGCTGATTCGATTTTTAAACGCGAAAAATGTTTCCGCTGCAGAAAATTATCCCCAATTTGTTGAAGTGTATGGAGAGAATGTTTTAAGTCGACAAAGTTTATCAAAGTGGTGTACAAAGTTTCGGGAAGGAAGGCAGAGAAGCAGTGATGCTGCACGAAGTGGAAGACCAGCAAATGCAACAACTGATGAAAACATTGAACGAATCAACAACGCTATTCGTGAAAAGAGAAGAATAACAATTCGTGGACTTCAAGCAACATTCCATCTCTCACTTGGAACCATATCCAACATTGTTCATGACAAGCTTGAGTTCAATAAAGTTTGTGCACGTTAGGTACCAAAATATTAACGGATAATCACAAGACTCGGAGAATGGCCTGCAGTCTTTCCTTTTTTCAGCGGTATTCGGCCGAAGATTCTCATTTCCTTGAGCTCATTGCGACAGGTGCTGAGATCTGGGTACAGCAGAGTTTAAACGGGCGTCCATGGAATGGAAACATCTGGGGTCACCACGAACCAAAAAGTTCAAAACTGCACAATCAGCTGGTAAGGTGATGGCAACGATTTTTGGGACCATCAAGGCGTTTTGTATGCTGAATTCATGCAAAAAGGATCAATAAATGCCACTTCTTATTGTGAAACTTTACAACAACTCCGCACGGCTATCAGAAGAAAACGTCCCGGGCTGCTTACTGCAGATGTGGTGTTCTTGCATGACCATGCACGCCCTCACACTACAAATCAAATACGCCAACTTTTGGATCGTTCCACCGGAAAGTCATGTATCGTCTACCCTATAGTCCTGACCTTGCACCAAGAGACTTCCATTTGTTTCCAGCCATTCACGAACACCTCAGAGGCAAACAATTTTAAAACGATCCTGATTCCTGATGCAGAAGCGGCTGTAAAAACCGGTTAAAAGCTAAAGACCATATATTTTACTCGACCGGCATCGGAAAGGTTGTCCAACGCTACGACAAATGTTTGAATCTGTTTGGTGATTATGAAGAAAAGTAGTAAAGTTGTTGTTGAAATACTTGTAATAACTATTTGCCTTATAATAAAACAGTTTCTTCAAAACACCTTGTAAACTTATTTTAAGAACAACCCTCGTATATATACATATATATTTTCCATACTCAATAAAATAATTATTACAAGAACACTACCATGTACATATTTATTAATTTGCATATAGTATATAAAAATTACGTGTGGGTTCAAAGCGTATTATTTTCACCCAATCATATGCTTCTAAATCTCCCACCAATCAGCACCCAAAACTTCACCAATGAGTTTCCAACATATACATCATACATACATATCATACAGAGCCATATACGAACACTGACAAACTTTTCCCAACAACTGTACATAATACAAAATTTCATTTTTAGAAAAGTATTGATAAATATGATGAAATATTTGTCTCCCTCAAATTTAATCTCTCAAAATTTTAGTACCTTACTTTTAATATTTATTGGGGCTACAATCTACACAATTTTATACTCACTGCATTCTTAAATTTACACTCATCAGATTTAATTTACAACCATCACCTTGTGAATTTTCTAATCTGTTTTTAGGCAATCTCAATTCCGTTATATGTAACACTGAAGTTGGCAGATAACTAGCAGTAAAATGCATATTTCTTCAACAGGAAATTTCATTAACACTAAGCCTAACCTAACAGAGTCCAGCCTAACATAATCTATGCTTAGTAAACATAACCTTACCTAATCAAGTAAATATCTACAAATAAATTTTAATTGGTATTTCAGTTTTACTTATACTTTTTCAAATTAAAGAGTTTAACCCACAAGTATGAAGTTGTCTGTCATTTCCTTTACAATGCCATACTCTATTTCTCATTTTCCTTCTGCTGTCTTCTTGTATAGTTTTCTTAATTGATGGTTAAACTTTAGCTCCAAACCACTTTTTCTTACATCCTCCACTCTTCTTCCAAGCGTTCACCTCTATATTTATTTGGAAATAGAGTTTCTCGCGTTTTGTTCTGCCTATGATCAACCATTCTGCAACTGATTTTTAATTACTTGGTTCAATGCTACAGCATAAAAACTGGCTGCTTTACGCCGATTCAAACGTTTGCACAAAATGTCGACAGTTTTTCTCCAACATCCACATTTCTCACTTATTTTTTCTATTTTCTGCTTATTTATATTCTCCTCTTATCACTTCAATCCAATGCACATCATTATTATTATTATTATGACCCAGCTGTAGACCATAACAAACCTCCTTTCAATATCTCTCACTCTCTTCTTTTGATAAGTCTTTGACTTCATTTTCTGACTTAGGAGCTTCTGTTGCAGTGTTCCAAGAATCTCCACAAATAAATAGTTCTAAATTTTGGTTTAATAATCTTTGTGCTGAATTTCCCATTCCTACATTGTTCCCTAAAAGCCTTTGTTGAAACTGCTCTGTTGTTCTGGTGTTACATTTGTTTTCTTTATCTTCTTAGAAAGTCTTCAAGCTAGAGAATGTCTTAGATGTTCGTTTTGAGTTGTACAAAAGATGCACTCTGAATATTTTAGGGTTTAACTTTTTTTTAATCATCTATTTTGAGATTTGAACCTCACTCCCAAATCTAATAAACCTCAGCCATTGGCGAGTGACAAAGTTTTTTCATTTGTATTCCAGTACACTTTGAGTATTGAGATGCTGTGCCTCAGTACTTCCTTTACCAGTTCCCATGTAATTTTAATGGGTAATTGGTCCAGGTACAGTTGTGTCAATTTTTTGATTGCTGATGTTGCTCAGAGCCTCCGATGATCATGGGTAAAACCTATGTATCCTCCTGCCACATCAGATGAATCTCGTACCTTAAATTCTTGGTATTTTAGATATTTCACTCTTTCACTCTGCAAATGATATGTCTCCTGGTACTTTAACTTCTATTTTCCACTTCTTTTATAACTCAACTATATCAAGTCTCACTTGCATGTCCAAGACCATTGGTATTTCGCAGTCATATAGTATTTTCACTTGTTCATTGGCTTTTATTCTAATCAGTGTTTCCAATGTACCAGTACCTTTTCTGTTTGGATCACAACAATGTTTGCACAATCTGAAATGAATCAGTTGGCATATCACATTATGCCTCTCCAAATACTTCGCTCTTTCCAACAGTACTTTCGATAGAATGATAGAATGTGGCTTACACTTTCTGGTCTTTTCTTACAGTCTACAAAGCTCTGATCCTTCAGATCTTTCAACATTAGTTTTAAACTAGTTTGTTCTTAATCCCGGGTCTTTGCTACCACTACTATTCTCTCCTCTTCCACCCTAAGGAATCTACTTTTTAGGCACTTGATAGTCCTTTCTTTATTTATGTATGGGGCATTATGTCATTTTTATAATGCCTACTGTACCTATGATCCTCCCACCTGTTTTCTGTCTCGGTTCCATATGCATCCTTTTTATACTTTTAATTTTTTTCTCACAATGTTTACAATGTTTTACCTTGCTGGTTAGTTGGTACATCTTGTTCCATTCCCAAAACCTCCTTGCAGTCATGGGCCTTTATTGTAAAAGAGGTGGTGGTTGTATTTTCCTTCTCTATGCACTGAATCCAGTGCTTGTTATTGCTGCTTTGTGGGCTTGGTTTCATTTTACTTTTCATGGAATATAAAGACTTGGTGTACATTGGATTTTGTATGACTATGTGCAAGCATTAATTTTCTTTATTGATATCTTATTTACTCGCCTCCCCTTCATACCAGTCAATTATGCTAAAGATATAAGAGATGTTTATTACTCTTATTTTATTTGTTATTTAACATTAACATTAATTACAATCTTCTTATAAATTCTTTACTTAGTTTTTCTTTCACCTTTTTATTTTCCATTTTCTCTGACATTTTCATTTATACGTGGCATTTGGTTAAAGTTCTTGTATTTCTTGGTCAGTTGCTATGGAGTGAATTATTAAATGCTTTCAAGACCAAACTTAGATGCTGCATACAGGGTTTTTTCCCCACAGTCAAATTGCTTTTTTTCTTGCTTCATTTTCAAACATTTTTTTTCCAACTGTATCATCAAAGTTTCTATTTGGAAATGAAAGGATGAAAGTTACTGCCAAGGGCCCTTTTCATGATGGATACAGTTTCTTTAATAGCTCCTATTTGGACCTCATTTTGACTGGTATAATTTTTAGATACTTTTTAAGGTTTCTCTTTATTGGGCTCATTGCTTCTAGTACAATGGGTATTACATCTATCTCATCCAATGCCCATGTTCTCTTTACATTATTTTTCAGCTTTAATATTTTGACCATTTCCCTCTCTGCCACTATGTGCGGAAATTTGTACGTCAACATTTGTATGACGGAAATTTATGCGCCAGAACATTTACACGACTGGAAATTTATATGACTGACATTTGTACGAAGGTAATTTAAGTATGCGCTCTACTGGACTTTTTTGACTTAAGTATGCAATCTACCCATGATGATAACTGTGACCATTTTTTTTATAAACATAAGCACAGGTGCAAAAAAAAATAAAAAAATAAAAAAATAAATAAAAGTTAACATTACTTAAATATTTTGAAAATAATTTCAATTTGAAGAATTTTAAATTTTATCATGTATCACAGCGCATTAAAGGATTAACAGGTAGGTAAATGGTTACTGAATAGGTACAGGTGGTTAGGTTAGGTTAGGTTGTCTGGAGATTAATGAGAAAAAAAAATTGCAAGATTTGTTCTCCAATTTTTTAAATGACATTCATTCTGTATATTGCTAGTTACATTTTCTCTTAAATTGATAAGCTGAAATCTAGTTTCAATTATGCATTTAATTATTGTAATATGTAATTTCATAATTTGTGATAATTTGTATTTTAACTTACCTCGTTTCAAATTCAATTTTATTAACTGATCATGAATTTCTTGCGTATAATGTATAAATTACCATCGTACAAATGCTTGGCGTATAAATTTCCAGTCGTATAAATGTTCTGGCATAAAAATGCTGGCATATAAATTTCCATCATACAAATGTTGCCATACAAATTTCCAGGTTTCCTCTGCCACACTGTTAATCCCAAAACTCATTAGTACACTTACATCTATTATCATGGTTCTTTTGTTTTTCTTTCTCAGATTATAATGTCAGGTTTACCTGCTTTGTTTTCTATGGTTGATCCCACTGGAAGCATTTCTATCCTAAAAAATTGTAAGCCCTTTCCTATTGTTAGCTGTGGTAAATGTTTGCAAGAATGTTTCCTAACTTCAGTGTTGTATTTCTTGCATGTTTTTTAATGGATAAGTCAACAAATATCATTGTTTACTGGTGTAGTATCCATCTCCTAATAATGCCCAACAAACAGACACACTCACTTTTTATTTCATTTTGGTAAAAGAAACACTTGTCATTGATTGACAATCATGTTATTTCAAAAGCCATTTGTGCATAAAGTCTGATCTTGTGTACTAACTAACATTTTTAATGTCAAAGCAGAGTACTCCTCTTCTCAATCATTCCAGGGATCTCTCTATAAATGTATTCTTTTTCTAATTTTTTAAACCTCTCTCATCACATTCTACTTTTCATCAGTAAGTATTTCTTTCAGTTTTCCTTACTATTATTGTGGCCATCATATCTGGATTTTCAATGTCTGCAATGCTATTGTTTTCTGAGAAATGCTCAGCTAGTTTGGCAATGAATGTCTGCTGTCTGTGGTTGCTGTCATGATGCTTTACTATTTGCAAGTGCTCAGTAGTAATCTCCAGATACAGACTAATTCTGACAATGATTGACCAGTGGAGGTGGGAGATTTCACTTTATCCTAATGTAGTAGTATATTCTACTAAAAGAGTCCTCCTTTTTACAAAGGAATTTATTTGTCAGTATTTCTCTTGTTTTTGCATCCATCTTATTTATCTTGATCCAAGACCAATTAACAATCCTAAAACTGTGATGTACTGCAATCTGGCTTATCACTGTTATTTTGTTCTTCATAGTTCTGCTTTACAAATCCTTTTTAACCTTCTAATGTACTCTTTGGAAATTTTCTATCTCATTTTTACATTTTCAGTAATGGTGTTTTCTTCTATTCTCAAGTACTTATATGCATCCTCCCCCAAATCTCCAAACACAACAATTTCCATAAGTGCCATGTTCTCTGTCCTCACTTTTTCTGCACACTATTTAGTAAATGATGGAGATTTGCATCCCTGCTGGTAAAGTTTTAAATTGTCTATAAACAGCAAATTATTTCTTGTGAATTTTTTTATGTCTTTTGCTCTCCTCAAACTTGTGTGAGCAAGCGAGCGAGCATTGATATTGGCTCACCACAAACAACATTAACTGTAGAACTTTGTGATGCACTACTGGAGTATTCCCTCACACATTGAAAACTTTTTTCTCCATCAGTTCTGTGAGTTCTCATATGAATTTTAAGTGCAAAATTTGTTGTTGCACTATAGGAGCACTTCCCACATTTAAAAGGTTTTTCTCCAGTATGAGTTCTCTCATGTTTTTTAAGTGCAGAACTTTGTGATGCACTGTAGGAGCATTTCCCACATTTAAAAGGCTTCTCTCCTGTATGAATTCTTTTATGTCTTTTAAGGTCACAACTTTGTGATGCAGTGTAGGAGCATTTTCCACATTTAAAAGGTTTTTCTCCGGTATGAGTTCTCTCATGTCTTTCAAGTGCAGAACTTTGTGATGCACTGAAGGAGCATTTCCCACATTTAAAAGGCTTTTCTCCAGTATGAGTTCTCTCATGAATTTTAAGTGCAAAACTTGTTGTTGCCCTATAGGAGCACTTCCCACATTTAAAAGGTTTTTCTCCAGTATGAGTTCTCTCATGATTTTTAAGTGCAGAACTTTGTGATGCGCTGTAGAAGCATTTCCCACATTTAAAAGGCTTCTCTCCAGTATGAATTCTTTTATGTCTTTTCAGGTCAGAACTTTGTGATGCACTGTAGGAGCATTTCCCACATTTAAAAGGCTTTTCTCCAGTGTGAATGCTTAGGTGAATCTTAAGACTTTTTCTTATCTTTGTTTGGTATGAACAAACTGCACACTTAAGTATGTTCTTTTGTATAGTTTTATGGTACTTTTCATTGTCATCATTAGCTAAATCACTGGCATCATTTGCAACAAAGGCAAACATACTTTCTGTTTGTTCATCATCAGCCAAAGGCTTGTTCTTCTCAGAGTCTGACTTTGCTGTTACTGCTAAGTTCTGCTTGGAATATCTCTGGAAATAAAATAGAAAACTAATGAATTGCTTTACACAATAAAAGATCAATTAATCTTAGTGTTAAAGGCATAGCATTCCATATGGAATTTTTGTTATTGAACCTATGGTGAAACCATTGACCCAAAACACACACAACTGCCAATTAAAATGATTGTTCATTCCTTTTAGTAAGCTAAACATTTTCTAGTTACATATCTAGGTGGATAGTTTTGCAGAACAAGTAACTATGGATAATGTTTAGAATGTATGATAAACATAATATTGTTATAAAATTTTAATTTAAACCACTAGTTTATCATGCATGTCACTTTGAAAAATAGAAATTTGTGCAAAGCTATTTTAAAGGAGAAAATGCATTTATAGAATGATTCACTCACAGAGTTTAAGGGATAAGGCAAATCTAATAGCTTAAGTAACACATATCTATCAATGTCTTATCTGAAAGGCATATTTCAGCCTTAGTCTAATTTGTGGGTGTCTACACTTTCTATCTCTGAATGTAGAATAACAGCAATGAACAATTTCAATCTACAGATATTTGGAAAACAAAGCTAACCTGATTAATATACATTTCATTAAAATGAAAATAAGGAACCTCAACTTACAAACAAATTTCTTGGTTGAGTGAAGAATTTTGACATTTAGGCATCCATACTTAGTTATGAAGAGATGCTTGCACCAACTTTTACATTTTAGAAAAGGAGAGGATGTTTTAAAGAGTATAAATTGTTTGTTAAATCTTTCAGTTTTCCCATAATTTCTGCTATAGTTTAATTAAAATGTATTTTAATCAGTATTCTTAGAGATACAGTAGTATTGCTGCTAACAGGTACACATTTTGTGTATCTGCTTACATATTTTAAGGTGGCAATACACAGATATGGTTTTCACAATCAGTGATATGCAAAAACAATATTTTGGGAGTTAAAAATTGAAAAAAATAAATTAGAAAAAAAGACTGATTCCTCGTGGTATGTATTTCCCACAGGAAGATGTCTGGACACAACACATTTATTCAAATATTGAGAGCATAATGACTTTGTCATCAACCAGATGAAACAAATTAATATTACTGCATAGAGATTTAGTACCATAAAAAATATTTTTGTGTAAAACAATAGTAGATATACACTAGGATGGTCCTTAGCTATATAAAGGAAAATTCAAGTTACAAAATTTAACTGCACTCCTCCCAGATTTCGTTAGAAATATCAAAAAATGGTCAGAGACAAAATTTCACATGAATCAGAGAATATTTACTGGTGCCACAAGTTTTGGAGTCAGAATTACCCATATACAGTGAGGCCTTGCATAATGAATTTAATTCGTTCCAGAAGGTCATTCGTTAACTGAAAAATTTGTTATGCAATGCATTAGTTCAATGGGATTTTCAGTAATTCGTTCCAGAACCTAAATTTTGACCCTTTTTGTGCTTGTTTACCCATTTTTTAAATGGGTTCACCTTCTGCTTGAATATCCTGGGATTTTGGGAATGATACACAAGCATAGGCTTAATCTTCAGGTCCCCTGATGCATTCCCAGCCATAAGTAAAGTAAACTGGTCTTTCATTGGTTTATGGCCAGGCAGTTTGGACTCTTCTCTAGTAATGTGGGTTCTGTTCGGTAGCTTTTTCCAAAATAGGCCAGTTTCGTCGGCGTTAAAAACTTGAGGCAAATAATCCTCCTCCTCAACAAGTTCTGCAAATTCTATTTTAAATTCCTTTGCTCCCTCAGTATCAGCACTTGCAGCCTCACCATACCTTATGATGTTCTTAATTCCTGACCTTCTCTTGAAATTTTCAAACCACCCACAACTTGCATTGAATGATTCATATCTTTCAACTGATGCTGGAAGGGATTCCTTAATTTGTTCATATATTTGCACTGCCTTGTCACTAATGAATGCCTTAGTAATGAATTCCCCCTTCATTTCCTTTTCTCTAATCCATATCAGTAAAACTCTCTCCATTTCAGCAATAGCTTCCCTTCCTTTAATAAGTCTACTTGTAGCATCACTTACTTTAGTTTTCATAATTTCTTCCTTCTTCTTAAAAATTGTCGAAACTGTACTGGCAGACAATCCATATTCAGCAGCAAGATCTTTGGTGCTCGTTCCAGATTCACTTTTTTTAATAATGTCCTGCTTCATCTGGAGACTGATAGTTTTCCTGGATTTCTTTGGAGCATTAGCAGATGATGAAGGTCTTTTAGGGGCCATGACTACACATTTTATACACTTATAAAGCTAATAAATTAAAATTTAATAGTGAGCAATTGTGTTGTACACAATTGCTCACGACAGCTACCAACCTCCAACTGAACAGAAAACATGTTATTACGTTTTTCATTACCAAATTCCTTCTGCAAGGTAAAATCGTTATTTAAATCAATGGAGCCTTATGGAGGTAATTCATTAACCCCTTAACTGCAGAGCGCACATATTTGTGTGCTCGGTCATCAATGAGGTATTGCGGAACACACATATATGTGCGCCATGAATTTAGCATGAATAACAGCCTGCGGAAAGCACAAATATGTGTGCTCATCTATGATTCGTTGATTTTGTTTTAACTTATGACGTCAGTCACACTCTGATTGGTTAAAAAATATCAGTACATAAATTAGAACTGTTGTATTTCAGTTATTGCCAGAAATTGCGTGCGTGTGAAGTGTTTTTTTTTTGCCTCCCTTATTTGTGACAATGGCAAAACATAAACCTCTAAGTGATAGTGATTTGCGATTGTTATTACAACAATATGATGATGATGATTATAGTTTGCGTCTTTCTGATACAGATAGTGATGATGATTTCAATTCCGATACTGAATCTAATTCTGATCAGAGTGAATCTGAGGATATAGCCAATTCAAGTGCAGATTCATGGCGTCCAAATGGTAATGTGCGCAATCCTTTCCCATTTACGGGTGATAGTGGCCCTAAAATTAGTAATAATATAGAAGCAAATGATGTATTAGGAATTTATGAATGTATAGTTACTGATGAAATAATAAAACTTATTTGTGATGAGACAAATAAATATGCTAAAAGTATATTTCAGAAAAGAGAGGGCAACCATTTGGAATTCCTAAACGGAGTAGGCTTCATGACTGGAGTGATGTTTCTGTGCAAGAAATAAGGCTTTTTGAAGGCATATTGCTTTTGATGGGAATTGTACAAAAACCAACTTTACAATCATATTTTTCTAGAAAACCTCTACTAGATACGCCCATATTTTATAATATTGTGAAAAGGGATAGATTTTTGTTGGTGATGAGGTTTTTGCATTTCTCAGACAGTACCGATTCAAGCAATAAACTGTACAAAATTGATGAGGTGTTAGACTTATATAAACAAAGCTTTCAAAAAGCTTATGTCCCTTCTCGTGACATTTCAATTGATGAAAGCTTATTACTGGGTCATTCTCTGTCAGATCAACCAGTGCCTAACACCCTCATCTCTCAGATTTTGCTGAAATTTGGTTTATAGGGAGTTTGTGGGCCCTGAATCCATTTCTGAAATTATAAGGTCAATCTGACCAACGGTTCAAGAGATATGACCTCGGGAAATTTGAGGTCACTTGCGAGGTCACTAACATTTGGCGACCCATAACTTGGGTAATAATGGTCACAATTATATAAAAGTATATATATTTAGAATCAGAAAACGACAAGGAATCCAAATATGCAAGTTTTAGAACTCTAGGTTAAAAAAATTAAAAAGTTACACTGTAACCAAAATTTGAGGTCACGATTTGACCTCTGGGGTATCAAATGAGAATTTTTTTTTTAAATGTAAAAAATGAAGGCATAGGCATTGGCTATTAGAATCAGCAAAAAAAAGTTTGTTTATGTTAGTATTTTTCATGTAACTAACATATAAGTGAACACCATATTCATAAGTTGTGCGTCAATTCTAACTATTTTTTCACACTTAAGCTCATAATTTGACCTATAGAAATTAAAATTACATTTTTTTATAGATATAAAAACAAAGGCAAAAAATGTAAAATTGTATTTCACTGCTAATCTACACTGGCAATAATAGTTATAATAGTGAAAGGGGAAGACCTACTTAGAGGATTCATGTGCTAGCCTAATACAATTTTTGCATGCTTGATGCTCTCATCAATTTCTTTTTGTGGAAAAATGTATTGAATTCTGCTGCCTCCTCTTAGGGTAGGACAACTCATTACAGTTAATATATGATGTCCTGGCACTGCACATGAATCTTTGTTTGATGGATAATAATATGCACTTGATCCTGATGACCCAGAGGGATGTAGAAAGCTCACAGTGAAATCATCAAACTCTTCACAATATTCCTCCACAATTCCATACCAAACTTGCATGTCATAAATGCAGCCAACATACTCTCCTAATTTGACACATTTTAGGTTACCAAGCATTGCAGGTTCATTAGTAAAATGACTTTTCCTTATTCTTTTCTTTTCTCCAATGCCACTTGAAATGGGATACACCATCAGTTCTTCCTTGTTTAGGGGAACAAATCTACCGGCAAGCACACAATATGATGGCCGTAATTTTGCAAATGTGGAAAATCCTATTTTGGGATTCTTTTCATCATTTTTATATAGTTCAAACATCTCTCTTAAATTCCCGAGGACCAATCGTTTTTGCACCTTCATTGCACCTTCAGCACTGATAACTTTCACGTAATCCTTTTGGCCAGGACACATACGACTAACCTCTTCTGACTCATAGAATCTTCTAACTATATCTTTGTGTTCTTCAGATATCACTTTTCCTTTGCTCATTAGTGGAATCTTCGGAAGGATTCCATGTTCTGATTTAAGTGAACGGCTTCTTTTCACCATGTATGTTGTAGTTTGAAAGAAACTAGCTGTTTTTTCAATTGTGTATGGTGAGTGTGTCAATATTTGTAGTTTGTGATGGTGACATTTGCTCTCCAGGAATGACTGTTTCAATTCATTCATTAATTTGTCTAGATGTTTTTCAGATTTAGTTTCAGGTTTTGAAGTATCACTTACCTCCTCGGTAATTTGAACACCATAACTGAGTTCTAGCCTCTCCTTCAGGTGTTTCTGAGCAGATGATAGCTTACCACGAGCCTTGCGCTTTTTCTGGCTTAATGACAGCCCTTCTGAAAAGAACAGAAAAAAAGGTTTCACACACCTGAATATTAGTAATTAAATATTAATTATAGTACCTTAAATGCTATATAATTGGCTATATAGTAGATCAAACAGACCTTGTAGTAAAGTATAAGTTATTATATTAATTTATTACTTACTTTTTTTAACTGGTGTTTGGTCCAGAAATGCTAGAACTGGTTCAACTGAAGTTGAAGGATTTTCCTTTATCAAGCAATCACTGTCATTGTCCAGATCTTGAATTGAAGAGATGTTACTCAAGCCACTGATAGTAGATGATTCATTTGAATCCTGCTCAGACTCGTTGTTTTCAGTGGTACTAAGTATAGTGGGGTTTTTCATTATCAGTGTCCAGCAGTTCACACACAACAATGAGTCTTTTTTCACTCTTCCAGCACATTTTTCAACAAGTACATCAGTCACTTTTCTAAGATTGATTGTTATGCGTTTCTTGTGTTTTTGAATAGGGTCCTGGCAGTATTTCAAGTGCCGAACCATTGTATTTTGATCTGTAAAGATATAGGATTTACAGTTAGGTAATATATATTTTTTAGAAAATATATAGCTATACACACTTAATATTTTAGGCCTTGATAGTCTCTGAGGCTCATTAAAACACCATACCCACCAGCCACCCACAGTGCTGGCTGGAACTGTACTAACCTGTAGACAAGGAATTTTGCAACTATCTGTGTTGATTCTGCACTTAGACAAGTAGCAACATGTTTCAACAGGTTTGTTTAGGCTACATGTGAGCTTAGTCTTCCCCTTTCACTATTATAACTATTATTGCCAGTGTAGATTAGCAGTGAAATACAATTTTTATTAAATTCTTGGAGCTTGAGGTCAAATTGATAGCTAAGATATAAAAATTCCTTGAAATGACAAGCAATTTATAAATATGGTGTTCACTTATAAGTTAGTTACATGAAAAGTACCAACATAAACAAACTTTTTATGATTGTTTCTATTAGTCAAGAACTCTGACTTTGTTTTTTATATCTATAAAAAATGTAATTTTAATTTCTATAGGTCAAATTATGAGCTTAAGTGTGAAAAAAGGTAGAATTGACGCACAACTTATGAATATGGTGTTCACTTATATGTTAGTTACATGAAAAATACTAACATAAACAAACTTTTTTTTGCTGATTCTAATAGCCAATGCCTATGCCTTCATTTTTTACATTTAAAAAAAAATTCTCATTTGATACCCCAGAGGTCAAATCGTGACCTCAAATTTTGGTTAGTGTAACTTTTTTATTTTTCAACCTAGAGTTCTAAAACTTGCATATTTGGATTCCTTGTCGTTTTCTGATTCTAAATATATACTTTTATATAATTATGACAATTATTACCCAAGTTATGGCTCGCCAAATGTTAGTAACCTCGCGAGTGACCTCAAATTGCCCGAGGTCATATCTCTTGAACCGTTGGTCGGATTGACCTTATAATTTCAGAAATGGATTCAGGGCTCACAAACTCCCTATAAACCAAATTTCAGCAAAATATGAGAGATGAGGGTGTTAATTTCAATTTTTTTTTGGTTGATCTGACAGAGAATGACCCTACTATGGAAGGGAAGGTTGAGCTGGAAAATGTATATTCCCCTCAAACATGCAAGATTTGGAGTGGAATGTTTCATGCTCTGTGAAGCCAAAACAGGCTATATATATAACTTTATTATATATACAGGTAAAGGAACACAGATTCCTATAAATGTTGGTGATGTAGATGAAACAAAACAGTCCCATTCAACCAACATAGTCATCTCACTTATGGAAAATATGTTGGATAAAGGGTACTTCCTAGGCCTAGATAATTACTATTCGAGTATATTTTGTTTGATTATCTTGTGTCTCACAAAACAGATGTCATTTGAACTGAGCGAAAAAACAGAAAAGGACTGCCAAAGGAAGTGACATCAGCAAAGTTGAAGAAAGGTGAAACAGCTGTTCGATACAGAAATAAATTGATGGTCATGAGGTGGAAAGATCGAAAAGATGTTTTTGTCATGAGTACTATTCATGATGCAAAAATGGAAACCATAACAGCAAGAGGTGGTATAGAAAAGCAAAAGCCAAAAGTTTGCATAGACTATTTATAAACATAATATGGCAGGAGTTGATTTGATGGATCAGTTTCTCTCGGCTACAAACTGTGCAAGATCTCATCTGAAGAGGTATTATAAGAAGATTTATTTACGTTTCTTGGATATGAGTGTACTGAATGCACACGTAATTCATAAAAAACTAGGCGGTAGTCTTACTTTTCTGCAGTTCAAAGAGAGACTGATTACAGCTTTATTTGAAAAATATGGACACAGCACTGACAGTTCCCGTTCTAGTAGCGGGCCTACAAATGATCCAACTCCAGCTCGTCTGACTGGCCATCATTTTTTGGAAGTCTTCTATTATTGCATCAGGACACCCAGGGCCAGATTAACCATTAAGCAAAATAAGCCCGTGCTTAGGGCATCAAGGGAAGGGGGGCACCACAGAAATTTTCCATTGTCGGATTTACCATGGATTTATTATACTATTATAATCGCGGCTTATAGCCTATAAGCTGTTGAAAACTGAATTATATATATTCATATATAGTATTTATTTTTTTTCATTGTTTGAATTTGTAGTGAACAACAACCCTTTTGAGAGAATAAATATATTTCGTTGTAATCACACACTTTACGCTTTGCGTTATTATTTTGTTTATATCAAATCTTTGAGCGCCATATTAAAAATACATATAGATTAAATATTTTCGTGTGCTATAGGAAGTTATTCTGAACGTGTGATTTGTGCATATAATATTAAATATATATTTTACATAATCATTTGGTATTGTTTTACAGAAAGATTTAGGTTTATAGAATTGTAATATAAATTAATATTAAAATAAAAGAAACTATAAACTCTCTATATTGCTGTTGTATCAAGTGATGTTTATCACGGCCATTATAATAATAAGATATACTGACCTAAGTTAATTAGCGTTGAAGAAGTTTATCTGTTGCTCTCTCTTCTTCTCTAGGGTAAGTCTATGAAGTGTACTTTATTTGTATATATAACAATATTTTATCATACACGTATCTTTATTTTATAATTTATTTATCTATTGTCATAACAGTATAAAAGAATTTAGATTGTAATAACCAGAGTGAATAATTTGTAATGTATATATAACATCAAACGTAGTTAGGACAATTTAGGCCCTAAGCAAATGTTCATATTTCCTATAATTAAATATTGTGTTTTAAATAAATAAATAAATGTAAATATAAAATGTGGCTCGTTAATAGTGAAATGTTAATATTGATATTTTTATAGATTGCGTATTATTAATTCTAATGTTAAGTATTTTTATTTTATAGGTTTCGGTTCCTTCTTTCGGTTCCTTCTTTCGGTTCCTTCTTTTGGTTCCTTCTTTCGATTTGATTTGTATTCAACATTTCGAGTTGATATTTCGGTTGAGTTATATTTAAATTGCCACTTTGGTTGTGTACGGTTCCCATTTTGTCTTTCTGAGAATAAAAGAACAAAGCCAAGATTGTGATATGTGTAACTGTGTTGATTGCCACATAATATACAAATAAAATATTCTTTTTATTTCTGTATTTTACAGACCCCAAGAACCAAGATGAAACGTGTTCAGTTAAGTGGTGCACAAAAGCGAAAACTATCAAAAGAGAAACAAGAGAAGACTTTGGATTTAGAGTCCAAGACTGCAAAGCTGACTGATTTCTTCACACAAGTTCCACGACCACAACGTCAACATGATATACCGATTCTGAATCAAAACCAATCTCCGTCATCAGAAGTGGACACAAATACCACTTTGATCACTTCAAAATCAAAATATGATGACGTTGGAATCACCGAGGTGTCACAAGCAGGTTCATCTACCACATGTCTCACTACTGATCTCACTTTGCCTGTAAATTCTCTTGATACCTCTACTGCAAATGTTGATTCAAGTTGCTTTACAAGACATTCTGGGGTTGAAATAATTGCTGAAAATGAAAGTTTAGTGGACCATGGTGATGGTGGTGAAATGAATCAGTCTGCAGAAGATGAAGTAAATATAGCAAAAGATCCAGGGTTGTGGCTTGATTTCTCTGCTGATGATGTGGCTTATTGGATTGCTTGTGGACCCAGTGACTGTCAACACCACAATGGGCCATTTGACAAGTCTTACCGGCATTTCAGTAGTGGCAAACCAGCAAGATACTGTTCACAAAAACTTTTCGTTGGGACAAAAGCCAATGGTGAGAAATACAAGAGAGAGTGGTTATTGTATTCACCATCAACAGGATCAGTTTACTGTTATGTTTGTAAACTGTTTGCTCCTAAAAATGTCTCACATTTTGTTATAAGAGAAGGGTTCAGTGACTGGCGAAATACTATTGTAATTGATCATCATGAAAAAAGCACTACTCACCGAGACTCTATGCTAACATACTTAACTCGCAGACAAGGTGCGGGGTTGGGACAACAGTTGGAAAAACAAATTCAGGAAGTGTGTGATTACTGGGAACATGTCTTGAGGCGTGTCATAGCTGTTATTTGTACGTTAGCTGAACGTGGCTTGTCTTTTCGAGGAACAGAAGAAAGATTTGGATCATTGCAGAATGGGAATTTTTTAGGGCTGCTTGAGCTCATAAGCCGGTTTGATCCATTTTTAGCAGGTCACATTTTGAAATATGGAAATTCTGGCAAAGGAAATCCTTCTTACCTGTCCAAAACCACCTGTGAGGAACTCATTCAACTAATGGCTCAAAAGGTCCACGCACTCATTGTTGACGAAGTAAAATCTTCTGGTTATTTTAGTTTGTCAGTTGATTCAACACCAGATCTATCACATATCGATCAGTTAAGTGTTGTACTTAGGTACTTAAAAGATGGACAGCCTATTGAACGCTTTTTAACCTTTCTGAAAATGAAAAGCCATACTGGTGAGGAAATGGCAAATCAGGTGTTGCAGTACTTACGTGAAGTTTGTAAGCTAAACTTTTCAAAATGTAGGGGTCAATCTTACGACAACGCTGCCAACATGTCTGGGCGTTATAAGGGGATGCAGCAAAAAATTTTAGAAACAAACAAGTTTGCTATATATGTGCCCTGTGCAGCCCATTCACTAAATCTGGTAGGCCGAAGTGCTGTTGACTGCTGTCAAGAGGCGGTTAATTTCTTCTCTACAGTGCAGTTGCTCTATACCTTTTTTTTAGCCTCAACCAGCAGGTGGGAAATTCTTAAAGGTTGTATTGGAAATGAAAGTGTCTTAAAATCCCTCTCTGATACCAGATGGGAGGCACATGCTATGGCAACAGCAGCAATTTTGAAATCTTTCCTTAAAATTTTAGAAGCGTTAGAATGTATAGCTGAAGACCAGTCACAAAAGGGAGACACTAGAAGAGAAGCAAATAATATTGCAAATAAGATGCAAGAGCTAGAATTCGTTTTTATGTTGAATTTTTGGGATGAGATTTTGCAAAATTTTCATAGAGTAAGCAAAGTTCTACAGAATAAGGATGTGAACTTAAAAACATGTGCAGATCTGTATGGATCATTAGCTGACCAACTGTGCACTTCACGAGATGAATTTGAAAGATATGAAGCAGCTACAAAGGAAATGCTACCAGATGTTGATTACAAGGCAGCTCAAACTCGCAAACGTATCAGAAAGAAGGTACCCAATGACGGAGATGCACCAGAAGTATATCTGAATGCCAGAGATAAATTTCTTATCACCACCTTTTACACAATTGTTGACAAACTTGAAACTGAGATGAGAAGAAGAGGAGAGATATACAAAGAAATAGCAGAGAGATTTTCTTTTCTAAGTGATGTGCCACATAATGTCACCACTTCATCATCTACTGAAATTGAAAGGTATTCTCAGGGTTGTAAAAAGATGATTGATGCTTACCCAGAGGACTTGAACACTAATTTCTCTGCTGAGCTTCAGCAGTTTCACTCATATGTGTGCCATAAGTTCAGTGCAAAAAAAAATGTAAAAACAAGATTCAGTCATGCTGAACTTTATAAAATAATTGTAGAAGACAATATTGAGTGTGCCTTCCCAAATGTAGAAATTGCCTTTCGTATATTTTTAACATTAATGGTCACAAATTGCTCAGCTGAGCGTTCATTTTCTCAGTTGAAGTATATTAAAAATACCAACAGAACAACTATGCAACAAGGCAGGCTGGATGCCTTATCTCTACTAAGTATAGAAGCAGATGTGTTACGTAAGATTAGTTTTGAGGATCTGATCAAAGACTTTGCAATTAAAAAAAGTAGGAGAAAACTTTTCAAATATAAATGAAGTGGAAGTATACAAAAATAAACATTATTTTCCATCTTACTGTAAGTTTTGTTTCATTTCAAAAAATAAAATTTTATTTTATGGTTTATTTTTGTTTATATTTTGAATTACATATATATGGGGCACCAAAATCTTTTAAGTGCTTAGGGCCTCTAAAGGTCTTAATCCGGCCCTGAGGACACCAAAGAAGGCAATGTGTTGTATGTGCGAAAAGAAAACAAAGAAAAGTAGTACAGTTTTTATGCAAACAATGCAAAGTATTCATTTGCCCTACAAAATGCTTTGAAGATTACCACACAAAAGTCAACTTCACCTAAAAATATTAAGTAAATAACTTTTCATTTAAAAATTTTCTGTATTTTTCTGTATTTAACAAATATATTTTCCTCATATATATAGTCTAAATCAAGTTGAACAATAATAAATGTTGATACATCATCGAAAAAAACTATATAAGCAACACAATAAACAAAATTTCAGTAAACCACAAATTTTGTAAATTTGGGGAAAATGACTCCGCACTGTGCGTTCGTTTTCGTTCGGAGCCTCACACAGCTAAGGGGTTAAGCAAAAATTCGCTATTTAAGGCATTCGTTATGCAAGGCCTCACTGTACTAAATTCCATAAAAATCTGAGTTGGAAGAATATTAAGTTGAAAAAATTTTATTGACTTTTCACAGAATACCCTAAATGCTCTTTGAATGGGTCAGTTATTACTGCTTTTATTGACATCTTTGCACATGAATGTGTACAAGTCATTTAGTTTATTTATTTACTTATTCATTTGTTTAGAATATTCATTAAACATTGGGGAAGTGTGATTATCACTATTTGCTGGTGTCTGCAGTTATATTTTATTTACCACTCACAAAGGATCTCTCATAATTCTTTGCATTACCTCATGTTGTAATGCTATACAAATAAATGTGACTATGTGAATGAGTAACAGAGGCTAATGTTTGCATTTTGAGGGGTCATTTTCGTCTTGAATATATATATATATATATACTGGATTTGATGTTCTATACTTCAATTTCAAATTTTATTTTCCTTATAAATAAATATATACTTTAATTTCAATCACCATGCAATAACAGCATTAGACTCAGTGGCGACTCCTGCACTCAGGCTGAGCCCTAGAGGCAAGGGGCAAGGAGAAGCATGAGAGATAAAATTGTGTATTTATAGATTTGTTTTAAAAAAAAAATTTAATTACAAATTGTAAAAATGTTTTTTGGCTGGTAGTATGTTACTATTTTTCTGTCTAGCCTTCTTTACACAAGCAAATTTTGAGATCATTTAGATACCCTTACTACCTATAAAAAACTATATTGACACATTAAGTTTTCATATAATCTTTCAATACCCTTTACTCGGGCACAAGACATTATGCCCGAGAAAGTATAAGTAGTATCGTATATTTAAAGTTCTTTTAATGAATAATTATTTGCTTGCATACAGTCACATAATAGTCCTCCTTCTAATTCTCATTAAATAAAATATGTTTTTCCTCCTATTAATTTTTTTTATAAAGAAAAAATATTTCAACTCGGGCTTATATCCTTCGGCCTTGTAGAGGCACAATTTTTAATTCTGCCGATACATGGTAACTTTTTACATTTCGATAAGCGTGCCTTCAACTGCCTTGGGTGGCAGTGCAGTTTGATTTTTGCCGCAATGTGAGGTTGTTCGCTTTTCTTAAATAATCTGATTTATTTTTAATATTATAAGTATTCTTAATGCTTTACAAACTAAATATCCAAGTGTAATTGACTCCAAATCCTTAGTTAATGAATTGAAATATCTTTATCGTGACAGTGACTTTAGAAAATGCAAATCTGCAAATGAAATTTTAGAAGTCTTTCACGAACTAGGATTACTGTCTGCAATGTTGGAAACCACAAAGATGATTCAGCTCCTCCTTACCATACCTGTAACTTCTGTTTCAAATGAAAGAAGTTTCTCTGTTCTTGATCGAATTAGATCATATTTAAGAAACACAATGGCTCAAGAATGACTCTCGTCCCTGGCTAGGATTTCAATTGAAAAAGAAATACTTATTGATTTGGAAAGCAAGAAGGAATTACATGACTGAATATTAAAGGAATTTGCTTTAAAACCAAGACACTTCGACTTTATGTTCAAGTAAATAAAATTCAAATAATTTTTTTTACCGAGGTATGTATTTATTTATTTTATTGATAATCTTAAGTTATTGTCATGCATTTAAATGTTGGCTCATATGTAGACTTGAAAATTTAAAGAGAGCCCAAGTTCAATAAAAATTTTTGACCACATCCATTTAAAACTCAATTCATTTATCAGAATGTCTAAATTATAATGCAAAGTGTGGTATCATCTGCATACTGTACACAAATTAGAGTGGTTGATAGATGGCATTATTGACATTAATTAAGAATGGAAAGGTCCCCAAAACACATCTTTCTTGGAGTACCACTTTAAATTTTAGTGCCATACTGTTATATGAAATGTCTTCAATTAATATATTGATGATGATTAGGGAAGTACAACTTGAACCAACCAAGCATATTCCCTCTTATGCTGTAAATGTGATGTTGGAGACATCACATTCTCATTGATTTTCTCTTTTCAGATAAAAGTGCCAGAGTTGAACAGTTAAATCTTAAATATTCCTTTAAATAAGAGAAGTCCATTAAAACAAAAGATTAATGTATTAATTTTAATATATTCTTCATACCTAATTTACAAACAACTTCATTTTCGTTAATATTTCATAAAAAAAAAAAAACCATGAATGATGATGATAAGACCTGATCATCAACTGTTATAGTCAAGTTAGTTCCTTGATAAAAGAAATTGTATATCTCATCTCATTTATCATAAATGATGAACTAAATCTAAAATGAAAGTCCGCATAACTTTTAAAATTATTATGTATAAAATTTAATATTTTATACACAATGTAAAGCTTAAAAACCATCAACTAAGATGAACTGCATTTGGATAATTGAACATTCAAAAACAATCCTTCAAAATTGCTGTATTATCCTGAAAGTATATCAGAGTAACCTGCAGACAAGATTCAACAGTGACAAACACAAGAGAATCATTAACAGAAGTCAGAAAGGAGACAAGTTATACATAAAGTTCATAGCAAACTGTATGAAGGCTGAGTACAGTCCTTTGTTTTGTTCTTTAAGTTTCTTATTAAGTAAATTCTTACCATTTAAAAAATTTTGCATTAAGCTGGAACCACACTGAATAGACAAGGAAAGACTGTTTGGAACACTACCAGTTTCACAGTCTCACCTGGTGCAGAAAAATGTAAAGAATTAAATGAGGCTGCCCACACTGACCAAGCAAGACAAGATGCATCAAAAAACATGACCAGTCATGACTAGTGCTGTCTGCTTGCCCTTTGTCTGGTCTAGTCACAACTGAAACCTCGCACAGTGAAGATGGTGAAATGTGATACAGAAAAATTAATTTCACTCATCGAAGAGAGGTGGACACAATTTACAATTTCTCAATGAAGCAGCACAGTAATTAATAAAGGAACTCTAGATAAACTATGGGAGGAAATTTCAAAAGAAATGGATGTTTATGGTAAGTATCGTTTGTTTATTTTATTAATAAGATATATATATATATATTTTTTTTATATTATGTATATTACAAAACATACAGTACACTTTAGCAATGGGTGTATTTATTTTGCTAAGGTACAGATCCAATATTGGTATTAAAATAATTCAAAAACTGCATGCGGACATTAATTGCTGCTGTCAATGGCCTTAAAAGCTGTACAGTTCTTGATTCATGCAAGCTTCCCTGCAATGATTCAAACTGTTCATGAATTTCTGAAATAATGCCTTCCTTTCCTCGTATCATATTGTGAAGCACACATGCAGCCAAAGTGACCATTTCAGCTTTCTGTGGTGGTAAATTCATCACATTTTCAAAAACCCTAAACTTATTTGTTAGCATCCCAAATGCACACACTACAATTCAGCAAGCTCACGATAGATGATAATTGTAAATCCGTTTTACATTTGTAAGTGATTTCCGAGGAATTGGTCGCATCAAGTTTCTCATAAGAGGGTAGGCTTCATAACCTACAAAAACAAAACAAAAGGCAGATTTTCACTTTTGGTACATATGGTTCTGTCTTCTGGGAGGTTTAAACCACCAGTCATAAATAACTTGCCAAATTTGGATTCCTTGAAAATGTCACCATCACTGTTCTGACCATAGTCAACCACATCTACAGCAATAAATTTTCTATCAGCATCCACAACAACTTGAAGAATGATTGAGTGGAAGTTCTTGTAATTGTAGTAGGTTGAACCTGAGGAGGGAGGACACTTTATTCTTATACATTTGCCACCAATAGCCTGTATACAATTAGGAAAGTTCCACAATTTCAAAATTCAGTCTGCGATTCATATCCACTGCTCACAGTTTGGTTTTGCCATATAAATTGGAGAAAGGTTGATGCTCCAAGTCGGAAGTGGTAGTGCAGTGATCAAAAAATCTCCCTCATAGGAAAAACCTGACAAAAGTAAAAAGACTTACTGTTTCTTGTATTGCATTGTTTGTTGTATTTTACTGTTGCATTGCATTGCTTTATTTTTGTTATATAATTTATTTTACATATATAATTTTAATATATATATATATATATATATATATATATGGGATGAATTTCACAATAAAACACGTGAAATGAATGAATGCTGCAAACCCACAAGGAAAAAGAAAAACAATTCCAAGGCCTTTCGTGTATTCAAAGCTACACCTCATCAGGGAATGAAGATAAAAGGCGAGATGCCCATAAATATATACAACATACAGGAAAAACAAAACAATTAGCACATACTTAACAAGGGTTAATGAGAGGCAAAAGAAATTTTAACATGATATTGTCAATTTTATACGTCCCCGAACTTTTATTGAAATTGTTTTTAAAATGAATAAATGCACATTCTAGAATATTTCTTTCTATTATATATCTGTTTTTAACAAGCGCTTTAGAACTATCCCACTTGATGCTATGGTTACATCTATACATATGGTTAAATAAAGCATTGGAAGTATTAGCTGTTCTACACGCATATTTATGCTGTTTTACCCTAATATCTAACGTTTTACCAGTTTGGCCTATATATACTGAGTTACATTGTGTACATCCGATCGAATACACACAACCAACAACATTATCAGGGCTATTCTTTATTAGGCGTGATTTAACAGTATTATTATACTTAAAGATTACATTAATGCCAATTGCTTTAAGTACAGTTGGAAGGTATTGAAAATTAACATGGTAAGGTAGGCTAAGGATATTTTTACGCTGAAATTCCTTTACAATTACATTATTATAAGTTACCATTCTGCTATTGCTCATGCACATTCTCTTAAGAACCAATTCGATTTCCTTAGGAAGTGGTATAGTGAAAAAGTCATCCCAAAATCCCTGCTTGGAAGACGATGCCGTATGTTGGATGATACACCGTTTGGTGACACCGAAAGGATTATTTTAAAGAAACATATTAATATAGCCCGCATTGAAGTGAAGAATGCCTTCAGAGAGTCTGAAGTAAGAAAAAATATATTTTTTCCCACCATTCCTCATGCGTGGAGAAGTACACTTTTGGATGATATTTACAACAACTTACGTAGAAGATGCAGAACTCAGAATAGGAAATTAAACAATAGACTGGAGGATTTAATTCGTAATAGTTACTGGACTAAAAAAAGTGATTTTAGTAATATTGTTAACTTGTCGTCCCAAGAGCTAGACTTCAATACGAAATGTGCGTTAGGCTTTGGGTTAGGTTTCTCAGTCCCAAAAAAGCCCAGCAGTTTACTGATTGCTAAGTCTTTTATTAATTTTGAAAAACATAGTAATATTTCCGAAAGTGAGGTGACTTTAGCCAAAGGTTGTGTGTATAGTGCTTTTAATACGAGGTTTGAATCGAATTATCCTTTGAGGTTTGAAAAAGCCCTAAAAACACTGAAAAATAATGATTCATTACATATTACTAAAGCGGACAAATCCAATTCGATCGTTATCATGGACAAAAACAGTTATGTTGAAAAGATGAATACGTTATTGAGTGATCGTGACACATACAAACTTCTAAATAGAGACCCATTGGAGGATGTTAATAAAATGTTTAACAGAAAATTAAGAGAAATATTAAAAAATAACTATAATGGGCTTTCACAGCAGTTTCTTAGTATCAATCCGTCACTACCATATCTGTACGGCTTAGTAAAAACACACAAAGTTAATAATCCCATGAGGCCTATTGTTAGCTCAGTGTGCTCCGTAACCTATAAGCTATCAAAATGGTTGGTTAGTTTATTAATGCCGTTAGTTGGCTCTATTTCTGAGTCACATTGTAAATAGCATGGATCTTATTGACAAACTGAAGTTCCCTAATGACCCTAATTTCAAATTGGTAAGCTTCGATGTATGCTCGCTATTCACAAAAGTCCCTGTTGATGACTTACTTGACTTTTTAAAAGGTAAAATCTCTGAATATTCTTTCCCTGTTCAACACAACACTCTTATTGAGTTAATTAAGCTTTGTGTCAAAGATTGTAAATTTCAGTTTGAAAATAAGCTTTATGCTGTGTCATTTGGATTGGCTATGGGAAATCCCCTTTCACCTGTACTAGCTAATTTATATATGGAATTTTTTTAAAGTAGAATTTTGCCTACGATTATTAATTTTAACCTGGTTTGGTACAGGTACATAGATGATATTTTATGCCTTTGGCCTAATAATTTGGATGTGGACTTATTTCTTGGTAGGCTCAACAATTTAGTCCCATCTATTAAGTTTACAGTTGAAAAAGAAAATGATGGAAGCCTATCTTTTCTTGATCTAAAAATTTGGAGATGCTCTAATCAGTTCAAATATGAAGTCTACCGTAAGCCTACTAATAACAACTCTTATGTGCATTTTTATTCTGACCATCATCCTTCGATTAAATCCTCTATTTTCTCTGATATGTTTCTTCAAGCATTGAGAGTTGTCAGTCCTGAATTTTTAGATTCTGAGTTATGCAATATCATGAATATTGGTACTAAATTATGTTATCCTATTTCATTTTTAGATAACTGTCTTAAGAAAGCCAAGAATAGGTATTATTATAATGTAATTGTAAAGGAATTTCAGCGTAAAAATATCCTTAGCCTACCTTACCATGTTAATTTTCAATACCTTCCAACTGTACTTAAAGCAATTGGCATTAATGTAATCTTTAAGTATAATAATACTGTTAAATCATGCCTAATAAAGAATAGCCCTGATAATGTTGTTGGTTGTGTGTATTCGATCGGATGTACACAATGTAACTCAGTATATATAGGCCAAACCGGTAAAACGTTAGATATTAGGGTAAAACAGCATAAATATGCGTGTAGAACAGCTAATACTTCCAATGCTTTATTTAACCATATGTATAGATGTAACCATAGCATCAAGTGGGATAGTTCTAAAGCGCTTGTTAAAAACAGAGATATAATAGAAAGAAATATTCTAGAATGTGCATTTATTCATTTTAAAAACAATTTCAATAACAGTTCGGGGATGTATGAAATTGACGATATCATGTTAAAATTTCTTTTGCCTGTCATTAACCCTTGTTAAGTATGTGCTAATTGTTTTGTTTTTCCTGTATGTTGTATATATGTATGGGCATCTCGCCTTTTATCTTCATTCCCTGATGAGGTGTAGCTTTGAATACACGAAAGGCCTTGGAATCGTTTTTCTTTTTCCTTGTGGTTTGCAGCATATATATATATATATATATATATATATATATATATATATATATATATATACACAAACTCAGAATGGTCCCCTGAGAAACTTATATGTTAAACACAGACCATACATGGAACAAGGAACTCTTCTGGGAAAATTAAATCCACTATAGTCCGAATAAGTAATGGTAAATGACAAATAATGGTAGCGCATCCAACCGGCAATTGGAAGGCCTTGGGTTCGATTCCTGGGCGGTTCGCCTCATTTTTCATTTATTCGTTATTTCTCTTCCGCGTGTGCAGAAACGTTCCTTAATATTATGTCGTTTCTATTCATTTATATACTGCGTGGTCATTGCAGTTAAATGCACATATTCACGATTTGCGAGGGTGCCCTCTCAGGGCATTGGTTTCTGCCCTATGTAGGAGAATTTCGATTTGTGAATGATTGAGGTCCATGGTGTAATGGTAGCGCATCCAACCGGTAATTGGAAGGCCTTGGGTTCGATTCCCGGGCGGTTCGCCTCATTTTTCATTTATTCGTTATTTCTCTTCCGCGTGTGCAGAAACGTTCCTTAATATTATGTTGTTTCTATTCATATATATATATATAATATTTAGGAGAAATCCAATGACAAGGAGAAATGTAAATGCCATGAAAAGTCTTCTTTATTGCGCAACGTTTCGAGCAATACGCTCATCTTCAGGCTGTTTAATAACAATGTGAAATTAAAATCAATATTGAATGAAAAACAAACAGAAATTTCTATAACCTATTCGTAAAGACAAATTTTAAAAGACTGAGAAAAGAGGGTTAAGTTCTAAGTTATACAGATTTACATATAAAAATTAAGAAGTTATTTTTAAATACATGTAGTAAATGTGAAATTAATACACTGGAAAAATTACCAATAGTACACTGGAACAATGGAGCTATCTACCTTACACAGCAGTATCCGAGGCCGACTAATTTGAGCAGAGGAACCGGGAACGAAGGATGGCGAGGGAGATAGGGGAAGGAGGGATTATAAGGAATTGGGGAAGGAGGAGGGATCATAGCAAATTGAGAGGGACGGACGATGAGTCAACATTCAGACTAGGGGACAATGCTTTAATGAAAAGGGATTCTAAAATTCTTAGTGAGTTGGGACAAGTATTACAACCAAGAATTTTAAAATTGTCTAAAGTGACATCAATTTTGCATTTGATGCTATGTTCACGAATGCTGGAGGCTTCCTTAGTTTTTAAAATTTTACCTGTTCGGCCACTTATTCCCATATGCAAATAAAATCTAGCCCTGAGAGAGCGAACAGTGCTGCCGATGTAATTCCCAAGGAGACACCTGGGGCAGGTAAATAAATATACAACACCGCTACGCAACGAGTCAGGGGTTCGATCCTTCGCTGAGAAAAAGCTACCTAAAGACGTTTTATTAATAAATATGATGCGGAAATCAGTATGATAAAAAAATTTCCTTAACAATTTTGTAAATTTAAGCTTAAATTCCTTATTCAAGGGACCCATTTCAGGTACCAAGAAATATTTTATATCCTTTTAGACAATCTCCCACTCATCTCAAGCCAATTTTCTATCGACGCTTCGTTGATGATTCGATAGCAGTCTTTGATAATGCGGTACAAGCGCAACAATTCTTTAACTTCCTAAATTCTTTGCACCCCAATATAACGTATACAATGGAAACTGAGCAAAATGGCTCCCTCCCCTTCTTAGATCTTTTAATTTCGAAAAATGGTGATTCTATTACTACATCAGTTTATAGGAAACCCACTTTCACTGGTTTGGGCATGAATTTTTTTAGTTTTACTGATTTCAACTATAAGATGTCTTGTATTAAAACTCTCCTGTTCAGAGGATATAATTTGACCTCTAATTTTACCTTACTTAATGATGAATTTAATAATCTAAGATCATACTTTACTAATAATAGTTTTCCTGTTCAATATGTAGACAAACTAATTAGATCCTTCTTAAATAATGTTTATAGCCCTCAACTTCCATGTATTACAGTGCCGAAGGATATAAAATATTTCTTGGTACCTGAAATGGGTCCCTTGAATAAGGAATTTAAGCTTAAATTTACAAAATTGTTAAGGAAATTTTTTTATCATACTGATTTCCGCATCATATTTATTAATAAAACGTCTTTAGGTAGCTTTTTCTCAGCGAAGGATCGAACCCCTGACTCGTTGCGTAGCGGTGTTGTATATTTATTTACCTGCCCCAGGTGTCTCCTTGGGAATTACATCAGCAGCACTGTTCGCTCTCTCAGGGCTAGATTTTATTCGCATATGGGAATAAGTGGCCGAACAGGTAAAATTTTAAAAACTAAGGAAGCCTCCAGCATTCGTGAACATAGCATCAAATGCAAAATTGATGTCACTTTAGACAATTTTAAAATTCTTGGTTGTAATACTTGTCCCAACTCACTAAGAATTTTAGAATCCCTTTTCATTAAAGCATTGTCCCCTAGTCTGAATGTTGACTCATCGTCCGTCCCTCTCAATTTGCTATGATCCCTCCTCCTTCCCCAATTCCTTATAATCCCTCCTTCCCCTATCTCCCTCGCCATCCTTCGTTCCCGTTTCCTCTGCTCAAATTAGTCGGCCTCGGATACTGCTGTGTAAGGTAGATAGCTCCATTGTTCCAGTGTACTATTGGTAATTTTTCCAGTGTATTAATTTCACATTTACTACATGTATTTAAAAATAACTTCTTAATTTTTATATGTAAATCTGTATAACTTAGAACTTAACCCTCTTTTCTCAGTCTTTTAAAATTTGTCTTTACGAATAGGTTATAGAAATTTCTGTTTGTTTTTCATTCAATATTGATTTTAATTTCACATTGTTATTAAACAGCCTGAAGATGAGCGTATTGCTCGAAACGTTGCGCAATAAAGAAGACTTTTCATGGCATTTACATTTCTCCTTGTCATTGGATTTCTCCTAAATATTAAATTGAAGCTCTGTAGAAGCAACCCGCATAATTATATATATATATATATATGTTAAACACAGACCGTGCATGGCACAAGGAACTCTTCTGGGAAAATTAAATCCACTATAGTCCGAATAAGTAATGATAAATGACAAATACCATAGTTTTTTTCCTTTTTCATGATTTTAGCCCGACGTGGGCAACGGGTCTCTCGCAAAGAGACCCGTTGCCCACGTCGGGCTAAAATCATGAAAAAGGAAAAAAACTATGGTATTTGTCATTTATCATTACTTATTCGGACTATAGTGGATTTAATTTTCCCAGAAGAGTTCCTTGTGCCATGCACGGTCTGTGTTTAACATATATTGTTCTCAGGGAACCATTCTGAGTTTGTGTATATATATATATATATATCTTTCAAAGGTTCTGTGCGATGATTCCTCATTTCACAAAGGTCAACCTTGTCACCCCTCCTCTCAAGTTGGCCTGGTGAAGTAGCAAGTTGGTTTCTTGTACTTGCCACCTCACATAGCCAGGTACACCCAGCTCATTGGGGATTGTGCTGAGCCAGGCATCTAATCTTCTTTTGAAGATGTCCACTGCAACACCACTCATGTTCCTTAGGTCTTTGGGCAGCTAATTAAACAGTTTTGGTCCTCTCACAACAAAACTATTTTCTTTCAGGGTTAAGGATATTTGCTCTCTTGCCTTTAACTTGGGAATATGACACAGTCTTCCTTTTCTACTTTCCACCATTCTTTGGGGAGTTATAGGGTTCAGAGTAAGATTATGGACTAGTTTCTCCATTATTTTCCAAGTCTAAATGATAGTGTATCTCTCTCTCTTCTCCTTTCCAGTGAATATAGGTTTAGTTCAAACCTTTCCCAGTAATTTACTTCTTTGCACCCCTTGACCTTGGCTGTGAAGATTTTCTGAATCACTTCCAGCTATCTAATGTCTTCTTTTTTATATGTGGATGTTAGGACCAAGCAGTATTCCAATTTGGGTATGATCAGTGTTTTCAGTAGAGGAATCATTATATTCCTATCCCTTTGTTTAAAGGTTCTCAGTATCTGCCCAGTTATTCTCTTTGCTCTGCTTACTATCTTATTTTGTGTTTCAAATTTTGCATCATCAGTCATTACAACCCCTAAATCTATTTTTCTAAATTTACTATCCATTTGGGGTATACAGTAATATTCCATGGATTTTAGGTCTTCTCTTTTTCCGTACTGTAACATTTGAAATTTCTCAATGTTAAACTTCATATTGTTGTCTTCTGTCCAATTGTAGATTCTGTTCATGTCAGTTTGTAGAGATCCTATATCTTCTGGGTTTCTTATTTTTCAAATGATTTTTGTGTCATTGGCAAAGGATGTTAATGTGCTGTCTCTGGTAACATCCTCATCTATGTCAGTTAGCATGATTATGAAGAGTAGTGGAGCTAATACTGTTCCTTGTGGTACTGAGCTGAGGACCTCTGATTCTGATGAAGATATTCCTTGTACTGTAACAACTTGCCGCTGCTCATTAAGGAAATTATATATCCATTTCCTTACTTTTCCTGTTATTCCCATATATTTCAGTTTATGTATTATTTTGATATGGTCACACTTGTCAAATGTTTTGGCAAAGTCTGTGTATATTACAATTTTTATTACATTATAGTTTTCATTGCTTTCAAGTATATCAATATTGTTGTTGTAGTGTTCCATTAGTTGTGATAGGCATGATCTGCCTGATTGAAACCCATGTTGGTTATCATTGAATTTTTTCTGAGTTTCCAAAAAGTCTCAGATTTTCTGTCTAACTATTCTTTCAAATATTTTGGTGAGATGAGATGTAAGTGACACTGGCCTATACTTTTTGGCCTCGGATCAATCTCCTCCTTTATATATTGGGACTATGTTCACACTCTTCAGGATGCCCAGTATTTCTCCCCCATCTAGTGATTGCCTCCATATCCAATACAGGGGCTCAGCAATTGCATTCTTGCAGTTTTTGATCAGTGTGGCATTCCATTTATCCAGTCCTACTGCTGAGTGTGCTTTTAGTTTCCCTATAGCTTGTGTAATATCATCTGTCATCAAGTCAAAGTTATCATCTGTCATCAAGTCAAAGTCTGTTATACTTTCCCCTTGTAGTTCTTCTTCAAAGAATGCGTTTCTATCACATATCAGTTTGTCAGTTTTGGGGATACTGAAAGATGATTTGTACTGAGCTCTTAATATTTCAGATACTTCTGTTAGATCATCAGATAAAACACTGTTCTCATTTTTCAGAGGTCCAATAGTCACATGGTTTTTCGACTTCCTTTTTGCAGAATTATAGAAGTACTATGAGTTAATCTTTATTGCTTCTATAGCGTCATCATCATCTTTTTCTGTGTTTTTCACAATTAGCTCCTGTATGACATCGATACTCTGCCATTTATCATTTAATATTTTCATGTTGTTGTTAGCTTTACAGTTACTTAGTTTTGCAATCACTCTTTTTCTCCTTCATAACAATGACCTCTTTTGTCTCTCAAACCTGCTTCTCTTTCCTCTTTGCTGTATTTTTAGGCCATGTCTTTCCACAATTTCCAGCATCTTCTCCTCTAAAGTCATTAGCATCTCTTCCATTGTCTTTGCCTCCAAAATGGTTTTCCAATCCATTACTTCTATGCTGGATGGCAACATCTTCCCAGTTTATAGCTTTGGAGTGAAAATTAAAAATTTTGAATTTGCTTCTTTCTGTTGTTCATGTTCTTTCCTTTCCTGTTGCTTTTATAGTGGTTGTTATTTCAATGATGTTGTAGTCTGATATTATAGTTGGGGATATTTGTACATTATCAATTAGGTTGCTGATGTTTGTAAATACCAAATTTAGGCAGTTGTTTTTTCATGTTTTCTCTGTTATTTCTTGTGTTAACACAAATTCATCAGCTAGAGCTAGTAGCATTTTTACCTGCTCCTGGTCTTCCTGTGTGCCCCCCTTGTCCTGGTATATACAGGAATACCTCGAAATTTGTCATTAATTAATTTCAGAATAACATGACGAAATGACGAAATTCAAGGTAGATTATTACTAGTGATGCACTGGAATTCTGGCCATTTAGGAAAACCTGCTCCAGCCGGAGGTCTCACTAAACTCTGGCCTCTGGCCAGAGGTGCCAAGTACACCAAACTCAATTCTGACAACTTTTAGTTTTAATTCTATAAAACTATAAAACCTCATTTCTGCACCTATCTGAATATTTCAGTTCTCAGATGACTGCAATAATAATTTATTTTATGAGTGATCAGTGATTGTACAGTGAGGCCTTGCATAACGAACGCCTTAAATAGTGAATTTTTGCTTAACGAATTACCTCCATAAGGCTCCATTGATTTAAATAACGATTTTACCTTGCAGAACGAATTTGGTAACAAAAAACGTAATAACACATTTTCTGTTCAGTTGGAGGTTGGTAGCTGTCATGAGCAGTTGTGTACAATTGCTATCAATTTTTTTTAAAATTTTGCTTTACAGTGATTTATTATAATATTAATTAATATAGTGAATAAATAATAATTAATGCTTTTAAGCATTATTAGTGCTAAATAAAGTTAATTACAGTGCACATAATAAAGATAAAAAGTGAATTACAGTGAACCAACTGGGCTTATGATAACATGTGTTGTTACAATAATACAACACAAGTGCATGCTAAGAGTAGACTTATTAAAGGAAGGGAAGCTATTGCTGAAATGGAGTGTGTTTTACTGATATGGATTAGAGAAAAGGAAATGAAGGGGGAATTCATTACTAAGGCATTCATTAGTGACAAGGCAGTGCAAATATATGAACAAATTAAGGAATCCCTTCCAGCATCAGTTGAAAGATATGAATCATTCAATGCAAGTCGTGGGTGCTTTGAAAATTTCAAGAGAAGGTCAGGAATTAAGAACATTATAAGGCATGGTGAGGCTGCAAGTGCTGATACTGAGGGAGCAAAGGAATTTAAAATAGAATTTGCAGAACTTGTTGAGGAGGAGGATTATTTGCCTCAAGTTTTTAACGCCGACAAAACTGGCCTATTTTGGAAAAAGCTACCGAACAGAACCTACATTACTAGAGAAGAGTCCAAACTGCCTGGCCATAAACCAATGAAAGACTGGTTTACTTTACTTATGGCTGGGAATGCATCAGGGGACCTGAAGATTAAGCCTATGCTTGTGTATCATTCCCAAAATCCCAGGATATTCAAGCAGAAGGTGAACCCATCTACTCTTGGGGTGTTTTGGTGACAATAAAAAGGCATGGGTGACAAGAACCCTATTTAATCAGTGGATTGTGGAAGTTTTTGGCCCTACAGTGCAAAAATACCTGGAGACCAATAAACTTCCTTTAAAGGTCTTATTGCTTCTTTACAATGCTAAGGCCCATGACCCAGATCTTGACAAAATTGTCAAGACAAGTTTCAGCTTCATTACTGTGAAATATCTGCCTCCAAACACAACATCACTGCTCCAACCTATGGACCAGCAGGTTATTTCAAACTTCAAGAAGCTATACACGAAGTTCATGTTTGCTCAGTGCCATAATGCAACCTCCAGTGAGGATTCTGTAACCTTAACACAGTTTTGGAAGCAGCATTACAACATTTTTGAGGCTGTCAAGAATGTTGTGAAAGCATGGAGAGAAGTCAACAATTTGCATGAACTCTGCCTGGAAGAAGTTGTGGCCATCTGCTGTGCATGATTTTGAAGGTTTCCAAACAGATGAACCAAATGTAGAGGCTGAAATTGTCCAGTTGGGTCAAGACATGGGCCTTGAAGTCAATCAAGAGGACGTTGAAGAACTTCTTGCAGACCATGGAAAGGAGTTGACTGCACAAGATCTTCTGGAGTTGGCCAAGGAATCAGAGTCAGGGTCAGATGCTGGTGAGGAGGATGATGAAACAGAAGAGAAAATAACTTCTGCTGAAGTCAAAGAATTAATGTTACATTGGGGCAAGGTGAAGGCCATTGCAAGCAAGCACCCTAATGTTGAGTTACTGAGCTTGCTATCTGTCATTTCGAAGACAAAGTCCTGCCATATTTCAGGGAATTTGCAGAAAGCAAAATGAAACGGAGAAAAATTGACAGCTACTTCAAGACTACAACAGCCCCCACTGCTTCAACTTCAACATCTTCTGTGGATGTGGTTGATCCTGATGACCCTCAACCAGGTCCAACTGGCAATAGGACACCCAGGAGAGAATCATTTGACCTCCCAGATGTCCTAATGGAAGGAGATTCTCCTTCCAGCCCACTCAAGCTCATCACCAAGACCAAGGTAAACAAAAATATTTTTATTTTTAACTGTTTAATTTATTTATTTAGCATGTTTATTTAAAATATATACAAAGAATAACATTAATATAACAATGAGAACATGGGTAAACAAGCACAAAAAGGGTCAAAATTTGGGCTCTGGAATGAATTACTGAAAATCCCATTGAACTAATGCATTGCATAACAAATTTTTCAGTTAACGAATGACCTTCTGGAATGAATTAAATTCATTATGAAAGGCCTCACTGTATTAATATTTCAGTTCTTAGTGACTGTAATAATAATTTATTTTATGAGTGATCAGTGATTGTATTAATATTTCAGTTCTCAGTGACTGTAATAATAATTTATTTTGAGTGATCAGTGATTGTATTAATAATTAATTAATTGATTGATTTGATATAGGCTACTTTACTCAGCATTCAGCAAGACATCATAAGTTTCATAACCTGGGGATATTCTGTTCAATGGGAATTTTTAGAGAAATCAGCACACACAAAGCATAGAAAGTAGGGGTGCACTGGATATGATATCCAGCTGGATATTGTGAAATATCCAGTATCCGGCAGGATATGGGTCATATCAAGCTGGATATAGGCCAAGACAGAAAATTAACACCTGTATGAAAATCTGCCATAATATAACAACACATTACAAATAATATTTTATATACAAAAAAAATGGAAAGCCGTCTAGGGCCCACCCCTAAACCAGTCCAGCAACACTTTTTATATTAAATCAACACAATACTGATGACAAGAATAAATAAAATATCTGTCCATCCTTAACAATTACAGTTCTATTAATATAATCAGAGCTTTTTATAAAAACGTCTAGGTGTTAAATTTTTTAAAAAGAGTAAAATATTGCTAGACCCCTGCACTTGCTTTCCATTCTTTTTTCCCTATATTTTCAAAACAATACAAAACATTAAAAGCTTGACAAATGTAAAACAATACATTGAATACAATATAAAATGCCTGGAATGAAATCAATGAATGGAGGGCAGTATTGTGTAGGTCAGATGCTGCCATTCAGCCTGGAGGTCTTCATAATAAAAAAACAACAACAGTGATTTAGAACTTTTTTCCATTGTTGTGCAGAAACAAGAGCATTTCTCCTCTTTTAGGCAATATTCAGGATCACCTTGCTTCATAGATGTTTCCATATTCAAAAAACATTCTCTCTGAAAATACAGAGGATGCGGGTGTGCAGAGAAGCTTTGAAACAATAGTTTTAAGGAGAGGAAATCGGTCCTCCTGCTTCCAAATTTGAACTGGACAGCATTTCCTATCTGCAAGAGGTTCAGATGCATATTGGTCTAACTCCCCTGCAATCAGTAGAACAGGAGCAGTCTTTTTTTCAACCTTTCTTCTCTTGTAACTTACTTCCCCAGATTGCTCTCCTTTTGTGATCTCCATAAAACACGCTTCAAGAATGTCCTCTTCATCTTTCCTCTTTCGCGTAGGAGAACCAGAATTTGAGCTTCTTTCACTTCCACTTTCATTAGAATCATTACCACCTTCATCATTTTCAATACCTATGACTTCTTCAATCAGCCAGGATTTAGCCTGCTCTTTTTGATCTTGTTGAAAGAAAGATAACTTATACCACAGATCTATTGCAGTCGCAGTCACATAAGCCCTGTTTTTCATTATGCTCAAAGACTTCCCATCATTACTCTCTGATAAGAAACATGCTCGAAGAGAAGTCAAGAGTTCTCTCGTTGTCATTTGAACACCTTGGTCATCATGGCCAATCTTTGAAAGAAATCTTTGTAAAATACAAATGCTTGGGATTACGGAAGACAAAGTTGATTTTTCCAAACTAATTTCCTGAGTTAGTTGGAAGAATGGTTTTAATATTTTAAGGAGATTTCATATCAGTGTCCACTTGAAGGATGTGATGGTAGGTAATTCACTACGGTCAGCCAAATATAGTTACACTGGAATTTTTAATTTATATAATCTTTCTAGCATCAAATATGCACTGTTCCAATGTGTTGGGACATCTTGAACCAATAGGAGAGGCTCAAGATTTTGCTGCACTTGAATGTGTTTGAAATTGTTACAGGCCAAAGGAGAATGATTAAAGTGAGTTGCAAGGCCGTGACTTTTTGCAAGGATATCAATTACACTCCTCTGAACCATAATTGAGACACTAATAACCAGTTGGAGTAAATGAATGCTGCAGCGTATTGAAGGTATTTCAGCCAGGTCAATACCAAGAGCCATATTATTAGCTCCATCCCTCACCAATAAATTCCTCTTATTTACATCAAGATCCCAATTATCCCACATAGAGCGAAGCTTTTCAGATATATTCTTGCCAGTATGAGACTCTGAAAATGAGAGGCATGTAGCACAGCGTCGTATCTTTCAAAATCTTTACCTATCCAGTGACCAAAATAATGATATAAAACTTTCTTGAGAGGTTGTGCATTAGGGTGGCCCACTTTTCATTTTTTTTTTAAAAGTATAGGTGATCGTGGTTTTTCCCATTATTTGGCACTATACTAGCACATTGGTACCATTTTTACAAAAATTGATCAATATTTACGGGTCTCGCATCGACCTTGAAATTACTAGTTTTTTTTAAAAATGCACTTTTTAACTTTTTACTGAATCAAGATAAATCATTAATGAGAGAAGTCGTTTGGTGTGCCTGCCAATGTCATACGACTAATGGTTTAAAGGTTGTGCCTGTATACAGGTAATACCAATGTGCTAGTATAGTGCCAAATAATGGGAAAAACCACGATCACCTATACTTCTCAAAAAAATGAGTCACCATACCCGGGCGGAATGTATAATGTATATAGGTAATTAGAAAATGCACTATGCCTGTGCCAGGTACCTAACCTATTTCTTCTTTTGCAGATCATAACATTTTGAAACTCTGTCTGAGTTCCTCATCCTTTGTCATGGACAAATCGATGGCAACCATAACTGGAAGAACTCTTGAAGCTACAAATAGAGTGTCATCAAAAGGAAAGGCGAAAATAACATCGCTACCTTCTCTAAGATTGGCCTTGGAAATTTTTTTAGTTGGCCAACTGTCATCCTCCATCAGTGGTAGCAAATTGCCAACAACACGGCAGGTTTTGCAATACTTCTTCAGTGTTATCCAGTACACTGCTAACAGGAAAGACGCATTCAAAGAAACCGTAAACAACATCTTAAAGTTTTGGAACATGGCCCACATTAAAACAATCACAAAGCTCAACTGCGAACGGAAGCTAGAGGCATTGTGGAAAGAGTGGCACTTACTCCAAAAGAGCAGAAAATGAGAAACTGATGCCGGAGGAAAATGGCAAAAGTTTTTGGACAGTGTGGACAGTGTGGACAATGTCCACACTGCCCGAAAACTGTACTGTATTTGTTAAATATAAAGATTATTAAATAACTGAATTATAATTTAAATAAATAAATGAATGATTTATAAAGTACTTGTTTGTTAAGACATTTTAGCAAACAAACAAAAATAAAAAAAAGAATAAGTATGTTATACGTTAATACAAATGTTAATAACAAACAAATGAAAGAATTGAATAACCAATAAGTCTTAAATACATATAAATAGTAAAGAATTAATAATTATTAAATAAGTAAACAAACATTTTAAACAATAACTAGTAAGAAGTAAATAAATAAAGAATAAGTATGTTATATGATATGTTAATGTTAATATTTTAAAGAACGAAAAGAATAAACAATAAGTTATATATAAAGAAATGTTAAACTTGTAAACAAGGAATGAGGAATAAAACAGTTTTATTAAATTAGTTTGGGAAAAAGAGTGAGAGTTGGACGGTCGCTTGTGAAACCCTGTTAGTAAACGGATAATAAAGTACTTGTTTAATGTTAACATTTTAGCAAACAAAAGAAAAGAAGAACAAACAAATTTAGTAAAAGAGACGCCTCTGAGGTTTAAAAGTGTCGGCGTGTGTGTCAAAACTCGAGTTTTGAGAAGTGGGGGGAACCAATTGGCACATGTGTGGAAATGTAAATAAAAAAAATAGTTTAAGTGTATAATATGACGAGAGAAAATAAAGAACATAACAGAGGAAACTAAATTCAGGCTGGATTTGTCTGAGAGGCTGAAGACCGTTATTGGACCAAGGGAACTTTAAGTTCTGTTAGGAAGGGGATGCCGGAGATATTGAAACACTAACAGAAGGAAGCTATTCTGGCAAGACCTGTGAAACAAGTGAGAAACTGTTGGCGGCACGAGCCAGCAGTCGTGGGATCGGAGGTCTGGGCAGCGAGCCTGGATCCAACAACCCTTCAAGGTAAGCAGCCTGGTTTCATGGAGGTCTTAAACAAAAGAAAAATTCTTGTTCGTGGTGCAGCCGTTAGGTTAATCCGAATCCCACCACATAAAATAAGTGGTGAACAGTTTTGCACCGTTGTGACTGGTGATGAAAAGTGGATACTGTACCAGAATGTTAAGTGCCATCGACAGTGGGTTTGTGCCAGAGAACCAGCGACACCACAGCCAAAACCAAATCTTCACCAAGGGAAGGTGTTGCTTAGTGTTTGGTGGGATAAAGGTGGTGGGATAAAGGTGGTGTAATACACTTTGAAACCTTACCACACAACCAAACAATCACCGCTCAAGTCTACTGTCAACAATTGGATCGATTGAACACTGCACTAAAAGAAGAGAGACCTTCTTTGGTTAATCGGAAAGGAATCGTGTTCCACCATGACAACGCATGTCCTCATACTGCTCAGATCACTTCTGCAAAAATTGAGGAGCTTGGGTGGGAAAAACTTCCACATCCTCCATATTCTCCAGACCTTGCGCCTTCAGATTATCATCTCTTCAGGAGTCTGCAAAACTATCTTGACGAGAAACAGTATACTTCTTTAGATGACCTGCACACCAGTCTTTGTACGTTTTTTGCCTCAAAACTACCTGAATTTTATAAACATGGCATTGAAAAGCTTGTAGGACATTGGCAGAGTGTCATTGATTTCGATGGAAAATATATACTAGATTAAAAAGTTTCAGTCAAGTTTTTTTTTGTCCTTCAAATTCTGATCTAAAAAATGACATTACTTAAGGGATGACCTGATATATATATATATATATATATATATATATATATATATATATATATATATAATATATATATATATAAATTATTTGACGAAAGTAATATGTGAAAAATATTTATGGTGAAAAAAACCACGAAGGAAAGGAAACACAGAATGGTGCTCAAGCGCTTTCGTCTAATGACATCCTCAGGAACACTGAAGTAAATAAAGAGTTTGAGACTATATATGTCATAAAAAAAAAATATATATATATATATATTTTTTTTTTGTATTGGGGCGTTTACCGCCATTTCCCGCTATACGCTAGCGGATATCATGGCGAAGCAGAATATGAGAAAGAATAACGGAGACAGGGGAAAGGCACTAGAAGTGGGAGGACCGCGGACGACGGGTGAGAAGTCACCTAAAGCTCAGAAAGGAGGCGAGATTGGGAGAGGAAAAGGAAAAGACGGTCAAGCGAGAAGAGAGGGCTCTCAGCGAGCATAAGACGTAAACGATCGGGGAGGGGGAAATCAGAGAGGAACGGGAAGGCGCGACGACGTACTGACGACAGGGTGGGGCATTCCACAAGGATGTGAAAGACGGTGAGGGGCGACTGGCAGGAGGCGCAACGAGGAGCCTCCTGCCGGGACATAAGATAGCCGTGCGTGAGGCGCGTATGGCCGATGCGAAGCCGCGCAAGGACGACCTCTTTGTGTCGGGAGCGGTGGAAAGAGGACGCCCAATATGACAGGCGGGGGCGGATGGACCAGAGTTTATTTCCGGTGGCATCGTCCCAGGACTGCTGCCATATGCGGTCGTAGAGGGACCGAAAGACCTGCACATAGTCAGAGAAGGAGAGCGGGCGGGGGAGGGGAGGCATCGAGGCGGCGGACCGGGCTGTGCGGTCAGCCGCCTCATTACCGGAAACACCGACATGGGCAGGAACCCAGCAGAAGGTGACCCGGATCCGGTGAATGGTGTGCAGGACATGGTACTCCTGTTGAATAAGGCGTACAAGGGGGTCCGGGGAATCATAGCGCTCGAGCGCTTGAAGGGCGCTCAGCGAGTCCGAAAAGATGGTACTGGAAGACCGCGAAAAACCCGATACCAGACGGAGGGCTTCCAGAAGGGCAAAGAGCTCCGCGGAAAAGATGGAGGCCTGAACCAGCAGGTAGGTGACAGCGACGGAGAAGACGGCGGCCGCGACACCTGCAGGGGAGCGCGAGCCGTCGGTGTAGACGGGAACATCGTCCGAGTGTATGGGAAGATGGGCCAGAAAAGAAGACCGGAGGACGGTAGGAGGAGACTCCTTACGCAGGCCACGGAGCGCCTGGCAGCGGCAGATAGGGGTGGTCAGCCAGGGGGGCGACAGGTCGAAGGAGAATGGCAGAATAGAGGGTGGGGGATCCCCAGGGACGAAAAGATGTCGGCCAGGGAGGCAGCGAAATGCCACGTGTCAGGCCGGGGTAGCGCCTGGGAGATCGCGGAGAAGAGTAGGGACCTCGGGAGGCGGCAGATGCGAAGGTAACACTTCGCCATGAGAAGGCCCCGGCGAAGGGGCAGGGGTGTGTGTCCGCAGTCCACCTGAAGACTAGCGACAGGGGACGAGCGGAAGGCACCCGACGCCAGGCGAAGGCCACGGTGGAGAAGAGGATCCAGCATACGGAGTGCCGGAGAGGAGGCGGAGCTGTAGACCACACAGCCGTAGTCGATGCGGGATTGCACCAGGGAGGTGTACAGGCGCAGCAGAGTACGCCTGTCCGCCCCCCAGGTCATGTGGGACAGGTGACTCAAAAGGGAGAGGGTGCGGCGAGATGATTGCCGCAACTGCCTAAGGTGTGGAACCCAACCGAAAAATTCGTCGAGGGTCATACTCAGGAATCGAACGGATGGGACGAGGGGAAGAGGAGTGCCGGCAAGGGTAAGGGCGAAGGTATGCGACAGACGGAGGCGCCGAGGACGGAAAAGCATACTGGAAGACTTAGAGGGTGAGAAAGCATAGCCAACCGAGGACGCCCAGCGAACCACCGCGTTGATGGCTAGCTGGAGTCGACGTTCAGCCAAAGACGGGAGGCGGCCAGAGCAATAGATAGCCAGGTCATCGGCATAGAGGGAGCTACGAACGGAAGTAGGCAGGACCGTAGCAACTGTGTTCATCACTAGTGAGAAACACAGGACGCTAAGGACACTACCCTGAGGGACACCGTCCTCCAACGGAAAGCGGTCAGAGAGGGTAGAACCGATGCGGACGCGGAAGAAACGCGGACAAGAAGTTATAAATAAAGGAGGGGAGAAAACCTACGAAACCCAGGGAGCGTAAGCAGTCAAAGACCGCGCTCGCCGAGTAGTATCGTAGGCCTTCTGGAGGTCGAAAAAGACGGCGAGTACAAAGTGACGCCGGGAGAAAGCCTCCTGCACGTCGTGGCTAAGGAGGAGGAGGGGTCGGTGGTAGACCGAGCGCCGGAAACCAGCCTGGGTAGCAGGGTATTGGTCACTCGCCTCCAGAGTAAGGGACAGCCGCGAGGCGACCATCGCCTCCATAACCTTGCAGGCGCAGCATGTCAGGGAAATGGGGCGATAGTTCGACGGGAGGAGGGGTCTTTTCGGGCTTCGGGATGGGGACGACGATGGACTCACGCCACCGGTCCGGGAATGAACCCTCCAACCAAATCCGGTTATAGAGGTCCAGTACAAAGCTGAGAGCAGAGGGTGGAGGTGCCGTAACAAGTCATAGGGGATATTAATCGGGGCCGGGTGCGGAGGAGCGTCGGGGGCGGAGGCCTCCCGAAGCTCCGTCATGCGGAAGAGGTGATTATAGGGGTCATCCCTATGAGGTGGAAAATCCGGTGGGTCGCGGCGGGAATGGGGGGAATCGGAACTGGAGATGGCTGCGAAGTGCGCCGCGAGTGCGTTCGCGACGGCCTCCGATCGGAGAGAACTCGTCGTCCCGACCCGAAGAACCGGGGTCGAGGGGGACACGGGTCCCCTCAAAGCTACGCACTTTGCGCCAAACAGTCGAGGAGGAGATCCCGGACACGTAACTCCGCCAGAGGTACGCCGGGCCACTGCCTTCAGGCGCTGAAACTCTATCTTGTGCTCCAGCTGCGGGTCCGGTAGAAGCGCGGCCGGCACGGCGCCGCTCCTGAACGGCATGGGAGCACTCTGGGGTCCACCATGGGACGCTTCGCGGCCTGGGGGAGCCAGAGGTAGGGACGGGGGATGCAACTGGCGGCAGCCGAGAGGATCTTACTCTCGAGGAAGGCGAGGACCTCACTGATGGAGGGAAAGGCAGGAATGATGGCGAGATCGCCGTGCCCCTCGCGTATGAGGCCCAGTCTGCTCGGGCGAACAGCCAGCGCGGACGGACATAGGTGGGGGGGAGGAGACGGGTCGGGGTAAGACACACTGGGAAATGGTCACTGCCGGAAGAATCCGGCAGGACCTCCCAGGTGAACTCCATCACGATGTCGAGGGAAACCAGGGAAAGGTCGATACAGGTGAAACTGTCATGGGCCGAGTGAAGGCAGGTTGGGGAGCCATCGTTCAGAAAGGTGAACTCGAGCTCGTCCATAAGGAGAGAAGGGTCCCGGAGAGAAAGGTGGAGCAAACGTCCCCCCAGGCCGGGTCCCGACTGTTGAAGTCCCCGAGAATCAGGAAAGGGCGGGGAAGCTGAGAATTAGGTCACGGAGAGAATCGGGTGGAGGGCGTACGTTAGGGGAGAGGTAAAGAGAGCAGACCGTGAGCTGGCGCCCCAAGAAAGGCGCACGGCCACAGCTTGCAGGACTGTACGGAGCGGGAGGGGGCGGAAAGGGACGGAGCGTGCACGAAGACCGCGGCGCCCCCCCTCCCGCCCCATCGAGAGGCGGGGAAGGGAGCCCGCAGTAACCGGACACTCGAGGGGGAGGAACGGGATCCCAGAATCGTCTCCTGAAGGCAGAAACACGCCGGACACCTGGAGGCCAGGAGAGAGGAGAGACTCTCGAGGCCTACCAGGAGCCCGCGGATGTTCCACTGCAGGAGCGAGGTATAGGGAGGGGTAGGAAAGTCAGCGTAAAGGATGGTTATGGGGTGGGTGGGCCGATCGGGCGGCCCGAGATTAAAGAGGGAATCGGAAAGCCCCGGAGTTCAGCGAGGGACGCCGAACGAGGGCGAAGGCGAGGGTCACCCCGACAGGGGCGATGTGGAACCAGACGCCGGCAAGTCTCCAGAAGAGGAGTCTCCCGGACGTCCGGGGGAGAGCGATGCAGAGAAGGGGATGTGAGAGGTATCCAGAATGCCCCTCCCTTCACCGGAGGTGCGGGGGAGGCAGGACTACGAGGGGGAGTGGAAAATAATACCTCACCCAGAGGCATTGGCAGGTCGAGGAGAGAGATGGGGCGGGTCAAGCGCGGGGGCGTGCACGTCCACCCACGCCGACCAGGCGGGCGAGTTCCCCTCCAGTGGGTCCATCGACCGGGCCGGAGAGGGGTGTATCTCAGCCCCCACCACGAGGGCCGTCGGGGACCCCAGGGGGGAGCGTGCATAACGGTTGCGCAGTGGGGACGGTGAGGACACCGGGGCGGTAGGGCGAAGGGGGCGTTTGTGTTTGGGAAGGTGATGCGAGGCTTATGGCTCGAACCTTTCGGGTCACCACTGGCGCGGCGTTGCGGCCCCTACCCCTCCGTCGTGCGGCCCGCATGGGTGACGGCGGGTCACGATCCGGAATGGGGGTGGCCGAAGGCGCCGGTGGAGAGGGCGTAGAAGGGGCAGGGGGGGTTGCCGACGAAGCATCGGCGTTCGCGGAGGGAGCACGTGGGGACGCGCTGGTAGTACGGGGAGCCGCGGTAGGAGTCCGCTGGGCGGCAGAGGATGGACTGGAGTAGCGGACACGGTGGATGGAGGCGCGTTGGGAACCGCCGGTGAGGACGGGGTCCGGGAACGGAGAGCCTCGGCGTACGAGGCACCACGCCGGGCCTCGCAGCCACGCAACCGGTCCCGCGCCTCCCGAGCGCTGAGAAACTCTGATGAACAGAGGGCCCGAACCTCCCTTTCAAAGAGGAAGGACGGGCAAGAGCGGGATGAAGCAGGGTGTGGTCCATGGCAGTTGGTGCAGGAAGGCGGAGCAGTACAGGGCAAGGGGTGGGGAGGGCCGCCGCAGCGGACACACAACGGGGCCGGCTGACGGCAGGAGCTGCTCACGTAGCCAAACCTATTGCACTGAAAACAGCGCGTAGGACCTGGCACGTATGGTCATACTGAGAATTCGCACGCGCGTCTCTCACCAAAGCCCCAGAATACCGAAACGGGGGGCACCAGTGAGTCGAAAGTGAGGAGCAGGCGAGGAGAAGGGGCGGTTGGGGATCGCGATCTGTCGGGAAAGCGGTACACCCTCACAACACCCTGGGAGGCGAGGTCAATCTGGAGGTCTTCCACCGGGATGGGTAGAAGACGAGCAGCGTAAATTGTGCCCTGGCACTGATTGAGGCGGGGGTGGGGGGACACCGCAATCCCGCAGCCCAGGACATTGGGGATAGCGAGCAGAGAGGAGGTTTCGACAGAGGAACGCGACCTTATCAGAATGGAGCCATCCCTCTGAGGCCGAAAGTCAAAACGAGCCGTCCCCGTCACCCCATGGATCGCTCGAAAGAGGCGTTCATGGTTAGTGGGGAGGGGCTTGGAGGAGGAGGGGCGGAGGATGAGGAACTTGTCCACCGTCCTAAGGCCGAGCGAAGACGTCGGGCCAAACACCACCGGTACTTCGAGGGGACGGGGAGACGAGAAAGGCGGACGGCGACGTCGGGTCCCACGTCCCCCAGGGGCCGAGGGGGCCGGGGGCGATGAGGCCCGACCGGAGTGGGAGGCGACCGGGCCGCGGGCTTCCCACCTGAGGGCGAAAAAGCAGGTGGGTCCCTATCGGGACGTGGAATATGGGGGGATCCAGGGGTCGGGGGGTCCACTGCAGGTCCATCCGCCACTGGCGGGGGTCGGGCAGCGGCGCCACGAGCCTGGGGAAGAGAGGGAGAGGAGGTGTCGGCAAGAAGAGCAGACGGGGTGGGCGAGGGCTGCCGACTGCCCTTACCAGACCCAAGGTCCAAAGAGGTAGTCAAAGGGAGGTCAGATGCACAAGCCGGGTCGTCAACGAGGTCCATTAGATTTGTAAGTGTTTCCATAAAGAAAATTTTTATTGTTGTTTCGCGCCCGGGGCCGCGGGGAACCGATTACCCGGGGCCCAAGGGGACCAAGCGCATGCCGGAGGGGGATGGGTGCCTCGTCCCATGTAGGTACCCCCGTTTCAAAAGGGGCCCTTGCATCGTCGAAAGTTCTCCCCCGCCGGCAGCAAAGACCAAGGCCCCCCCAGGGTCCCAGGCCTGGGCACCCTACCAGCCAACTTAGTCCGGCCCCGGCCATGGGAGCGAGACCCCCAGCGACCAGCCCCGGCAGCCCACGGGGCACGCGAAGTGATCAGAGAAAGCAGAAGAAACAGAGGGGGCAAGGAAGAGGGGAAAGAGGGGAAGACAGGAAAGAGGGGGCTGTAGGATAGCAGGGTATGCTAAAACTCCACTTCGCAACCGGGCGGGGGACCCGGCAGGGCCCCTAGCCGCGGCTGACCCCCCTCGCCACATGGAGGCAGGAGCCCGCGGGCGATCCACCCCAGAAAGACCGTCCGCGGGGAGGGGGATATATATATATATATATAATATATTATATATATATATATATATATATATATGAAATAAAAATTGTGGGAGGAGCATACAAATTTGTGAGGAAAACTACCAATTTTAGCACTTTGCCCTTCTTGTCTAAATCCATTCTGAATGAATTCAAAACAACAGGATCAAATGGATTGTTTACAACCAATGTTATAGATAATGCCTGAGTTATTGGTAGGGCTATTTTTAACCATGATATTTTTCACAATATGAAAATACTACATTAATATTCAAAAGTTTAAGTACATTAGCAATGCCTAAAAAACCTGGAAAAAATGGAAGTACTAAAATATTTTTTGACAATGCCCCAAGCCACCCTGTCAACCTCACCTCTCTGACTTGTCAGACCACATTCGAGTGGAGTTTTTGTCCAAAAACATCATGTCACTAATTAATCCAGCCTATGGATCAAGGGGTCATAGCCACCTTTAAGGCTTAATACCTCAGGCACACATTCTGGCAGATGATACAGGCTGTGGACACTAATGAGATGTCAATTCATGACTTTTGGAAGCAATTTAACATCAAAGACACGATTGATATTATTCCAGAATCCTGGAAGGAGATCAAAGATTTAAATATGAATGGTGTTTTGAAAAAAATCTGGCCACAATGTGTGCACAATTTCAAAGGTTCCCCCCAAACTTGACCTGTTGTGACTGAAATTGTAAACCTAGCCCATCAGGTTGGCTTTACCAACATCAAAGAGGATGACATCGACAAGTTGTTAGCATCATACCACAAGGAACTTTGTAATGAAGATCTTATGGCAATAGAACAGGATCGAGCAGCAGAGGAGGAGGCAGCAGAAGAGGAAACAGTGCCTCAACTTCATCTAATGAGGAAGATCCTGTCAGATTCTTTTAGCATGATTGACAAGGGTGTCCAGAACCTTGTGGATAATGACCCAAATTGTAAATGAAGCCTTAAATTAGAACAGGCTATACAAAGTGCTTTAGCCTCCTACAAGCAACTCTACCAAGAAAAAGTCATGCAGGCTAAACAATCAGTGCTGACAGCTTTCTTCAAGAAGACAGAAAGAGGCACAGGCACTGTAGTTGCCTCAACCTCTGCTGCTCCAGCTGAAGATGAGCCTATCTTCAAAGAAGAAGCCCCTCCTACTCTGCCTAATGATGAAGATGACAACCCTGATTCTCCTCCTTCCAAAGCCTCCTCTACATCTACCGAAGTTCATGCTACTAATGTGGCAGATGTTACTTCTGCCCCATCATCCACCTCCCAGTAACCTCCTCCTACACCCTCCAGCCACACCATCACCTCAAGTCTCAAGCACTCTTCTATTTTGTAAGTACCCACTATAAAATTTTACTCAACTGCATTTATTATTCATATTTCATAGGTATATATTTATTATTGTAGAGATCTAAAGACATTATTTACAGCAAACACTGTGGGCAAAAACATGTTTTTATAGCATTTTAAAATGTTCTGGGGAAGTGATTTTTGTTTGTAGGAACTTCTCAACTTTTATAGGTTCAATTTATGAATTTTTGATTTACAAATTTATGGGTTTTCAGAAACGTAACTCATTCATAAATTGGGGGAGGACTGTAATTGGATCGAATGTCAAACTACCCAATTTGAATAGGGGGAATAATCTGACTTCCTTTGACAGTGAGGGAATATACCTGGAGTTACTGACTCATGAATTTTGTTAGTGGAATTTCAATTTCATCTGGCAAATAAAGTCAGAATTTTTATTTCAAATATTTACTCCAGATGGTGGTGTTTGGTAGGATTAGATAAGAGAAAAAATTTATTTGCTTTGCTATCAATACTAACACACATTGTTGGTAGTGACACAATATTTGAAGTGGAGACTGCTGTATTAATGTCAATATTGGTAAAGAAGAAATTTAATAGATTGGCTGTCTCAAGAGTCATTGTAAAATTTCTATCTTGTGATGCAGGATAAAGGATTTGTTTTAAGTCCTTTTGTTCTGAATAAATTCTATGAAGTGTTCCACAGTTTTTTTACCTGATTTTTGCTTAGCAATGATTGAAGGGGGAAAAAAACGTATAGTAAGAATACATAGCATTAGGATGTGTCAATTTCTGTAAAGTCAACAATTCAAAAACTACTAATGCTCAAATGATGTCATATTATCTAGCAAACTTAGAAATATCTTTAAGTGTTGTTTAAAAAAGCCATTTACCTACTTATATTTGACCATAAAGGGTTGAAATATAACCTAAATATGACTGTAGCATCATATATCAATGTGCCATTGATATGTGTGGTCAACTTTGGTTATTTTTGGTGTGCAGTATGGTTTCTAAGTTTCACATAGTCACAAATGCTAGAGTTTTGATTGTGAATGCATGTGTTTTCCCTCCTTTTTGACAATTTTGATTACTTCTTAATGTAAATATTATGTAATTCAAATTATTCAAAATGTTGTGTGACCCAAACTTTCTGTATATTTTGATATGATAGATATATGAAATTGTCATTACTTTGAATAATTAAGTCTTGTACCTATAACAACACAACCTTTTATCTGAGCTTATAGGAAGATATTAAGAATTTCAATTAACTTAATTTTATGTAATCATAATCAGTAGGCCTATCCAAATTTCAATGACATTTCTTTTGTTCACAGGTCCACAGTATGAGTCAGAAAGAAATCAGAACCCAAAGCAAATCAAGTTGTCACCTAAGTCATTTGGTGGGGACTGGGAGGGAACTTCCCTCTGCTGAGCTGCCCACAACCAGAGATCTGCTGAGGTATGGTTTGTTGAGGAGAGAGATGAGTGAGGAAGACAGGAGGAATTACCCAGTTAATGACCTGATTAACAACGGCATTGTTCCAGGGCTACTGGCTCAGTGGAGAAAGGCCAACGCTCTATTCACAGGACCTGTAATTAACACTGAGGTCAGGATCAGGGCTAAAGTGAAGGCACTGTGGGATGAGATGTGAAGCTAGAGGTCAAAGATAGGTTCATGATAAAACTGGACAAATTGGTGGACATCTTGACCTGTCACCATGTGATCAGGAGCTGCAGTGAACTTGGGTGCACCCCTGTCTGCAACAGTGAGGTTCACATTGACTGCAGCTGCAGGAGCGAGCAGAAGATACCAGTGCAGGAGCTTGCCTTCATTAAAAGTCAGAGAGAAAAGGTGGGAAGTGTGGGGGCACACCAGATGGGTCTAGCTGATCACACTGAGACCAGGAGACAGGAAGCAGTGCTGCAGAGACAGGAGCAAAGAAGGAAGGCAGAGGAGAGGAGGAGGAAGGGGGAGGAGTCAGCCAAGAAAGAAGAGGAGTTGAGGGAGGAGTCACTGCTGGAGATGGAGTTGGAGGAGACTGGAGATATACTCGACGAGGCAGGGAGGAGAGAGGAGGACAAAGACTTCATACCAGAGGCTGCAACATCATCTTCCTTGCCTGTGGCTAAGAACAACTACAACACTGCAGATATCACCAACATAGCTCTGGCTAGCTTGAGACATCACACTGGGCTGAGAGAGACTGCAAAGATTGCCACTGCTGCCTGGATTGATGCTGGTCTTATCACAGAGTTTGACACAGCACTGATGATTGACCACAACAATGTGAGGAGGGCTCAGGAGAGACTGACTAAGGAGCTGGTCAAGAACTTGATGAAGAGATTAGGGAAAATGGTATCTGTATCTGTATCTTTGATGATGGAAGCTGACGGCATTGACGGCAGGACGGCAGTTTCCTAGCCTCATTAAGGAAGAACAACACAAGTGTGCGATGAACCAGGTGGAAATATTTGTGGCATTTTGTACCAGAGGAAGCTGCAGAAGAGAGAAGTCATGCTGAGGTCATTGCTGATCTCATCTGGTGAACTGACTGAGAGAGAGAGGGTACAGCAGACCCTTTGGCCATAGGAGGTGACAGTACTAATGTGAATACTGGCTGGGAGGGAGGAGTAATGCATTATGTGAAAGCCAAGTTTAGCAGGAAGTTGGTGTGGATTGTCTGTGACTTGCACACTGGGGAGCAGAGTCTCAGACACCTGGTGAATGCACTGGATGGCAAGACATTGAGCAACAACAAGTGGTCTGGGCCCCTAGGGAAGATGTTAGACACTGCCACTGAGCTGGAGATCAACCCAAACTTCACGAGGATCACTGTTGGTCCTCCTCTACCCCATCTCAGTCAGGAGGTAATCAAGGACCTCAGCACAGACCAATCATATGGCTACAGAATTATCACTGCCATCAGATCAGGAAAGGTACCTCAGAGTCAAGCTCTCCTGGAGATTGGGCCAGTCTGTCACAGTAGGTGGGTCACCACCATGGCTCTAAGGTTCTGCAAATTGTGGATTTCCAAACATGGGCTGAAGGGTAGGAACCTGAAGAATCTGAGGATAATTATGGAATTCATAGTGGGAGTCTACATGCCAAACTGGTTCAACCTCAAGTTAAATCACAGCTGGGTGGAGGGTCCCAGGCATGTACTGTACCAGCTGGAGCTGCTCAGAAGTCAGGAGGAGGTGATAGGAATAGTGATGCCTACAGTGAAGAGATCATCCTGGTATACACACTCTGAGGCTGTGCTCCAGGCCATGCTGCGCAGTGAGGTGGAGGAGGAGAGGAGGGAGGCAGTGAAGAGGATACTGGAAATCAGAGGTGAAGGAGATGAGGACACACAAGTAGGAGACTGCAGTGTCAAACCCAGGAAGACTCCTGACATCAACCCAGATTCCACCAAACTCTCAGAGCTTATTGACTGGAACTCTGGTGTGGCTGAGCCTCCTCTGACCTGCTCCCTCACCACTGCTGCAATCAAGGAATTTCTGGATAGACCAATGGAAGTTCCTGCATGGCCCTCACACACACAGTCAGTAGCGAGGTGTGTAAGGGTGACAACTGAAGCAGCACAACATGTTTACTCACAAGAGAGGAGGGAGGTGTACATCAGTGGCCAGGTGGCCAGTAGGGAGCTCATGTCCAGGAACAAGAGCAAAGCAGACATGGCATCCTTGGCAAAGTTCAAGAAACCTATCTATATTTCTAAGCTTTAATATTGAAATACAATCAAAATGTCTTTAATTATATGTAAAATGTCATTATATACAATAAAAAAAACTTGCAAAAATTGCTGATTTTTTATAAACTTCAACTTGAAATATAAGTGGCTAGGAGTGGTCAAATCTGGATTTTAAAGCCATATTTCGATTTAGTACATAAAAATGCATCATTTGGTCACTAGTAGTCTTTGAAAATCTAAAGATTTCACTTTGCTCCCTAAAATTGACACACCCAAACATAGCATAATCTTCCAAAAAATGCAAAAATTGAAAAAGTAGATGAAATATTAAAATTTACTCTTTAAAATTCACCAAAAATACATTTATTTTTTTACCTGATATCATTTAATAATGAAATTTCAAAGTTCCAAGATGATACCAGAGGTAGTGTGTTGAATAACATAACACTTACCACATTGGTATTAAAACCAAAATTTCCTAGTTTCTTCTTCAATTCAAGAAACAAATTCATCCTTCCACTTACCTGTTTTGATGAAAGTTTTTCAACATTCTTCACTTCATGATCATTCACTTCCTGTGTTTTGAGCTTAATGTAGGAATTTTTGGAATATTTATTTTCTTCAAAGAAAATTTCATCCTCAATTTTTGTTCTCTCATCTTCAAGATTTGATTTTTGAGGAAAATTACTTTCATCTAAATGTAAATAAGAAGTTTTGAGTCTCTGAAATACATTAAGTAAAAGTTGGTGTAAGTGAAGGCACCAAATGCTGAAAAAAAAGTCTTGGAGTAGTTTTATTTGGCTATAACTTTTTTCTTTTTCAATTAATTTATTTTTCTTTTTCAATTAAAGTACCTTTGCTGTGATTAATGAAACTGGAATCCTGGACAGTACAACAAAGAGTGGCTATTGTGGAACTTTATTTGACAAACAACTCTTCCATCATTGCCACTCAAAGAGCATTTAAATTAAAATTCAATACACATTCTGCTCCTTCTGATCGAGTTATTCAATGGTATGTCACTAAATTTCATATGGGAAAGGGTCAGGGAGACGAACCACAGACTGGACATTAGGGTGGCCCACTTTTCAATTCTTTTTGAAAAGTATAGGTAATCATGGTTTCTCCCATTATATGGCACTATACTAGCACATTGGTACCATTTTTACAAAAATTGATCAATATTTAGGGGTCTCGCATCGACCTTGAAATTACTAGTTTTTTTTTTAAATGCATACTTTTTAACTTTTTAATGAATCAAGATAAATCATTAAGTAGGGATGTTTTCTGAATCCTCTTAATGAGAGAAGTCGTTTGGTGTGCCTGCCAATGTCATACAACTAACGGTTTAAAGGTTGTGCCTGTATACAGGTAATCCCAATGTGCTAGTATAGTGCCAAATAATGGGAAAAACCACGATCACCTATACTTTTCAAAAAAATGAGTCACCATACCCGGGCGGAATGTATAATGTATATAGGTAATTAGAAAATGCACTATGCCTGTGCCAGGTACCTAACCTATTTCTTTTTTTGCAGATCATAACATTTTGAAATTCTGTCTGAGTTCCTCATCCTTTGTCATGGACAAATCGATGGCAACCATAACTGGAAGAACTCTTGAAGCTACAAATAGAGCAATCAAAAGGAAAGGCAAAAATAACATCACTACCTTCTCTAAGATCAGCCTCAGAAATTTTTTTAGTTGGCCAACCGTCGTCCTCCATCAGTGGTAGCAAATTGCCAACAACATGGCAGATTTTGCAATACTTCTTCAGTGTTATCCAGTACACTGCTAACAGGAAAGACGCATTCAAAGAAACCATAAACAACGTCTTAAAGTTTTGGAACATGGCCCGCATTAAAACAATCACAAAGCTCAACTGCGAATGGAAGCTAGAGGCATTGTGGAAAGAGTGGCACTTACTCCAAAAGAGCAGAAAATGAGAAACTGACGCTGGAGAAAAATGGCAGAAGTTTTCAGACAGTGTGGACAAGCTGTGGGATATCGGAGCATCTGACGCTGTCGAAGATATAAAGAAGAATCAACTGCTGCCCGACAAGGACAAGAAAGAAGACTGACTTCTACCTCGATCAACATGGTCCTCAGGTGGCAACGATGAGCGGGAACGATAAAGTTTTCGCTGTAAAAAGAAAGCTACAGGAAAGAAGAAAATGTCCTCGCCAGGAGCCGCAAACCTCAAAGTGTGCATACGAAACCAGAGATGAGGCCATGGAGAATAATGATACTGGCATGTCAGGAGAGTTGGAGACAGAACTAGTGTTCCCCCTGCCGAAAGAGCCAAGTGTGTCTGTCAATCTTCCTCACCCCATCCTTAATGCACCTGCTGTCATGGAAGTGGCTGATTGTTTCTACATGTCCAATAATCAGGTGTGTATTGTGTATAGTATTCATCGATAGCGTCAGTTTTAAAGTGTCCCGTAACCCACATGTATTCTTGACAGTTTCCTTTCCACTTTCCATTCTCTACATAGGTAGTAAGCATTGTGGCTGCTATCACATGTTCGCCGGATCCACCAGCACACCTCAATCAGTTCAGCATCTCGAAAGAAACGGCTCGCCGGGGAAGTGTGTCACATCGCCGTGAAGTGGCGACGGCTGTGAAGGACTCCTTCACGCCACTGAGGCACACTGTTGTCCACTGGGATGGCAAAATGGTCAAGGTCAGTTGATTAAGCTTTCATAGCTATCAATTTAGTAATGAGATTCACGAAGCATAATGTCAATTAAAAAGAGAACTGAATGTGAACAAAAATAGGTTACTTTACAACCATGAAATTGAAATATATGGCATGTGTTTCAGAACTTCCTTAGAACGGCGGAGCACCACCAAGCAATTCTCATCTCCGGGGCTCCTCATTGCACAGAAGGAAAGTTGCTGTCAGTCCCAGCTGTTGCTGATGGCACCGGACTGTCGCAGGCACGGGCAACCATACATGCTCTCAAAGATTGGGGATGTGAGGAGAGTGTCATCGGACTCTGCTTCGACACCACTTCCACCAACACAGGGAGGGTGCAGGGTGCAGTTGTCCGGCTGGAAAACATGCTCAGGCGACCGCTACTCCAGCTGGGATGCCGTCATCACATCCCAGAGTTTATCGTGGGGGCAGTAGCCGTCACCCTGCTCAGAAGGACTACGGCATCAACTGATCCTTTGTTTCAGCAGTTGAAGAGAAGGTTAGTTCATTTTTTGTGCAAGGTAAAGTTAGGACACACATGATATTCCACTAGTTTATAAAACAGCAAGCCAAACTGGAACTTCAGAGTTTTCTCACACAATTTTCTTGTTTATTATTTTTGAAGATGGGACGAGCTCGATCTCTCGACCTACTGCAAGCTGCAGGTCGAGAATCTGGCGGAGAGTACGTGGCTAATAGAACTCCGGGACGCGGCAGTCAGCTTCCTGAGCACAGCTTCTGGTTTCGTCAGAGACGATTACCGGGAAGTGGCAGAGATCACGCTCCTGGTACTCGGGACACAACCACGCCGTGGCATTCACCTCATGCGCCCAGGAGCCTACCATCACGCAAGATGGATGGCTAAAGTTAGTATTTTCAAACAAAAATAATCTAGAGATAAGTTTAAATGTTATTCAAAGATAAACATTTCATTATAACGCAAACAAAGTAATTGGTAACAATAAACCTGTCTTACTTACAATGGTGCCTATTCTGTTTCAGGTCATCTACTACACAAAACTGCTGATGTTCAGTAGGCAGCTGGAGCTCGATGCCGAGCTGGTCGACAAACTGCACAGGATCGTGGTGTTCATCGCTCTTCTGTACGTACCAGCTTGGTTGGCGGCCCCTGTAGCAGCTGATGCGCCATTGAATGACCTGGTACTATACCAGCGTTTTCTGAGGTATAGGACAGTGGACCGCGAGGTGGCAGAAGCATCACTGGCAGTGATGAGGCAGCACTTCTGGTATCTGAGGCCTCAGACCGTCATCTTCGCTCTATGCAGCAACAAGGTGGATGGCACTGTGAAGCAGAGCTGGGCACTTGCGTTTTTTTGCCCGTTTTTTTGCAGTACTGCGGTACTACTACCGCACTACCAAACCGGTACCGCATAACGCAGTACCGCAAAGGATCGCTGAAAGTACAGCAGTACCGCTACCGCATTCAAATTTCCCGCGGTACTTTCCGCGGTACCGACCAACACGGTAGTACCGCAGTACCGCAAAAAAAAACGCAAGTGCCCAGCTCTGCTGTGAAGCAACAGATGGCAGAGAAGCTGTCCCACCTCCCTGTACCCAAAGACTTCACATACGAGAACGTCTCAGTCAATGAGATGACGCTACTCCCCGACCTGATCGACGAGTCCTCCTGGTTCTTATTTGCAGGTCTGAAGATGTATGGGTCTTCGTGGCTCACCCTGCCAACTGATAAGTGGGACGAGAACGAGGACTTTTGTCATCTGAAGGATGTGATCTCTAATCTCCAGGTCACCAATGACGTCGCTGAAAGAGGAGTCAACTGATACAAGACTATGCGAACATGGTCACAAAGGACGAGGCACAGCTGCAGGATCTTCTGCAAGTGGTGGAAAAGAACCGGAAAGAGCTCGGTGACTTCAAGAAGTCATCACTCACCACGATGACATAGCACAGAGGGACAACGTTGCAGCCAGTGACGTGTGATAGTGGTCAATACAATGCAAAAGTGATTATTTAAGTTATTGTTTCTTTCTTCCTTATTTGTCTGCTATTTGCTGATTTTTTTGAAAAGTATAGGTGATCGTGGTTTTTCCCATTATTTGGCACTATACTAGCACATTGGTATTACCTGTATACAGGCACAACTTTTAAACCGTTAGTCGTATGACATTGGAAGGCACACCAAATGACTTCTCTTATCAAAAGGATTCAGAAAACATCCCTACTTAATGATTTATCTTGATTCAGTAAAAAGTTAAAACGTACGCATTTTTAAAAAAAACTCGTAATTTCAAGGTCGATGCGAGACCCCTAAATATCGATCAATTTTTGTAAAAATGGTACCAATGTGCTAGTATAGTGCCAAATAATGGGAAAAACTACAATAACCTATACTTTTAAAAAAAATTGAAAAGTGGGCCACCCTACTGGACATCCTCGGACAAACCCAAGTCCAACTCAGGTTGAGATGGTTCGTGAAAGCGTCGAGGAAAATCCACATCAGTCCAATGACACAGCCAGGAATTAAACATTTCAAGAAGTTCATTTCATAAAATTTGAAGAGGATATCAATCTTTACCTGTACAAAATTCAAATTGCTCAAGAATCCAAACCACAAGATCATCAGAGTCGGATAATGTATGCTAATGTGATTTTACATTTACGCAATGAAAATGAAGATTTTCACTAGATATTAAATTTGTAATTAAAATCGCAATAAACATATTTTCAAGTGTTACAAACCTTTTTTTTATTTGATCCCAAACAAAAAAGTTATAGCAATAAAAACCCCTCCAAGACTTCTGGGACACCCCTTCCCTTTAGTAGGCAATTAATTTAGAAATGTCAAACCACGGTTTTTCTAGAAATTCTTAAAATTATATATTTTACACAAAATAAAAATTAGTGCATACATAATCAAATACATCTCTCTCTTAAGAAGAATATATTTTTGTCCCAAAATGTATGAAAAAAGCTAAATTGAAACATGCAATTAGAATTTTAGTTATAAACTTTGTATTTTTTTTCTTTATTGGAATATTTTAATTGTGAATCAATAATTACACTGGGCAACACGTATTTTATTGAATGATATCTGACACTTGATTCTAGGTAATTTGGGTGCGCTGAATACGAATTTCAACTCGGTTTGGCTCTATCAGGTCCTGATTCTTGTCGACAGCCTATGTGCCATTTTCCAGATTTTTCAAATTAGGACTAAAAAATTAAGTCATGTGTTAAATTTTTTTTTCGTTTCATGAATACAAGCAGTTCAAACTACAGTAAAATTACATTATAACGATAGAAATGACTTAAAATAAAAAAACAAACAGATATGAAGCTTTCACTATGGCAAAAATTTTCTTTTGTAAGACTTTCTAGCATATTTGCTTGTTGATGGCAGGTCTCTTTTCAAGCACCAGCAGTAATCAGCCATCATGTGGGAATCCCAGCGGCCTTGGTACCGTTCCTCCATAATTTTGATATCTTGGTGGAATCTCTCCCCTTGTTCGTCACTTACATCACCTAAATTACTTGGAAATTGGTCAAGATGGCTATTCAAAAAATGCATTTTTATGCTCATATTGCAACCTAACTCTTTGTAGTCCCTTAAAAGTTTTTTTACGATTTCTTCGTAGTTATCTGCCCTATAATTGCCTAAAAAGTTTTCTATCAAGTCCACGAATGAGAACCAGCCATTTTTTTCGCGTTCATTCATGACATTAGGAAAATTGCTGTCTTTAATCATTGTTCTTATTTGTGGACCGTCGAAAATTCCCGCCTTGATTTTTTCATAACTTAAACTTGGAAATTTTGAAGTTATGTATTTGAAACACTCGCCGTTCGTATCTAAAGCTTTTACATATTGTTTAATGAGGCCTAGTTTTATATGCAGAGGAGGAAATATGATTTTATCTCTACTCACTAAAGGTGGATTAATTACGTTTTTTTTCTCCGACAGTAAGTGATGTTCGTGCTGGCCAGATTTGTTTGAAATAATGTTCTTCCTTGGCTCTGCTGTCCCATAAGCAAAGGAAGCAGGGATATTTAGTATACCCTCCTTGTTGTCCTAGCAGAAAATTAACCATTTTTAAGTCAACACATATGATCCACTCGTGCTCCCTATATTTGATAAGATTTAAAACCTTTTCTATATGTTCATACTTTTCTTTTAATTTTGTTGAGTGCCCAATCGGTATCGAGCCGTATAGATTGCCATTATGCAACAACACACACTTAAGACTTCTTTTCAAACTGTCTAAAAACAAGCGCCAATCATTTGCATCGTAAGACTCAACCCCCATCTTCTTTAACAAACCAACTATGTCGCAGCAATATACTAAACTATCCTCTGTTCTAAAATATTTAACAAGTTCTTCTTCTCTTTTTCTGTAAAATGAAATGTATGTGTTTGAAGTAAGCAAGTTTTTCTCTAAGTCTTGAAGCTAAAATTTCAGCCTTTTTTGGCAAATTTAGATCCCTTACAAGATCATTCAACTCGGCCTGGTTAAACTTTTGCGGATCGTTTTGACTTTCAAATACGCTGGGGTCAAAATCGGTGTCTGACTCCTCAAAGTGCATAACAATATTTTCAGGAACATCTTCAACTAATTCTTGAGTTGGCAGACCCTTAAATTTTGGAATGGGGATCTCATTTGAATGTAGCACAGGTCGTATCGCGGTGTCGAAATTTGGGTACTCGATACAATGTTTATTTTTCTTAGTGAAGCCCGAAGTCTTGACACAGCAAAGGTAGCAATCAGTCTCATGGTTAGTAGGCTCTCGCCACACCTGATATGGAAAAAAAATTGTAAAGCGTTAACAAAAGCGACGAGAGACTTGTTTTTATGAATTTTATCAAAAGTTATCACCCAAACATTTAACATTTCTATGTGTTTCAACCTTATGCAATATTTGAGATTCTTATAAACATTTTCTGTAAATTTTTGTTTATGTACCTAAGTTACAATTACATTTAGGTAAGTTACAGTATACTAGTGATTAAATTACGTAGTTTTATGAAATCATAAACTTACCATCGGAACTCCAAAAGGTATTTTTGAATCCAAACCCTTCGTCCAATGTCGCAGTCTTTCAATGCATATAGTGCAGGCTTTATGTGGAGCCCACGATTTATCTTGGTCCCCCAGTTTTATGCCAAAATAAGCTAAGTAAGCTCTTTTTACGAAGTCAGTTATATTTGCTCATTGATGTGGAAGTGTAAAATTTCCACATATATAACAGAAGGAATCAGGGTTGTTTTTGCATTTGAACTTTCTAGTGCTTGATGACATATTGCTTGATTGTTCTGCCAATTTGTAAAGGTATTTAAAGCCCTTAATTCATATAAATTTAAGAAAATCTGAAATATAAACACAAAAATTAGTTTAAATAGGTACTTATTATGAAATAGGTACTTACAATCTATGAAATTAAACTAGAAACACGGATGAGTAGGTACAATATAAATTACGTCTAATTAAATCAACTATATTAAATCACGATGACAAAATTACTCACTAAATCATATGCCAATTCAAAATTATGTTAATGCCCAAACTTAATTAACTAACTCAACTGACTGACTGACTGATTGAATTGACTGATTAACTCTGGAAACGAGTCGCTTTTATATATTTTAGTTGTCCCTCTAGAATACTCTACAGAGAACAGGAACGCTCGAGAAAATTTTAGAATTCTATGATATTTTTAGCTTAATTTACTAATATTAAAATGGGTTAAAAATGACAAAATTAAAAATATTTTTAGGGTGTTACATATAAAAATATACATAATACAACAATACCATAACAATAGGTACAAATACCTAGATAAAAACCTAGTTGCATAATGTGTAACTGCAAAAAGACTTAGTGAGTATTGAGAAAAAAACCTTTTTATGAATACGACGAAAGAGGAGGTGTGTTGAGCAAAATCAGGACCTGATAGAGCAAAACCGAGTAAAAATTCGTGCTCAGCGCACCCAAATTACCTAGAACTAACTGTCAAATCTAATTCAATAGACAAAAAGTTGAAATTTGTTCCCGAGTGTTATTCTTATGATGTAAAAAATCTCAATCAGGATTTTAAGAATTCTAGTATGAATAAGCCAATATAGGTCATAGATATATATTTATGATGATTGTTAACACAAATAATAATAATAATAATAAAGAAGTTGCCTTTGTAATAAATAAGTGTTTTATTGTGACAAATTCATACCAGATTTTTTTTTTTAAATATTCATTATAATTATAATGACAATGTCACTACTGCAATATTAGAATAAGTGAAAATGTCACACATGTTTTGGTTTCTACTAGAGAAAAAACATCTATTTACCTCAGTTCCAAGTTCATCATTATTGAAATCTAGCTTTTCTTCTTTCACATAAATATTCTCCATTGATTCATCTTTGATCTGATAATCCTGAAATTAATATATATTCTTTAATAATAAACTTCATTACTGTCTTCAGCATGAGTATGGAAAAACTATACATGCCTGTCATACAGTTCCCAATACAGTCCACAAGAAGGCCTAATTCAAACCTAGGCCTAAACACACCTACAATATGGTATCATATGAGGCATTGCGTGGAAGAAGGGTGACCTAGCCAAAATCAAATCTTTGAGAAAAATGCATTTTAAGTTGGAGAGGTATTTATCGACAATTAGGTAGATGAAGGGCGTCCTAGCCATTTTTGGCGACAATGAATTATTGCTGTTTTCAGTAGCTTAATATATTAAGCTACTGAAAATCAGCAATAATTCATTTTCGCCAAAAATGGCTAGGTCGCCCTTCTTCCACGCATCGCCTCATATACAGTACCTTTATTTCATAATTTAATACAAAATATTAATTTACTGTATTGAATAACTACAAATTGCCTCAGGATTTATGATAAAGCCTATTGGGAATGGAGAAAATTGCCATAGGTAGAACAAAATATATAGGCTTTGGGCCTACATTAACAAGCAAGAACGTATTTTTTTTGTACCAAAGTTTTCCATCACACTGACTCATGAAAATTATTTTGAGAAGAAAAGTAATGAAAATACATAAATTATATGGCTGGTGTTTTTCCATTTGCAAACATACCGGTAAGCATAAAAATTGAGCAAACAACGACGAATTACAACTCAGCACTGCCTAGTCAGAAGCATCACTTTAACCCATTCACTGCAGCCATGTCATATACCATGACACCTCTCTGTGTGGTATATTTTGAAAAATAAGAAAAAAAAATATTTATAGTGTTATGATATTATGAAATAATATATCTTATTTTTCTGAGTAAAATGATATATAATAAAGTACTAATATTAATTTCCTTATCTCTGAAACAAGACCTTGAAAATATATTTTTTTGACAACACTGCCAGATGTACAATTTTCTTAGTATCCAGTTGGTGTAATATCCAATAAGTATCCTTGGCAGCAAGATCTTGTACAACCCTCCTTGACATATTGGGGGTAACTGGCCACTTATTCCCTAAAAAAATATACAAGCTATACATGACAACTCTGCATTGCCATATGAAGGGATGTGGATAAATTTATGGGCCTTACAACAGCAGTGGGAATTTCAAATCAAGGAAATCATATATGACATGGCTGCAGTGAATGGGTTAAGTAAGGAAGGTGTGTTAGTCTTCTTACAAGTTCTGAGTGAAAACAACTAATAAAACCATAGGATAGGACTATCCCAGTGAATAATTGGGCACACTGAGTTGCCTGTATTAACTTAACAAATGCCTTGTGTAACCTAACTGCCTACAATACAAGAGAAGTACAGTTGGCAGCCATGTGACCCACAACCAGAAGCAAACCAACAAAAAAGAGGTATGGTGGTTTCCTTTTTCCTTTTTACCAGTGGGCTGCACTAAATACTTAAGACAAATAAATTTAATAATTTAACTAAAAAACCACTTCACAAGGTCTTTTGAAGACCACACACACACACAACTTTCAACAACGAAAAAAAAAAAAGCTTTTTGCCATTGATTATAGGTATTAAATCTGCTGGAAATTTTCAGCAGACACCAGATTGAAAGCAATTGACCATAGGCCTGTACAGCATTTTTACAGTGTGTAAGAATATATTTTATCACAGAGAAGCTATTTTTTGTTTTATTCAAGCTAAAATCTTAAAAATAAACAACTGAAGAACAATTGGAAAATCCTAAGTTGGAGACAATCTATTTTAGTATTATTTCATTTTTATAATCTGTCATTAAAAAAAAAATATCAGTACAAAAAATATAACTACTAAATTTGGCAAAGATGCTCCAGGAATTACTGTAATGAGACTGCATTAGAAATTAATTAGTAAATAGAGCAGATATTATGCTTAGTCAATGATCATAATTCATCTTCAATACACTTCAACAAGCCATAGAAAATGTGTAAGAAGCAAGCAAGTTATTCTTGTCCATTCCTTACCTGATCTTCAAAAATTTGGCTTTCATATCCAAATAAATCATCTTTGTAAAGACTTTCTGTGTAAGAGTCTACCTCCTCTTCTTTGACTTCAATTTCTTTCATATATATTGTTTCTGATTTGAAACAAACTTTTCTTTCATCTTTCTCCATTTTCAAACTCAGTAATGCAAATAAAACAGTGACAGAGAGAACTTTGAAAATTTGTACTGTACAAAAAGGTTATTTTATTTTATTATTTCAAGATGTAAAACACTGCAATGAAAACAAAATATAATAATTAATGAGAGTCTATATGGCAAACTTCATGTGTCTCAGAGGCCTCACAACCTAAATCAGTATGACTACTAAAGAGCCACTGATACTTATATCCAACAAAATTCTGAATTTAGAAAAATTAATATTTTTACTGAGCAATTTCAAACAATAAAAAAATGAATCATCCTAACAATGGTTTTAAATTAAACAAACAAACAGTGATCTAGACTTTATTCATACACTTCTTATTGAAGGAGGCCAATGCCTGTAAATTTGGACACCAAGAAACATATTTCCTGAATCTCAACTTGGTCAGAAAATTAAATATCTTTCATCTCAGCTTTCCAGTAATTCTTGTATCCTTAGTTATGTCCATTTTCTCATTGCATCAGTTTCTCAGATATATTAGTACTGGACCTCCTTAAATTTGTGTGCTAATTCCACTATCACATTTATCAAAGGCTTCAGCAAAATCAGTGTACAGCTATCCCCCAACTTATGCGAGAGAAACAATGTAATAAGTGGAGGTTGCATACCCAAACTCTCGCCTAAAAATCACTTTTCTTTATAAAATAAATAAATATTTCTATTTATTTTTGTTATATTGTGACAAAAACATCTAATAGAGAAAAAGTGCATGAAAAACAAATGATAACATTGAAAATGAAAGAAATCTTATCATGCATGGTGCTGGCTGGACCTTGCTTGAGGTGGCTGGCTGGTGGAAAGAGAGGGGTCATCTATGTCAGATGACCCAAGCTGCGCACTAACCAGGTTTTACTCACCATGCAGTCACATAAATCTGAGAAAGGACACACAACCCCCCTAAAAATTTTCTGAATTATTGTCCATATGAAATCGCATAAATGTGAAAATGCTCAAATTGGAAATGCGTAAGTTGGGAGATTGCTGTATATTACATCTATATTTTGACCTTGGCACCTTGTTTCTAACATTTTCTAAATTAAAACAGACATAGGAATAAGGTTTTAATACAATTTGCATCCACTCTGAGTCAAGGAAAAATTCTAGAATCAGTTTCCAGTCACAAAGTCTTGCCTGTATAATGTCTCTTATTTCATTAATTTTTGTTTATCCTCAAATTCCTTTTCATTCCTCCACCTGAGCTCTACTTTTTGCACCCATTTCCTGCCATTATTATTATATTATAAATATAATAATAAAAAGCTTGATAGGGTTGGCCCAATGGAAAATGATGATAGGATGTTTGAAAAAGATTAGGATATTGTTGGTATTTTTAACAATTATTTTAGCTCTGTTTTTATTGAAGAAAATTTAAATAACTGATTTTAATTCTTTAGCTTCTATAAATTCAAGCATTCTAGATCATATTCATATAAGGAAGGATGATGTTGGGTGAGTGATTCATACACTGAAGTCAAATAAAGCTGCTGGATAGTGTGTAGCATCATTGGGCAAAGTGTAACGGATCAAGAGGCACATTTCAGGTTTTGTACAATTGACCTCCCTAAATTCAAAAATGAAATTTTTTTGTGACAAGTGCAACACCTCCTTTTTCGTATGTGAAAATTGTGAAAATTGCTAGTTACCCATAACTTTTGGACACTTGCTTTCCTAGGGTTTGAGCTATCATTTGACCCCTTACAATGTACTGCTTTTCAGGAAAAATAGAAAAATTTATTTTTGGAATAAACATATACACTGTAGGTAGGTATGTAGACTAGATAGTTTTATTTAGTAAATGATACATTAAAATCTTGTTTAGTTTTGAATGACGGCATAAAGTCATGGGATTTAAGTACTGCTCTAATGTAACCATCTCTTGAATCCTTTCCATACACTGCCCCAGACGCTTCAGTTACCATCTTAACACAGCATTCTACACCTTGGGAGTGACATGGTATCCGGACAAGGGGCTCTTCAGTGATCTTATCGAGTTGTTTGACAGAGAACCGCTTTGTGAGTGGTGGTTCCATTGTGCACTCCTCCACTGGTGGAAGTAAATCTTTCAAATTCTGAGCACTTTATTTGATCTTTGGTGGCCGAAATTCTCTGACTTGCTGTTGAGTAGGTTTGGGAGCTCATCGAATGGTCTTGATTACATCGATGGCCAATTTCCAGTTTGCTTGATCTGCCTCTGCAAGCATTGCCAGTAGAACATTTTCAGGGTGAGCCCAATATGCATTTCTTTGGATCACAGGCCATGTGACAGTCTTGCTAGCTGGTGGCAGTAATCGTAGCAGCTTGATTTGCTCCAGGAAATGTTTTGGGCCATCTGTGCACCTTGTATGGCACTTGATGCTAAACCACATGGGTCCATAGTGGCACACGACAAACTGTATGAGTGAATACAGTTCATCACTTGGCTGCACCATTGCTATGTATAACCAACAAATTCTGCTGGCAGTTGTAACCCATCCTGCATGGGAGATTGGTCCAGGCTTCTCTCATAGAAGATCTTCATTAATGACACCAGTCCTTATCGCTTTCATCATTCTGTAGAAGTAGGCTTGGTCATGACTCAATTCGGTAAGGTCAACATCCGGGAGTGTGTGGCCATCAGCAATACATTGAATTCCTCTTGAGGAAAGTGGCAAATTTTCACATGTGGCCAGAGCTTTGCCAATTGGTCCTTTCCATTGAGTTCCTTGCACAAGTGGTGCAGTGGGAGTTCATTTAAATGCAGACTACAGATGAACCAGTGCAAAGGGCGACCCAGGTGGCACTCTAGCAGGTGTATTGCTCCACTTCTGTGCCCTGTGTTTGTGGCTGTGCTGTCGGCTCCCACTGCAATTATCTTGTCTGCAATACCCATTTCTTCAATCACATTTTGAAGTACATCTGCAATGACAGTGCCAGTTCCTCGTTCCAGGCTCTCCAACCAGCACATAGTGGTCCTCAACTATCTTTGTGCTGTACATTTGTTCCCCTTTTTCTCTTTGACAAGTGTCATGTCTTTCCACCCATCAAAAAATAAAGCAGTGACTTCCACATCGTGTAAGTTACTGCTTCCTTCAGATCCCTCCAGATCCCTCCGTACCTTCTGCTGTGCTCTCCATACTTTGTGGTGGTCAATTACATTTATCTGATCATCAGAACTAATGATGCCATAGTCAACCAATGTTGCAGTGCTGATAGCTGTAGCAACCCTGTTCGATACACCATACCAGTCAGCTTCCAAAGCAACAGTGGGAATCGGTGTGATGTTCCTGTCCTCCTGAGCACTATCACCCATCCACTCATCACCAACACTTTCACCACTGGAGTCTGCTTCTGCTTGAGCTGATTCGACCACATCTGCAGAGGATGCTACCTCTTGCCATTCCGTTTTTCTTCTATTCTCTTCTTCTTGTCTTTCTTGCATCCGATCCTCTCTTGACTTCCTTCTCTCCATCATCTGAGTCACATTCGTATCCACCCGACTGATCTGCATGATCCGCATGGTTCTCTGGTCGATCAGAAAGGCATGCTCTCGTCGTGGAACTTTCATTTCTTTTTCACAGTGGCATGCAGAAAGGTCATCGCATTGGCAGACAGCTAGTATGTCGAACAATTGATTCAGGCTTTCCTCAAACTTCTTGGTTTTTGTGGCCTGCTTGCCTTGCTTCGATGCTTGTGAGCCTTTTTCCATCAATCGGAGCAGCTTGGTCTTCACATTCTTGATTGGCTGTGATGGAATGTTAGCACGATTCCAAAGGTCAATTAGTGTTTGGCATACCTCCGGAAGAATCTCCCTGTTGCTGGTGTACTTGTTCTCCTTCAAGAAGAGGAAATGCCTTGCAACTTGTATACAGGTTGAAAGTTCAGACAGAGGAAGCTCTGATAGTGGAGAACCAGAGTCATTCCAGCTCAACTGGTACAGATTTCAGAAAGTTGGTCGGGTGACCATCTCCGATTTTCTTCAAATTTTCAGGGTTGATTCATACACCATTCAATAGCTTAAATCTAAAATTTTAGCTTCCTCAGTCAAAAACGTTTAATTTTATGGTCGCTTAAATGGCCCCCACCTTTGACAAAAAATGCCCATGTTGGGCTTGATCGGCCAATGCCTTCATTTTGAGAGGCCTTGAAAAGTGTCTTCTAATAGTAGAAGCAGCTTCAAATTTGTCATGCCAATACAACTTCTGGTGGGCTTTTCAATTTTATAAGCTAAAAAGGCTGTGGAACAAATAGTTTCTGAGTTACAAGGGCTTAAACATGGCTCCATTTTGAAGCTTGCATCAATTCCTCCCACTTTTACGACTCTACCATTTTCAAAAGTTTTAGTTCTACATCAATCACAGCTGTTTTAGTACTCCTAATAGTCTCTATGGGTTGTAAATTTATGAGTGAAATAAAAAAATAACCAAAAAAGGATTTATTTTTATTTTTAAAAATTTCCAAAAGTTGATATTTCACAAAATTTGCAAAATTAACATCAACTTCGGGGCTTAATATAAAGGTGTCCAAAATTAGTCAGGGAGTTGATACTTCTAGTAAAGAAAGATACATGTGTGTACAAAACATATATTAAGGAATAGCTCTCAACTCAACTCCTTCATATAGTTTTGGCTATTCAAAGAAAAATACTTTTTGTGAAAAATTCTGAATTTTTTCAAAATTTTGAAATGTTTAAATTTCTTTTTACAACATTGATTTGTAATTTTACTTCCATTTTATTACTTGCTAAGTTAATTCACAAATGTTAAATTATCTAAATAAGTTTTACTCATAAAAAAGACATAATATATACCTAGATTACTACTACATTTGCAGTTAACACAACAGATGGACCAGCTTGTAGGCTCAATACTTGGATCTACCTAAGTAAATCATGTAGAACCATGTTCTACTGCTCTTTAAGCACTTCCTAGTAATTTAAATTATGCAGTTAGTACAGATAAACTAGCAGTAACCACCATTTTCAGTACAAAACCTTAAATTTAAGTAGCTTTGTTGTATTACTTCCCTTAATACAAGTGTACAGTATTTAGCTATATACAATAATGAATTCCTGAGTTTTTAAGCATGTGAATTATTGGCTATAAGTTCATATTCTTTTTTTAATGTGTGTTGTTTTATGTAAATTCGTATGTAAACTTATATATAGCTAATAACTCTTATGTTTAGACACTGACTCAGGAATTTATTATTGTACTCAGGCTTTAAGTCTGATTGTCTTCAACACTCCATGGCCTCACAGCCATAAATTCGCAATTTATTATTCAGCTTGATACAGGTCTGTAGTTACTTAGGCTTTTTTTAAAATACTCCTCAATTTTAGATAAACAATCATTTGATAACTTGTACTGTCTCCCCATTTTCCCAGCAACTGTAGGTGGTTCAATTGAACACAAAACATGTTGGAATGGAATCCAGCAAACGTCCTCTTGTTCAGGCCATTTAAAAGGATTCTTTTTCATGAAATTTACTAATAGATCCTTCTCAGTATCACACACTTCAACTGTTTCCAACAAACCAGTCACCTTCATAGAAACAGGCCACATACATACCAGGTTTATATTGGTAAGCCACATTTTCTTGTGTAGCATTGAGGAAGGAAAGTTGTACGTTAAAGAAATTTTCATCACTAGAAATTTTGTAGAGTTTAATGCCTGTTGATGAAGGTCTAAAGCAGCGATGTGAACGGGTTCCTGGGATTGTCTTAATTAAGGAATACCTTTTTTCTAACTCAAATAAATTAGCATTTTCCTCAATTTTAGCTGAATCAATGTACAGAAATTGTATACCATTAATATTAGATTTGCACCAATCAAACATCTCTTTTGGATTGGTGATGTGACCTTTACTTGTTGCTTGTTGCTTGTAGACTTGCCCGGGCAACTAACCTTTTGACGGTGCCACCAACACCATCACAGGGGCTCTTTCCATGAGAGGTGGCAAAAAAGTTCCATTCACATGTTAGTTGGAAATCTTTTTCATGTAACACTGAATTAATGATGTTTTTATAGTTTTTATATTGACTTGCTGTGCCATCGCTAAAGTAACAAATATGTTTTAGTTTAGGATTCTGACTTTTAAGTAATTTCAAGGCTTCACATAAAAAAGAATGAACTGCAATTGTGTTGTGTGTAAGTGAATCTGATATTACACAAAAATTTGTAACTTTTAGTTCACCATCAACTTTTTGATAACAGACTACCGGATGCAAGGTAGCCTGGGTATTGTCCCAGTGATGCCCTTATATGGCATCCTGAATTATAAAACTATAGTTTTCAGAGAAGTCAACAAGCACTAATGCTGTAGAATCATTGAGGTTTTCTTTACAGTTGGACAAATATTTTGATTGGGCTTTTGCTATGAAATGGTGTACTTTCAACTTTTTTGCACTTTCACATATGGGTCATTCTCTGTCAGATCAACCAAAAAAAATTGAAATTAACACCCTCATCTCTCATATTTTGATGAAATTTGGTTTATAGGGAGTTTGTGAGCCCTGAATCCATTTCTGAAATTATAAGGTCAATCCGACCAACGGTTCAAGAGATATGACCTCGGGAAATTTGAGGTCACTCGCGAGGTTACTAACATTTGGCGAGCCATAACTTGGGTAATAATTGTCATAATTATATAAAAGTATATATATTTAGAATCAGAAAACGACAAGGAATCCAAATATGCAAGTTTTAGAACTCTAGGTTGAAAAATAAAAAAGTTACACTGTAACCAAAATTTGAGGTCACGATTTGACCTCTGGGGTATCAAATGAGAATTTTTTTTTTAAATGTAAAAAATGAAGGCATAGGCATTGGCTATTAGAATCATCAAAAAAAAGTTTGTTTATGTTAGTATTTTTCATGTAACTAACATATAAGTGAACACCATATTCATAAGTTGTGCGTCAATTCTACCTATTTTTTCACACTTAAGCTCATAATTTGACCTATAGAAATTAAAATTACATTTTTTATAGATATAAAAAACAAAGTCAGAGTTCTTGACTAATAGAAACAATCATAAAAAGTTTGTTTACGTTGGTACTTTTCATGTAACTAACTTATAAGTGACCACCATATTTATAAATTGCTTGTCATTTCAAGGAATTTTTATATCTTAGCTATCAATTTGACCTCAAGCTCCAAGAATTTAATAAAAATTGTATTTCACTGCTAATCTACACTGGCAATAATAGTTATAATAGTGAAAGGGGAAGACTAAGCTCACATGTAGCCTAAACAAACCTGTTGAAACATGTTGCTACTTGTCTAAGTGCAGAATCAACACAGATAGTTGCAAAATTCCTTGTCTACAGGTTAGTACAGTTCCAGCCAGCACTGTGGGTGGCTGGTGGGTATGGTGTTTTAATGAGCCTCAGAGACTATCAAGGCCTAAAATATTAAGTGTGTATAGCTATATATTTTCTAAAAAATATATATTACCTAATTGTAAATCCTATATCTTTACAGATCAAAATACAATGGTTCGGCACTTGAAATACTGCCAGGACCCTATTCAAAAACACAAGAAACGCATAACAATCAATCTTAGAAAAGTGACTGATGTACTTGTTGAAAAATGTGCTGGAAGAGTGAAAAAAACTCATTGTTGTGTGTGAACTGCTGGACACTGATAATGAAAAACCCCACTATACTTAGTACCACTGAAAACAACGAGTCTGAGCAGGATTCAAATGAATCATCTACTATCAGTGGCTTGAGTAACATCTCTTCAATTCAAGATCTGGACAATGACAGTGATTGCTTGATAAAGGAAAATCCTTCAACTTCAGTTGAACCAGTTCTAGCATTTCTGGACCAAACACCAGTTAAAAAAAGTAAGTAATAAATTAATATAATAACTTATACTTTACTACAAGGTCTGTTTGATCTACTATATAGCCAATTATATAGCATTTAAGGTACTATAATTAATATTTAATTACTAATATTCAGGTGTGTGAAACCTTTTTTTCTGTTCTTTTCAGAAGGGCTGTCATTAAGCCAGAAAAAGCGCAAGGCTCGTGGTAAGCTATCATCTGCTCAGAAACACCTGAAGGAGAGGCTAGAACTCAGTTATGGTGTTCAAATTACTGAGGAGGTAAGTGATACTTCAAAACCTGAAACTAAATCTGAAAAACATCTAGACAAATTAATGAATGAATTGAAACAGTCATTCCTGGAGAGCAAATGTCACCATCACAAACTACAAATATTGACACTCTCACCATACACAATTGAAAAAACAGCTAGTTTCTTTCAAACTACAACATACATGGTGAAAAGAAGCCATTCACTTAAATCAGAACATGGAATCCTTCCGAAGATTCCACTAATGAGCAAAGGAAAAGTGATATCTGAAGAACACAAAGATATAGTTGAAGATTCTATGAGTCAGAAGAGGTTAGTCGTATGTGTCCTGGCCAAAAGGATTGCGTGAAAGTTATCAGTGCTGAAGGTGCAATGAAGGTGCAAAAACGATTGGTCCTCGGGAATTTAAGAGAGATGTTTGAACTATATAAAAATGATGAAAAGAATCCCAAAATAGGATTTTCCACATTTGCAAAATTACAGCCATCATATTGTGTGCTTGCCAGTAGTGGTGGGACTCATTCTGTCTGTCTGCACATACCATCAAAATCCAAAATTGCAGCTGGCTGCATTGGGAGAAAGAGGTCTTTCATACAAGGATCTTATGGATTACAGTGTCTGCAGTACAGAAAGAGAGACTTGCATGATGCAACTTTGCAATGATTGCCCAAGAGAAGAGGGTGTCCTGGATTTTCTTGAGTTACTTGACAGTGTGAAATCAGCTCCAAATGAAATATCTTACAAGCAATGGGTGACTGTTGACCGTTGTACAATGGTTGATAAGGTGGAGCCACTTCATGAATACTTATCATCCCTAAGCATGAAAATATCCCGCATGGTTCGTCATCACTTTGTTGCTCAGCAACATCACAGTACTTCAAGCAGTTGAAAGAAACACTACCACCTCAGAGCGAGGTAGTTATAGTAGGTGATTTCTCTGAGAATTATTCTTTCATTGTCCAGGATGCTGCCCAAGGGTTTCACTGGGACAATTCACAGTGGACAGTTCACCCTTTTGTCATCTATTATAGATCATCTGCAGACCAGGAACTTAGCCATTTTAGTGTCTGTTTCTTATCTGCATCACTAAAACACAACACTATAATGGTTTACTCATTCATATTGAAGCTTATGACATATGTTAAATTCAGATGCCCACAATTGAAGAAGGTGCACTATTTCTCAGATGGATGTGCTGGCCAATATAAGAACAGATACAACTTCACAAATCTCTGTTACCATGAAGAGGATTTTGGTCTGTCTTGTGAATGGCACTTCTTTTCTACATCCCATGGCAAAAATGCATGTGATGGGATTGGAGGAACAGTGAAAAGAGCTACTGCTCGTGCCAGTTTGCAGAGAACTACAGAGAGGCAAATTCTTACACCAGAACACATGTTTCAGTTTTGTGAAGAAAACTTGAGCAAGAAGATAAATTTTTTCTTTGTAACTACAGCTGATTTGAAAGATGCAGAAGAACGGTTGGAACATCGATTCAAGGATAGTAGGGCTATTCCTGGAACTCAGAAATATCATAGATTTGTTCCCCTAAACAAGGAAGAACTGATGGTCTATCCCATTTCAAGTGGCATTGGAGAAAAGAAAAGAATAAGGAAAAGTCATTTTACTAATGAACCTGCAATGCTTGGTAACCTAAAATGTGTCAACCAGGAGAGTATGTTGGCTGCATTTATGACATGCAAGTTTGGTATGGAATTGTGGAGGAATATTGTGAAGAGTTTGATGATTTCACTGTGAACTTTCTACATCCCTCTGGGTCATCAGGATCAAGTGCATATTATTATCCATCAAACAAGGATTCATGTGCAGTGCCAGGACATCATATATTAACTGTAATGAGTTGTCCTACCCTAAGAGGAGGCAGCAGAATTCAATACATTTTTCCACAAAAAGAAATTGATGAGAGCATCGAGCATGCAAAAATTGTATTAGGCTAGCACATGAATCCTCTAAGTAGGTCTTCCCCTTTCACTATTATAACTATTATTGCCAGTGTAGATTAGCAGTGAAATACAATTTTACATTTTTTGCCTTTGTTTTTATATCTATAAAAAAATGTAATTTTAATTTCTATAGGTCAAATTATGAGCTTAAGTGTGAAAAAATAGGTAGAATTGACGCACAACTTATGAATATAGTGTTCACTTATATGTTAGTTACATGAAAAATACTATAAACAAACTTTTTTTTGCTGATTCTAATAGCCAATGCCTATGCCTTCATTTTTTACATTTAAAAAAAAAATTCTCATTTGATACCCCAGAGGTCAAATCGTGACCTCAAATTTTGGTTACAGTGTAACTTTTTTATTTTTCAACCTAGAGTTCTAAAACTTGCATATTTGGATTCCTTGTCATTTTCTGATTCTAAATATATATACTTTTATATAATTGTGACCATTATTACCCAAGTTATGGGTCGCCAAATGTTAGTGACCTCGCAAGTGACCTCAAATTTCCCGAGGTCATATCTCTTGAACCGTTGGTCGGATTGACCTTATAATTTCAGAAATGGATTCAGGGCCCACAAACTCCCTATAAACCAAAGCCACTGCTTAAAGGAAACCTCATCATCCATGTCATAATCATTGTTTTCAAAAATGGTAAGAAGCCAATCCCGTAATTCATTTAAACCAGGACATGTTTTGCAGTTATTAATCATGCAGTTTCTGGTTTCAGTGTTGCAGACTATTTTCCCTAGTAACTCTCTTAATTCTACTTTGACGGGGAGTGATTCACATAAAAGTTTAAAGTTCTGGTGTATTTCACAAATGCATACATTGTGTGATCCTTTACTCCCCACACCCATACACCATTTTGGTCTCAGTTCAAAAAACTTTGATTTGGAGATTTTGTCGTTTGGATATTTATTTTTGTAAAGCGTATATAATTCTCTGATATTTGTCAACAACAGTATTTTCTGCTTGTGAACCTTCCCTTGTGGTGTTTTTATTGATTTGTAGTCTTTTTTACCAGGGCATTCTCTAGTATGTTCATTGTTTTGGAAAAATTCTATCACTCTTTCCTTTATTTCATCGCTTATACCCTTGCTACTCTTTTTATTTCTCATTATAGGAAGGATACCTTCTTTTCTCTTTAAGGCCCTCACAGCATTAACCATTCTGGCTGACACTTAAAATTCTTTCATAATTCTTTCTCTGGACCAAGTTTTACCAATTGGAAGGTGTGTTAGAATTTGTATCTTTTCTTGTCTGGTACTAGTTTTACACTTTTCTTTCAGTTCCTCTATCATATGCTGATAACACTTTTCTTCCTCACTCTCTGTAGGTTTCTCCGCTTCCTCATCCAAAATGCTAGGCTTCATATGAAGTACTTTTGACAGCTTTGATTTTGTTGATGTTTCAATTTGCTTTAGTTTCCTTTTCACGTAAAACTTTCGATCTCTTGCTCTTACATACTTAATGGGTGAGCATTCTAGTGAACCTAATGTTTCATCAAATGTCTCCTTAACTATTTCTTCTGGAACATATTCATCACTACCCAAGTCTTTTTCATCTTCAATCGTCTTGGCTCTAGAGAAGCATGTTGAGCAAAGTTTCTGTCCTGGTATCAGATTCAGTCTAGTTGCTGTGTCTTTGTCAATAATTTATACTGATTCTGCAAATAAAGTAGTAGGGTGGGTCGTACTCAGGTGCATGACTCCAGATTCCTGGGATCTTGGGAGCACTGCTCCAGTAAATTTGACCATGAGAAAGAGTAAATTTGGGTTTGGGTTTTGTTCATCCGCTAGACGTTATGCAATTTTTTTGCGTATATGTTCTTGTACAAACCAATTTTTTTAAATTACGAATTTAGTTATTTTAAGTTTAGTTGGTAATTCCATATTTAACAATTATTTTTATTTTTTGTTAAGCTTCAATGTTTTGATAATTAAAATTTTATTAAAACGTATATTTTTTTAATATAAAATTATCAGGATTGGACTATGTTCCATTGATCTCGGCCAGGTTTGATAAATTGGCCAGATAATTACTTGTGCAGTTTTAAGTAATCCACCATGACTCTAGAATTGAAAAGTTTAGTTAAGTTTAAACTTACTTTTACTTACTCTTCCTTACTTTTACTAAGTTTAAAGCACTTACTTTTACTTACTTTCATTGTACTATATTTACTTACTTTTACTCACTTTTACCATACTATATTTACTAACTTTTACTTATTTTGTATTTCTTCAGGTAGTCAATAATCAATAATGGATCCTAATATTGATGAAGTTGGAGAGAAAAGTGAGGGTGTTAAAAGGGGTTACTTTTGTGGTCAATGCAAGAACAAATATTCAAAGAAGCAAAACTGGGAGGAACATTTTAATTCAAAAAAAAATATTTGTTACAATACAAAAGGTCCCAGAGTTTGGGCCCGCAGCTTATTGCAGTAAAGAAATACCAGGATGAAGTGCAGCAAAGAGATACAGCAAAGCAGTCATTTAGTTTGTTCACAAAATGTGCTAGTGCTAGACCTCAGAAAAATGAACCAACTTCATCAACTGCTAATCTAGAAAATGAAACTTTTTCACTAGATGTTTCACAGACTGAAGAAAGTGCTTCTCCTCCACCTAAGAAACAAAAGGTAAATGAGGAATCTGCGCATCAGACTAACAAAACTGCTTTAGAGGAATTTGAAAATTCCCAAATCCAGAATACATTGAATGCAATTTTGCGCCTAACAAAAGAAACTCACCAAGCTGTTGTGGTTAATAAAGAGAAGAGTCAAAATATGCCTTCAAGTTCAAGTGTTGCATCCAAATCTAATAAAGCAAAAAGCAACAAATTTGACATTTCCATAGCCCATTTAAGCAAGTGTAAATCAATACAAGAAATCCTGAACAATGATTTGATCAAATCTACATTCAAATTGGTGGAAAAGAAGGATCTAGGGCATGCTGATGATTCATTTTCAGTACCAAGTGATATAATGGAAAACATTGCAAATAGTGACACTAATATGCCTGATGTAGATATAGCTGTTGAGGATGAAGATGATGATAATCAAGAAGATATTGATGATGCTTCTGATGATAAAATGTTTACATTATATTGCATAGCTTGCACAGACCCCAAAGCATGTGCTTCAGACAAACATTCTAACATAAAAGGTTACTTCAATGTTAAAGATTTAACCTATGTATGCAAACAAGGAGAAAATCAAGAGAGATGGTTTAGAAATCTGAAAACCCACCTGGAGAGACATTTAATTAAACTTCAGCATCATCAAAGAGCTGCTGTTTATGAAGTGATGAAAACATCTTCTCGGAACACTACTAAATGCATAGAAGACTTATGTGGCAACATCTTATACTACATAATGAAAACAAACACTGCATGGGCTCTATATCCAGTACTTCTAGCTGTATTACATAGGTCAGGTTGTGAGGTTGGAAATTTGAATCATAGCACACATGCATGCGAGACAATTTGTGAGCTATTAGATAATCAACTTAAAGAACAAACTGTAAAGTGGTTCTTAGAACAAACTTCAGTAACAATAACAGCTGACATTGGAACAATTTTGGGATTAAGCATGCTAGTTGTATTAGTTATGAGTGAAGAAGATAAGACTGTAAAACTTGCTGGGATAAATTTAGTACGCAGCAAATCAGGAGTTTATTTGGCCAATGAAATTTTTGATGTGTTGAAGTCTCCTAATCACTTGAAACTATCTGAAGAAACAATTAAATCCAAGGTATCTGGAATGGTTGGAGATGGGGCTTTTTGTAAGGACAATGAGCCATTTAAAAACGAAATGAAAAAGTTGTTTGGAGAAAATTTCAAATTTCGATGGGACTTAATGCATCTTGTGAACAGAGCCCACGTTGATGCATTGAAGAAAATTTGTAAACTAAGTGAGCTTTTAGACTTTATTCAGAATCACTCTTCAAATCTGAGATCAGGCCTTGACTATACCAATATGGTTCTTGACAATATCATTGGTTTTAAGAGACCAAAACTCAAATCTGATACTCGCATGGTTAATTACGAATTTGATCAATTTGACAGATTTGTGGAAAATTGTTTTTTTTTTTTATCATCCACAAGAGAAAGAAATTAGTGCCAAGTTCTATGTATTGATTTCCTATGTAACAAAGATTATGTTGCAAGTAGCTCAAAAAACCACAGTTAGTGCAGAATTTGTAGAAAATACATTTTATAAAGAAGGAGGGAAAACTGTTATGTTAAGAGTGATGGAAACAATTTCCAAATTAGCTAATGGAGGAAATGCAAATGATGTAGTTTCTGAATTTAAGCACGATACCACAGGGCAGCAAAAGGAACTAACAGCTGAGGATTACATCCTAAATGAAGTTTACAAATACATCAAGAAACGTTCTGATTACTACCAGGTTGCTGAAGTTGCTAGACCATCCAGAACCAGATCTGAAAGTAGTTTTACAAAAGACTCAGTGATAAATTGGCTGACAGAATATATAGAATAGCTGTGGAAAGGAATCACAGAGATATTAAAGCATTTTGATAAAGATTGATCAACTGCCTGGAGTGAAGCACCAGCTGAAGGGACATTCTCCATTCTTGGTTACATTGTTGAACACAAAGGATCCATTAAGCCATCTCATTTGACTAAGCTGTGCAGAATTGTGAAGGAGGGTCCAGCTCCAGGCACTAGATCTGCTGTAATGATCACACAGAAAGCCATTGATCAGTGGCCAAGCATACATGGCGGTAAATTCACAACAAATGCCTACATGCAAGGTCTATCATCATCCACTGTTGCTGCTGCAATGAATAAATAAACTTAAGGTGAGTTATAAACTGTACATTATTGTATTATGATGTTTAGCTAAAACAATTTGTAATTGGTATGTCATCACTTCAAGAGTTTACTATCATTAACCTATCTAGTGGTGTAAGGGGAAAAAAAGTAAATTCAGAGCTGTGCTCCAGTAAATTTTTTCAAATCTGGAGTCATGCTCAGGTGACAACATGAATCTGAAGGAAATCCTACCATCAGGGATATCTAAATTGTGTGTTTTTACATGGGGTAATTCAAATATGAGCTTATTTTTTGGATAGGATAACTCTAACCTACATCATTTTGTATTTCTAAATTGCCAATTTTACCCTTTTGAACCCCTTTATAATATATTAAAAGATATAAGGTAAATCATTTATATTGACAAGGCCAAATCAACTTTACATATATTTATTAATAGGTGAACTGCATGTATATCACTGGATGTAATTACAAAGATCATTCTCCTGACATCTTGAACTTTGCCAGGTTGCACAAATCCTGCTTTGACTCAGACTTGGACATCAGCTTCCTGCTGGTCTCCTGAGCCCTGATCCCTCCATCCCTCTTTTCCTGTGAGAAGTACTTAGCAGAAGCCTCAGTCACCATTTTAACAACCCTCTCAATGCTTTGTGTGTGGCAAGGCCAGTTGCGCACCTCCATGGGGGTGTTGATGAAGTTTTTCACCTCTGAGGTGCTTAGAGAGCAGGTGAGAGGTGGCTCTGACACACCTTCTGACCAGCTGATCAAGTCACCGATGCTGGAAGCATCACAATTGATGTCAGGTGTCCTTCTGCACCTAACAGAGGAGTCCCCCAGCTGAGTGTCCGGGTCCCCCTCTCCCCTTGATGGCCAGGATTCTCTCCACCCCTTCAATCCTCTCCTCCTGATCCTCAGAGCATAGTAGTGTTTAGAGGATGACTTCACTGTGGGCATACCAAGCAGATCTTCTCACAGTTGGCATCACAATATCCAGCACCTCCTTTCTCTGGGACTTGAGGCAGTCCAGCTGAAAGAAGATGTGCCTAGGCCCTTCGATCCAGGAGTGCTTGACCTTCACGTTGAACCAACATGGGTAATACACTCCAATGATGAATTCCACAATGAATTGCAGAATCTTCAGGTTCTTTCCTTTAAGTCCGTGCTTTGACACCCAGAGCCTGAGAAGTCTGTTCGCTGTGGTGAGCCAGCAGCTGTGGTTTACTGGTCCTCTCTCTAACAGAGCCAGCCCTGCAGGAAATACTCCATCCCTGACTGCACAGACAATTTTATAGCCATAGTATTGATCAGTTGAGAGATCTTGAATGACCTTGTCAGGAAGCTCGATCAGTGGAGGGCCAACAGAGATTCGGGTGAAGTTTGGATTGATATCAAAGTCTGTAGCAGAATCAAGGAGCTTTCCTATTGGCCTGGATAATTTTTTGTCTGACAGAGTAGGACCATCAAGGTCAACAATGAGATGGCGCAGGGGAAGTTCAACAGTGTGCAGGTTGCACACCAACCAGACCAGCTTTCTCCCCAGGTGCAGCTCCAGCTTCCGCATTACTCCAGCTTTCACACCAGTGTTGACATTTGTTGAGTCTCCTCCAATGGCCAACAAGGTCTTATCATAACCCCTCTCTCTCAGCCAGGCAAACAGGACCTTAGCATTCACATGTGAACACTAACAAAAAAAATATCAGTAGATAATCACTAAATCTATCCCCTCACTGCAAGCCAAGGTGGTAAAATAGCTTCATAAATCATGAGTCACTTCAAATATTTCACAAAATGTTTTATTATATGAATTAGTTAGAACAATGCTCTATGAGAGATAACGTGAGCAGCCATGATAGAAAACGTGAGAAGACATTCTGGGGTAACTACAATAGTAAAATAATCAACAATTTAATAATAATCAACTGCAAAATGATGTAGGTTAGGGTTATCAGAATTAAATATTTTCTTCAGAATTGTGTTCTATAGGCCTACACCAAAATATGTCATTTGAACACCCCTCTCCATTGATTTAAAAAAAATGCATAGGATGACCCACCCTAATTTAAAGTAGGGTAATGTAAACTCTAAACACATTGGAAAATAATTTTAAAACCAACATTTGCTTATAGGCTATTCGTATAAAATATTCAAAACATATGCATTCAGTAGCACAGTACGTATATAGCCTACCCTATTAAAATTAAATAGCTAATTTAGGTTACAATTTACAATATAAACTTCTTTATGAAATATAAATATATTAGTAGGGTCATTCCATGTCAAGTCAGCCACCTAAAACACACCCTTTTCAATTTTGCTCATACTTGGCACAATGGGTCATTCTCTGTCAGATCAACCAGTGCCTAACACCCTCATCTCTCAGATTTTGCTGAAATTTGGTTTATAGGGAGTTTGTGGGCCCTGAATCCATTTCTGAAATTATAAGGTCAATCCGACCAACGGTTCAAGAGATATGACCTCGGGAAATTTGAGGTCACTTGCGAGGTCACTAACATTTGGCGACCCATAACTTGGGTAATAATGGTCACAATTATATAAAAGTATATATATTTAGAATCAGAAAACGACAAGGAATCCAAATATGCAAGTTTTAGAACTCTAGGTTGAAAAATAAAAAAGTTACACTGTAACCAAAATTTGAGGTCACGATTTGACCTCTGGGGTATCAAATGAGAATTTTTTTTTTAAATGTAAAAAATGAAAGCATAGGCATTGGCTATTAGAATCAGCAAAAAAAAGTTTGTTTATGTTAGTATTTTTCATGTAACTAACATATAAGTAAACACCATATTCATAAGTTGTGCGTCAATTCTACCTATTTTTTCACACTTAAGCTCATAATTTGACCTATAGAAATTAAAATTACATTTTTTTATAGATATAAAAACAAAGGCAAAAAATGTAAAATTGTATTTCACTGCTAATCTACACTGGCAATAATAGTTATAATAGTGAAAGGGGAAGACCTACTTAGAGGATTCATGTGCTAGCCTAATACAATTTTTGCATGCTTGATGCTCTCATCAATTTCTTTTTGTGGAAAAATGTATTGAATTCTGCTGCCTCCTCTTAGGGTAGGACAACTCATTACAGTTAATATATGATGTCCTGGCACTGCACATGAATCCTTGTTTGATGGATAATAATATGCACTTGATCCTGATGACCCAGAGGGATGTAGAAAGTTCACAGTGAAATCATCAAACTCTTCACAATATTCCTCCACAATTCCATACCAAACTTGCATGTCATAAATGCAGCCAACATACTCTCCTGGTTTGACACATTTTAGGTTACCAAGCATTGCAGGTTCATTAGTAAAATGACTTTTCCTTATTCTTTTCTTTTCTCCAATGCCACTTGAAATGGGATAGACCATCAGTTCTTCCTTGTTTAGGGGAACAAATCTATGATATTTCTGAGTTCCAGGAATAGCCCTACTATCCTTGAATCGATGTTCCAACCGTTCTTCTGCATCTTTCAAATCAGCTGTAGTTACAAAGAAAAAATTTATCTTCTTGCTCAAGTTTTCTTCACAAAAAACATGTGTTCTGGTGTAAGAATTTGCCTCTCTGTAGTTCTCTGCAAACTGGCATGAGCAGTAGCTCTTTTCACTGTTCCTCCAATCCCATCACATGCATTTTTTGCCATGGGATGTAGCAAAGAAGTGCCATTCACAAGACAGACCAAAATCCTCTTCATGGTAACAGAGATTTGTGAAGTTGTATCTGTTCTTATATTGGCCAGCACATCCATCTGAGAAATAGTGCACCTTCTTCAATTGTGGGCATCTGAATTTAACATATGTCATAAGCTTCAATATGAATGAGTAAACCATTATAGTGTTGTGTTTTAGTGATGCAGATAAGAAACAGACACTAAAATGGCTAAGTACAACGGTCAACAATCACCCATTGCTTGTAAGATATTTCATTTGGAGCTGATTTCACACTGTCAAGTAACTCAAGAAAATCCAGGACACCCTCTTCTCTTGGGCAATCATTGCAAAGTTGCATCATGCAAGTCTCTCTTTCTGTACTGCAGACACTGTAATCCATAAGATCCTTGTATGAAAGACCTCTTTCTCCTAATGCAGCCAGCAGCAATTTTGGATTTTGATGGTATGTGCAGACACAGACAGAATGAGTCCCACCACTACCGGCAAGCACACAATATGATGGCCGTAATTTTGCAAATGTGGAAAATCCTATTTTGGGATTCTTTTCATCATTTTTATATAGTTCAAACATCTCTCTTAAATTCCCGAGGACCAATCGTTTTTGCACCTTCAGCACTGATAACTTTCACGCAATCCTTTTGGCCAGGACACATACGACTAACCTCTTCTGACTCATAGAATCTTCTAACTATATCTTTGTGTTCTTCAGATATCACTTTTCCTTTGCTCATTAGTGGAATCTTCGGAAGGATTCCATGTTCTGATTTAAGTGAATGGCTTCTTTTCACCATGTATGTTGTAGTTTGAAAGAAACTAGCTGTTTTTTCAATTGTGTATGGTGAGTGTGTCAATATTTTTAGTTTGTGATGGTGACATTTGCTCTCCAGGAATGACTGTTTCAATTCATTCATTAATTTGTCTAGATGTTTTTCAGATTTAGTTTCAGGTTTTGAAGTATCACTTACCTCCTCGGTAATTTGAACACCATAACTGAGTTCTAGCCTCTCCTTCAGGTGTTTCTGAGCAGATGATAGCTTACCTCGAGCCTTGCGCTTTTTCTGGCTTAATGACAGCCCTTCTGAAAAGAACAGAAAAAAAGGTTTCACACACCTGAATATTAGTAATTAAATATTAATTATAGTACCTTAAATGCTATATAATTGGCTATATAGTAGATCAAACAGACCTTGTAGTAAAGTATAAGTTATTATATTAATTTATTACTTACTTTTTTTAAATGGTGTTTGGTCCAGAAATGCTAGAACTGGTTCAACTGAAGTTGAAGGATTTTCCTTTATCAAGCAATCACTGTCATTGTCCAGATCTTGAATTGAAGAGATGTTACTCAAGCCACTGATAGTAGATGATTCATTTGAATCCTGCTCAGACTCGTTGTTTTCAGTGGTACTAAGTATAGTGAGGTTTTTCATTATCAGTGTCCAGCAGTTCACACACAACAATGAGTTTTTTCACTCTTCCAGCACATTTTTCAACAAGTACATCAGTCACTTTTCTAAGATTGATTGTTATGCGTTTCTTGTGTTTTTGAATAGGGTCCTGGCAGTATTTCAAGTGCCGAACCATTGTATTTTGATCTGTAAAGATATAGGATTTACAATTAGGTAATATATATTTTTTAGAAAATATATAGCTATACACACTTATTTTTAGGCCTTGATAGTCTCTGAGGCTCATTAAAACACCATACCCACCAGCCACCCACAGTGCTGGCTGGAACTGTACTAACCTGTAGACAAGGAATTTTGCAACTATCTGTTGATTCTGCACTTACGACAAGTAGCAACATGTTTCAACAGGTTTGTTTAGGCTACATGTGAGCTTAGTCTTCCCCTTTCACTATTATAACTATTATTGCCAGTGTAGATTAGCAGTGAAATACAATTTTTATTAAATTCTTGGAGCTTGAGGTCAAATTGATAGCTAAGATATAAAAATTCCTTGAAATGACAAGCAATTTATAAATATGGTGTTCACTTATAAGTTAGTTACATGAAAAGTACCAACATAAACAAACTTTTTATGATTGTTTCTATTAGTCAAGAACTCTGACTTTGTTTTTTATATCTATAAAAAATGTAATTTTAATTTCTATAGGTCAAATTATGAGCTTAAGTATGAAAAAATAGGTAGAATTGACGCACAACTTATGAATATAGTGTTCACTTATATGTTAGTTACATGAAAAATACTAACATAAACAAACTTTTTTTTGCTGATTCTAATAGCCAATGCCTACGCCTTCATTTTTTACATTTAAAAAAAAAATTCTCATTTGATACCCCAGAGGTCAAATCGTGACCTCAAATTTTGGTTACAGTGTAACTTTTTTATTTTTTAACCTAGAGTTCTAAAACTTGCATATTTGGATTCCTTGTCGTTTTCTGATTCTAAATATATATACTTTTATATAATTATGACAATTATTACCCAAGTTATGGCTCGCCAAATGTTAGTAACCTCGCGAGTGACCTCAAATTGCCCGAGGTCATATCTCTTGAACCGTTGGTCGGATTGACCTTATAATTTCAGAAATGGATTCAGGGCTCACAAACTCCCTATAAACCAAATTTCAGCAAAATATGAGAGATGAGGGTGTTAATTTCAATTTTTTTTGGTTGATCTGACAGAGAATGACCCCAATAGCAGATATACATGCCAAACTTAAATTCCCAAATTATTAGAGCTGACTGACCTTTGGTTACTGAGATACAAGGTCACAAAGTTGTGACATTTTGACCTTTTTGGCGTTAAATGACTATTTTCAAAACGGTGTAACTAAAAAACTATTAAACTAGAGCATTGATTTTGGTCTCATTTTAAAGCTCTTTAGTAGCCCCTTGTTTATTGTCTCTTGTTAAATATCTCTACTGTGAAAAATAAAAAAATCCCTTCAAAAGTTGACCTTTGACCTTGAATAAAAAAAAAATACCTTCTAAAAAATTCAATTTTTTTACATTAATACCTTGAGTCATGTACAACAAAATCCCAAGAAGCTGTAAGTGGCTGATAACTAGTTCAATGTATGAAAAATAATGAATTCAAGCAACATTTTGAAAAAAGTCATTTTATATAAAAATTGTCTAAGTCATGACTTTGTGACCTTGTATGCCAGTAACCATTTTTGTCTAAGGTCAGCTCAATCTCTTACAAATACAAACCATATCTACATACTATCTGCAGCCTTCTACAAACAAGCAAATGCTTATTTTTAAATATTTGTTCTTTACCCACCTCACCTGTATGTTGTGCATGTGTGTGATGGTTTTCAGTAGTTGACAAGATTCTTGTGGGCCACCCAATTTATTGTGATTTCTAGAAGAGAAAACAATTTTTAATGTATACCTAGATAGCTACCTAATTAACAAATACAAGTAACATATTAAAATGTACATACAATATGTATAGGTATACACCCCGCAAGGGGGTTCTAAGCTCGTGCTTTTGAGTGCTCTTTATGCTCGTTTGTACGTGCTTGTTCCTGGAGGTTTCACGTGCGCCCTCCCGGCCCTAGCACCCAAGGATGATGGGGCTCGACCCTGCAGTCTTTCTCATCCTTGGTCTTTTTCCACTTCGACTGTCCCCTCCACCCTTTCTTTTTCCTCTGTCTTTCCTCTCACTTTTTCTTTGTTTTTCCGCTGAGATATGCCCTTTTAAATAGAGGCGAATCGGTTCTTCCCGAACTTAAAAAAAAAAAAAAAAAAAGTATAGGTATAGTGCTCATTGATTTCCATTTATCACAACTTAAAATGTATGCAGTGTATATATAGTTACATGACCATTTTAATTTTGAATTCTTACCTTTCTGTGCTGTAGATCTACCAAAGCTTTGGATGCCTTCAAAGTAACTTCTTTGCAAATCCTGTATGTTCGTCCATTAGTAGTAGATGCCTCAACTTGTGTTAGAATATCTGAATATGGTAAGATTAATTCATCTGGTCGACCAGGATACACAAATGATGGGTTTGGGCCATGAGGATGAAGGAATGTGACTTTTACTTCTCTATTCTCTGGTATCTTTTCCAGCACATATGCCACCCACCAATGGCCATCATATGCAGCAGTAACAAAACCATGTATTTTCTCCTCAGTCACAACTTCTTCCTTTTCAGTAACTTTCTCAATATTTGAATAATCTGATAATGAATAATGTTTAACCTTAAGAGAAGTCAATGAAACTGGCTGTAAATGGTGTAATTTCTGTGTACCAGCAATAGTCCTTGCAGTTGAGTCTTTCTTGGAGAAGTTGGCTTTCCTCTTCATGCTCTTTATTGGTTGAAAAATTACATTTTATATTTACAATATTTTCACTTGCAAATGTATATAACTGTTCTGCAGTAAGGATCTGTTCATCATAAGGTCATTGTAGACTAGCTTTTGCAGCTAATCTCTTAACTGTGCCTCCAACACCATCACAGGGTCCCTTTTCCATGACTTGTTGCAAAAAAATTCCATTCTGCCTCAATTCCAAAATCATCTCTGTGATGGCAAAGATTCAAAAAGTTTTTGCAGTTCTTATACTGTCCTGCACACCCATCTGAAAAGTAAATTATTTTGTGGATGGAACCGATGGATGAGATATTATCTTTTAGGAATTTTATCAGATGCTTTTGAAACAAATGTACAGCAACTGTGTTATGGATGTTACACTCTGAAAAATAATAAAGCTAAGGTGAGCAATCTCATCTTCCTTTTTATAGTAAATAACAAATGGATGTAGAGTAGCCATCTCATTGTTCCAGTGAAAGCTCTGAACCTCATCTTGAAGAATAAAGGAATAATTTTCAGCAAAATCACACACAGCAAGGACCTCACCATCTTTCAAAGACATTTTTGTTTCACGGTAATAAGTTGCTTGCATCTTTGTCTTGAAGTCATGTATCTGGTATTCTTTCAGTTGGTTACAGAATTGGTCAATATATTCATCTATATTCAGTTCTACTGATTCAAGATTTGACCGATCTGTATTGGTCCACTTTTTAAAAAATTTATGATATCAATGTTGTTGTTTGTAAATATGTCCAGTAGTCTGTTTTTTAAATCTGATGGATCTCCACATTGTTCACATTGTCTGAGGCAGCATTTCTGTGAGGCAGGATTGCATTCCATAAAGGCAACACAATGACGTACATTCTTAATAGGTGTCATCATCATTTGCAGTTAGTTTTTCTAATTCAGCTCCTACAAACATAAGTTTGGCATTCTGATGAATTGTACAGACACATACTGAGTGAGTTCCTGTTGCTCCAGCAATCACACACTGCTTTGGACACAATTCTGCAAATTTACTGAATCCCACCTTAACCAAAGGATTTCTTTCTTTGAAAATATGATAGGCTTCTTTTAAATTGCAAAGTAAAAGATGCTTTTGCAAATGTATCCTTCCTCTTTCATTGTCAATGATACTACAATAGTCTTTCTTTCCTGGCATTGTTCTACTGATGTCTTCTGAAAGATAAAATGCTTTAATAGCGCAACAGTATCCTGTTTAATTCTTTTCCCACCCTTTGGATTTGGGTCTGAAAGGACACCTTTTTCTTCAACTATTTTTTTAGCAATAGATGCTGTATGCCTTGTTGTGTTAAATTCTGAAGCAATTTTCCTAATGCTCCAACTTTTGGGCAATACAGTGAGGATTTTTATTTTATCACTTCTTTTAATATTTTCATTTTTGAATTTTTCCTTGAGTTGATTTATTATTTCTAAACAGTCTACATCTCCAGATGGCTCCTTAAATTGTGAGTCAGAAATCTCTTTTCCTGCAACTGTTTCCATTCTCTTCTTAACTGTCTCTGTCACCTTGCTTAGTTTTTTAGCTCCATATGACTTTTGCTCTACAAGCTCTCTCTTTTTTTATGGGTGATTCACCAATTGAAACAAAAGCAGCATTCAAAGTACACATCTCATGGTTTTGCTCTGAAGTTGATGCATCACTATTGTCAACATTTTCAATTTTCTCAAGATCTTCAGGTGGTTCACTACTACAAGAAGAATCATCATTTATGTCTGAATTCAAAGTGCCTATTCCTTTCTCAGGCAAGGACTCAAGATGTTCTCTACACTGCTTACAAAGTCTGATGTAGTGTTAAGTGCAGATCGGGAAACTTATTTACAAGTTCCTGTGGTACAATTCTCAAACTCTTCTTTCGACACTGACCTTTGTGACGCAGCAAAGGATCAGCACACTTCTGTTTCAGTTTTAAATGTTCCATGTTTGTACTCTGAAATCACAAAGAAAATCCTGAAAAGAAAACAATGAACAATTAATGAATTATTAAATAAATATTTATACATGTATTTAGTAAAAATAAATTAACTAACTTGAAGTCAGGAGTCAACTCTGTAAAGTTGACAGTACTTATATACTAGTTGGGCCTTTGGATCAGCGCTACTCCAGTAGATTTGGGGCTGTCGAGGGGTTTAACCCTGGTTGTCTTTTAAAAGACTTCTTTTGGCACAGGTCACAAAAAGGTTTTTGAACTAATAATGTTAAGTTGAACTAAGTCTTCACTGACACTATATCAGAACAGAACTTTTAAATAAATGAACTGACAAAAAAAATCTAAAATTGAAGAATGATGCCAGCTTCATTTATTTTTTATACATTGAACTAGTTATCAGCCACTTACAGCTTCTTGGGATTTTGTTGTACATGACTCAAGGTATTAATGTAAAAAAATTGAATTTTTTAGAAGGTATTTTTTTTTTATTCAAGGTCAAAGGTCAACTTAATAGTTTTTTAGTTACACCATTTTGAAAATAGTCATTTAACGCAAAAAAGGTCAAAATGTCATAACTTTGTGACCTTGTATCTCAGTAACCAAAGGTCAGTCAGCTCTAATAATTTGGGAATTTAAGTTTGGCATGTATATCTGCTATTGTGCCAAGTATGAGCAAAATTGAAAGGGGTGAGTACAAAAAGTGCCATTTTGTGGCTGAGTTGACATGGAATGACCCAGTACCTATATTTACTTACTCGTCATCTTTTGATGATTTCTCCATGGATCTTGGCAGCTACGTTACATTTGTTGGTAATGCATGACAAACATTTTTTCATGGTGGTAGCATACAGTAGCACTATTTGGGTTGATTACAGTTGCTTTTGTTCTCCACAATAGCAGTTTCCTTGTTTCATCTGTCAGCTCATGTAAGGTATACATACCCACCTTCCTGGTGAGTCTGTGTTCATGACATGGATCATCCAAGTACATACCAAAGCTGCACTTTGATTCTTGATTAGAATAAGCCATTATTACAGGCAGTAAAATTAAGCTAATTGCTCGTTAAATTTTCTGAAAATAAAAGATCATGATCTATAAAATAGGCCTGGACATTAATGATTAACCATCATGTTTTACATTTATAAGAATATACAAAGCGAAATGAGCTACCCAGAGCCCTTCAAGTCGCTGGTTGTTTTGACAGACATATTAAATTTCTTGTATGTTTTAGACTTATTTACATATTATTACAATTGTAAATCAACTTAAGTAATAAAATGGAAGTAAAATTACAATTCAATGTCATAAATAGAAATTTAAAAATTTACAAATTTTGCAAAAATTTGAGATTTTTGACAAAAAGCACTTTTCTTTGAATCACCAAAACTATGTGAAGGAGTTGAGTTGAGATCTATTCCTTAGTATATGTTTTTTTACACATATGTATCTTTCTTTACTAGAAGTATCAACTCCCTGACTAATTTCGGACACCTTTATATTAAGCCCCAAAGTTGATGTTAATTTTGCAAATTTTGTGAAAATATCAACTTTTGGAAATTTTAAAAAAATAGAAAAAAATCCTTTTTTGGTTATTTTTTTTATTTCACTCATAAATTTACAACCCAGAGAGACTATTAGGAGTATTGAAACAGCTGTGATTGATGTAGAACTAAAACTTTTGAAAATGGTAGAGTCGTAAAAGTGGGAGGAATTGATGCAAGCTTCAAAATGGAGCCATATTTAAGCCCTTGTAACTCAGAAACTATTTCTTCTACAGCCTTTTTACTTGCAAAATTGAAAAGCCCACCAGAAGTTGTATTGGCATGACAAATTTGAAGCTTCTACTCCTATTAGAAGACACTTTTCAAGGCCTCTAAAAATGAAGGCATTGGCCAATCAAGCCCAACATGGGCATTTTATGTCGAAAGTGGGGGCCATTTAAGCGACCATAAAATTAAAAGTTTTTGACTGAGGAAGCTAAAATTTTAGATTTAAGCTATTGAATGGTGTATGAATCAACCCTGAAAATTTGAAGAAAATTGGAGATGGTCACCCAACCACCCCTGTACCAATTGAGCTGGAATGACCCAAAACCTGTGGGTCTAAATGGTTCCATGTTGCAATCCCAGTCTTGGGAAAACTTCTGTACAAGTTGGTCAGAAAAGATATTGGTGAGACTCCTTGATGGCCAGGAATATCCTGATACTGTTTCACACTGAGTGTCATTGTAGCAGTCCATTGCCAGGCGAAGTAGCTAGTTGTGAAACTTCCTGGATTCTATCTCTCTTGGAGAGATTCAGCCAAGGATGTTTGTCGCTCTGTTTTTGAAACTGATCATGTAATTTGCTTGCCTCTAGTCAGCTGCATGTGGTTTACCCTGAAGATGCTCAATTAAGCGCTGTGCTCCAAGCTTACCTTCTGTTTGTGCTCCCGTACTGGATGCATAAGGTACACTTCTGTTCAATGAAACCTTTTCATCATTATCTATGAAACTGCAACAAATATTACACTTAAACAATCAAGTTTGTCTTTTATCCTTGTTTATAATTCTTGTAAGAACCGAATCTGATGAATACATGTTCAACAATCTGTTAATATTAAGAGGTAAGCCCATATAGTACAATGTGGAACCAGTAGAAGTGGAAGATGAATTGGCCACATCCGCATCTTGATCAATACTTGAAGCTGAGGTCTCTGGGTATGGACATTAAGAGGAGGCTGTATTTGAACAGTCAGATGGCATAATTGAAGAACCTGTCAACCCTGTATCACTGACCACTGTAGATGTCAATGGTCATTCATTAGCTATAATTCCAACAGACTGAGGTTCTTTACTATGTGTTTTATTGTTCGACTTGAAAAAACTAGATATGTCCATTGAACCAACAGAATCATCTTTTTTTAATTTTTTACGACTAGACATTTTAGTATTTAAATACAATCTGTAATAGACAACCAATATTATTGATGTATGAATTTAATTTAGCATAATAAAGTGAATTGGTTACTAAAACATAGTAAAAATATTTTTAGTAGAAATAAAATAAACAATAAAGTAAATTTATAGCTAATTGAAAGACCAATGAATATCAATAAAAAATATGATTGGTTTCAATAATCTGATATGCCTATATAAACTATAAATATAACCTACCTATATAAACTATAAATATAACCTATATAAACTATAACCTACATAAACTAAAACTATAAATATAACTGAAATAAACCCCCACTATTATTTAATAACAAATTAATAGTGTATTAGTAATTGTGTATTATTAATGGAGTATTAGTAGTAAATATTAGTCTTGTAGGTTAATAAAGGTTATTTCCCCTCCCCCCACTATTAATAACAAATATTAATAGTGGGAGGGGGGGGGGGGAGATAACATAAGAACATGAAATTTTTATAGTGGGCACACTAGGGGCCACTTCGGCCCATCGAGGTGGCTCCACTATATAAAAACTGCCTGTACATTGGCAACAACCAATTTTTACAAAACTAATTGTCAATTTAAAACTAAAGATAGAATCTCTGGATCCAGAGGATCAAAGTCATAATGTTACACTCTATATCTATTTATAACACATGCAAATATATCAGATCCAAAGAATCCAGTCAATTTCATTACAGTATCCATCAATACCAGTACCTTGCCAACCAAAAATAAGTCACGGTCCATATCAATTGTGGACCAAGTCACGATTTACAACCATATACATTACAATATATATACTTAGGAGGAAAAGTGTAGGTGTGGCTGTAAAGACTGTACAGTAATGTAGAAATGTGTGTGCACCCATTTTGGGTCTCCTATTTAAAGGTGTTTGTTGGGCAAGTGAAGATCATGAGTTTTTCAGTACCTCACAGTACTATGGGGAGCACCACTTGGCAGAGGAATCTCTTTAAATGGGGTGTGTAAGGACAGAGTATCCCCTAACCCAAGATGCTGCCTCCCTATATCCCACAACACTTGTGTTGAGCTGTGGGATCTATCACCTAAATGCACATAATATATATGAAATAAACTAGTACCATTCATGCAATAAAAATGGGCTTAAACACTATCACCAGATGTCCCTTGCAGACATCAAACTATCCAACCTTCTTTTGAAAGAATCAAGTGTATCTGAAGTCACCACTTCTTCTGTCAGACTGTTCCAAAACTTAATTACTCTGTTTGTAAAACTATGTTTTCTTAAATTTGTTCTACATCTTGGCTTAAATAATTTCATACTATGACCTCTAGTCTGGTTATTGTGATCTTTAATGAAAAGACTCAAAATCTATCCTATCCAACCCTTTGTATCATTTTATACACCTCTATCATGTCACCCCTTAACCTCCTCCTTTTTAATGAGAACATGTTTAGATACGCCAGTCTTTCCTTATATGTCAATTGTCTTAGAGATGGGATCATTCTTGTTGCTCGTTTCTATACTTTTTCCAGTTTTTCAATATCTTGTATCAAATAGGGACTATTAAATTGAGTACAGTATTCAAAGAGGGGTCTCACATATGAAATGTATAGTTGCTTTATAATATTGGGTGATTTGTATTCAATGTGTGTCTGCATGAGATTGAGTCTAGCATTTGCTTTATTTCTGATTTCCATACAGTGATTTGAGGGTTTAAATTCACTAGTCACAGTGACACCCAAGTCTTTCTCTTTATCATCATTTTTAATCCAAATTCCATTCATATTATATTCAAATTCTGGATTTTTTGGCCCAACATGCATAACCTTGCACTTATCAACATTAAATTTCATCTCCCACTTATCTGCCCAGGCTGTTACTCTAAGTCTTTTTGTATTATCATTGCTCCTGCTACTGACTTAACATTATGGCCTAATTTTGTATTATCAGCAAATTTTGAGGTTTTACATGATAGGCCCTTCTCTAGATCATTCATATAAACAACAAAAAGCAGAGGTCCCAGCACAGACCCCTGTGGGAACTCCACTCAATACGGGTCTCCAAGTCAACTTGTTGCCATTTAGCTGAAAACTTTGTTTTCTGTTTCTCAGCCATTCTTCTATCCAGTCAGCTATATGACCTCTTATACCATGGGCTCTAACTTTTACCAACAATCTTGCATGAGGAACAGTATCAAATGCCTTTGCAAAATCTAAGTATACTATATCAACTGGCTCTTTATTGTCCAAATGCAATAGGACTCCATCATAAAATTCAATGAAGTTGGTTAGAAGAGGACCTTCCATTTCGAAAGCCATGCTGGCTATCATTTATGAGGTTGCACTCTTCAAGGAACTCAGTAACTTTACCTCTGATGATACTTTCGAGTAATTTGCAAATAATGGAGGTGAGGCTGATGGGTCTGTAGTTTTTTGCCAAGTTTCTATTTCCTTTTTTGAAGATTGGAGCCACATTTGCTTTCTTCCAATCCTCTGGAATTTCAGTACATATCATAGATTTATTAAAAATTATTTCTAATGCCTGTGCCATATTCTTTTTAGCAGCTTTTATGACTATTGGATGCATTTCATCTGGCCCCAAAGATTTTCCCATTTTTAATTTATCTATTGCTTTTAGGATATCTAGTTTTGTTACCCTTAATTCATTTATTTCTCTATCTTGTCCTGGTAGTATAAGAACAGGAATATTATTTAAATTTTCATTTGTGAATACTGATGAGAATTATTTGTTTAGTTCTTCAGTTATTTCAAGATCATCATCTATAGTTTTATCATAAGAACATAAGAAATTTTTATAGTGGGCACACTAGGGGCCAACAGTGGCAACAACCAATTTTTACAAAACTAATTAATTATCAATTTAAAACTGATTAATTATCAATTTTCTTTTTCACTCTACTTTTCAAATTGAAGTGACTGAAAAACTTCTTAGGAGTATTTTTTTGAATTCTTGGCTAGGCTTTTTTCCAGGTCTCATTTGCTATCTCTGATTGCTTTCTTGCAAATGCTTCTTTTACTTTTATATATTTTGGAGTCTGCCATTTTTAGTTCTTTTGAATTTATGAAATGCTTTTGTTTTTTCTCTGATTGCTCTTTTTACATTGCAGTTTATCCAAGGTTGTTTTTTATTTTTTCCAGTTCTGATTTTACACTGTGGGATATGCTTCTTTTGTATGTTCATTATTATACTTTTAAATTTTTCCCACATACTAGTTACTCTGTTCAGGCTGTAGAATACCTATCCAATTTATTAGACACAGATCATTTACTAGTCCATTTATATTTCCTCTTTTAAAATCTGGAACTACTACTTTATTTTCACTACCAGTAGGTCTTGAATTACAAACAATATTAAACCAAAGGATACAATGATCACCTGAACCTAGTGTTTCTAAAACCGAGATATCCTGGAAGGTATCTGGATTATTTGTTAGAATTAAATCTAGAACAGCATCGGCCCTGGTTGGCTCCTTTACTAACTGGGTTAAACCATTCTCAATTATACAGTCTAAGAATCTCTCATTACTTTCTGGTGTTTGTAATATTTCCCAGTCTATATGCCTATAATTGAAATCTCCAACAATAATAATATTGCTTGTCATTGCTTTATTTATTTCATCAATAAGTTTATTTTATACATACTTATTTTCTTCTCTACTTTTGGGGATTCCTCCAACTGAACATCCTTCAGGTGGTCTATAGATACGCCCTATCCTGATTTTCCTGTCATTTTTATGCCCAATATCTATCCATACAGATTCAACTATTTCCTCTTTAACAGAGGTAGCTAACTTATAGAAAACAAAGTTATTATTTACCTCTATCCCCTTTAAAAGCAACAGAATTAAACAGATCAAGCTGGCTATTTCACTCATTGCTTTAGTATTAGAGCCAGCATGGGTCCAGTGTTGCTTGTCAACCCTTTGATGAGCTTATAAAGGGGTCATTCTCTGTCAGATCAACCAAAAAAAATTGAAATTAACACCCTCATCTCTCATATTTTGCTGAAATTTGGTTTATAGGGAGGTTGTGAGCCCTGAATCCATTTCTGAAATTATAAGGTCAATCCAACCAACGGTTCAAGAGATATGACCTCGGGCAATTTGAGGTTACTCGCGAGGTTACTAACATTTGGTGAGCCATAACTTGGGTAATAATTGTCATAATTATATAAAAGTATATATATTTAGAATCAGAAAACGACAAGGAATCCAAATATGCAAGTTTTAGAACTCTAGGTTGAAAAATAAAAAAGTTACACTGTAACCAAAATTTGAGGTCACGATTTGACCTCTGGGGTATCAAATGAGAATTTTTTTTTTAAATGTAAAAAATGAAGGCATAGGCATTGGCTATTAGAATCAGCAAAAAAAAGTTTGTTTATGTTAGTATTTTTCATGTAACTAACATATAAGTGAACACCATATTCATAAGTTGTGCGTCAATTCTACCTATTTTTTCACACAAGCTCATAATTTGACTTATAGAAATTAAAATTACATTTTTTATAGATATAAAAAACAAAGTCAGTTCTTGACTAATAGAAACAATCATAAAAAGTTTGTTTATGTTGGTACTTTTCATGTAACTAACTTATAAGTGAACACCATATTTATAAATTACTTGTCATTTCAAGGAATTTTTATATCTTAGCTATCAATTTGACCTCAAGCTCCAAGAATTTAATAAAAATTGTATTTCACTGCTAATCTACACTGGCAATAATAGTTATAATAGTGAAAGGGGAAGACTAAGCTCACATGTAGCCTAAACAAACCTGTTGAAACATGTTGCTACTTGTCTAAGTGCAGAATCAACACAGATAGTTGCAAAATTCCTTGTCTACAGGTTAGTACAGTTCCAGCCAGCACTGTGGGTGGCTGGTGGGTATGGTGTTTTAATGAGCCTCAGAGACTATCAAGGCCTAAAATATTAAGTGTGTATAGCTATATATTTTTAAAAATATATATTACCTAATTGTAAATCCTATATCTTTACAGATCAAAATACAATGGTTCGGCACTTGAAATACTGCCAGGACCCTATTCAAAAACACAAGAAACGCATAACAATCAATCTTAGAAAAGTGACTGATGTACTTGTTGAAAAATGTGCTGGAAGAGTGAAAAAAGACTCATTGTTGTGTGTGAACTGCTGGACACTGATAATGAAAAACCCCACTATACTTAGTACCACTGAAAACAACGAGTCTGAGCAGGATTCAAATGAATCATCTACTATCAGTGGCTTGAGTAACATCTCTTCAATTCAAGATCTGGACAATGACAGTGATTGCTTGATAAAGGAAAATCCTTCAACTTCAGTTGAACCAGTTCTAGCATTTCTGGACCAAACACCAGTTAAAAAAAGTAAGTAATAAATTAATATAATAACTTATACTTTACTACAAGGTCTGTTTGATCTACTATATAGCCAATTATATAGCATTTAAGGTACTATAATTAATATTTAATTACTAATATTCAGGTGTGAGAAACCTTTTTTTCTGTTCTTTTCAGAAGGGCTGTCATTAAGCCAGAAAAAGCGCAAGGCTCGTGGTAAGCTATCATCTGCTCAGAAACACCTGAAGGAGAGGCTAGAACTCAGTTATGGTGTTCAAATTACCGAGGAGGTAAGTGATACTTCAAAACCTGAAATTAAATCTGAAAAACATCTAGACAAATTAATGAATGAATTGAAACAGTCATTCCTGGAGAGCAAATGTCACCATCACAAACTACAAATATTGACTCTCTCACCATACACAATTGAAAAAACAGCTAGTTTCTTTCAAACTACAACATACATGGTGAAAAGAAGCCGTTCACTTAAATCAGAACATGGAATCCTTCCGAAGATTCCACTAATGAGCAAAGGAAGTGTGATATCTGAAGAACACAAAGATATAGTTAGAAGATTCTATGAGTCAGAAGAGGTTAGTCGTATGTGTCCTGGCCAAAAGGATTGCATGAAAGTTATCAGTGCTGAAGGTGCAATGAAGGTGCAAAAACGATTGGTCCTCGGGAATTTAAGAGAGATGTTTGAACTATATAAAAATGATGAAAAGAATCCCAAAATAGGATTTTCCACATTTGCAAAATTACGGCCATCATATTGTGTGCTTGCCGGTAGTGGTGGGACTCATTCTGTCTGTGTCTGCACATACCATCAAAATCCAAAATTGCAGCTGGCTGCATTGGGAGAAAGAGGTCTTTCATACAAGGATCTTATGGATTACAATGTCTGCAGTACAGAAAGAGAGACTTGCATGATGCAACTTTGCAATGATTGCCCAAGAGAAGAGGGTGTCCTGGATTTTCTTGAGTTACTTGACAGTGTGAAATCAGCTCCAAATGAAATATCTTACAAGCAATGGGTGACTGTTGACCGTTGTACAATGGTTGATAAGGTGGAGCCACTTCATGAATACTTATCATCCCTAAGCATGAAAATATCCCGCATGGTTCGTCATCACTTTGTTGCTCAGCAACAATCACAGTACTTCAAGCAGTTGAAAGAAACACTACCACCTCAGAGCGAGGTAGTTATAGTAGGTGATTTCTCTGAGAATTATTCTTTCATTGTCCAGGATGCTGCCCAAGGGTTTCACTGGGACAATTCACAGTGTACAGTTCACCCTTTTGTCATCTATTATAGATCATCTGCAGACCAGGAACTTAGCCATTTTAGTGTCTATTTCTTATCTGCATCACTAAAACACAATACTATAATGGTTTACTCATTCATATTGAAGCTTATGACATATGTTAAATTCAGATGCCCACAATTGAAGAAGGTGCACTATTTCTCAGATGGATGTGCTGGCCAATATAAGAACAGATACAACTTCACAAATCTCTGTTACCATGAAGAGGATTTTGGTCTGTCTTGTGAATGGCACTTCTTTGCTACATCCCATGGCACAAATGCATGTGATGGGATTGGAGGAACAGTGAAAAGAGCTACTGCTCGTGCCAGTTTGCAGAGAACTACAGAGAGGCAAATTCTTACACCAGAACACGTGTTTCAGTTTTGTGAAGAAAACTTGAGCAAGAAGATAAATTTTTTCTTTGTAACTACAGCTGATTTGAAAGATGCAGAAGAACGGTTGGAACATCGATTCAAGGATAGTAGGGCTATTCCTAGAACTCAGAAATATCATAGATTTGTTCCCCTAAACAAGGAAGAACTGATGGTGTATCCCATTTCAAGTGGCATTGGAGAAAAGAAAAGAATAAGGAAAAGTCATTTTACTAATGAACCTGCAATGCTTGGTAACCTAAAATGTGTCAAACCAGGAGAGTATGTTGGCTGCATTTATGACATGCAAGTTTGGTATGGAATTGTGGAGGAATATTGTGAAGAGTTTGATGATTTCACTGTGAACTTTCTACATCCCTCTGGGTCATCAGGATCAAGTGCATATTACAGGGTGTCTCAATATACATGCAACCCATGTCACTGCTAATAATTCTGCCAATATTAATGTTCTCATTCTATTTTCTCAGATTTGAAGAGAGGAGACGATAACAACTAATAATTATCAATCAAAATGCCTTGGACAAAGGAGGAAAAAAATTTTTGCGTCACTACTTATTTGGAGACAAAATCATTCAAAACTGTGCAAGCGAAATTTCGCAGGAAGTTCAACTTCAACAATTATCCCCAGAAAAGCCAAATTTATCGTTGGGCACACAATTTCAAGCCACAGGATCAGTAAACAATCTCAACAAAAAAGCAGAAACACCCAGATCTGGCAGGAAGGTGACCGCAAGATCTCCTGACAATGTGAATGCAGTGAGAGATTCTGTCGGAAGGAGTCCGAAAAAGTCAATCCGAAGACGTTGCCAAGATCTGGGTCTTTCACGTGCGTCAGTGCAAAGAATCTTGATCAAGGATCTTCAGCTGTACCCATACAGGATCCAGATCAAGCATAAACTCACACCAGCTGACATGGCAAAACGTGTTGTGATGTGCCGGTGGTTCGAGAACAAGATCGAAGAGGATCCTGACTTTCTTGATGATGTTTGGTTCAGCGACGAAGCACACTTCTTGCTCAGTGGGTATGTCAATAGCAAGAACAATGTGTTCTGGGGCACACAAGCCCCAGACGAGGTGCTTCAGAGGCCCTTGCACTCTGTGCAGGGTGTCAGGGTGATTGACTTCGCTCGTCGGCTTCAAGTGTGTCTGCAGCGCAACGGCAGTCATTTGGAACATGTGCTCTAATAAATGTATCCTTTGATCTAGAGACCTCAAATCTTCAGTTTTTAATTGTTATCATATCAGCTTCCAGGAAATGTAATCTTTTTTGGAGTTTATTTTCTGAGTAATAAATTATTATCATGTCAATGGGTTCCATCTATTTTGAGACACCCGGTATTATCCATCAAACAAGGATTCATGTGCAGTGCCAGGACATCATATATTAACTGTAATGAGTTGTCCTACCCTAAGAGGAGGCAGCAGAATTCAATACATTTTTCCACAAAAAGAAATTGATGAGAGCATCGAGCATGCAAAAATTGTATTAGGCTGGCACATGAATCCTCTAAGTAGGTCTTCCCCTTTCACTATTATAACTATTATTGCCAGTGTAGATTAGCAGTGAAATACAATTTTACATTTTTTGCCTTTGTTTTTATATCTATAAAAAAATGTAATTTTAATTTCTAGAGGTCAAATTATGAGCTTAAGTGTGAAAAAATAGGTAGAATTGACGCACAACTTATGAATATGGTGTTCACTTATATGTTAGTTACATGAAAAATACTAACATAAACAAACTTTTTTTTGCTGATTCTAATAGCCAATGCCTATGCCTTCATTTTTTACATTTAAAAAAAAAATTCTCATTTGATACCCGAGAGGTCAAATCGTGACCTCAAATTTTGGTTACAGTGTAACTTTTTTATTTTTCAACCTAGAGTTCTAAAACTTGCATATTTGGATTCCTTGTCATTTTCTGATTCTAAATATATATACTCTTATATAATTGTGACCATTATTACCCAAGTTATGGGTCGCCAAATGTTAGTGACCTCGCAAGTGACCTCAAATTTCCCGAGGTCATATCTCTTGAACGTTGGTCGGATTGACCTTATAATTTCAGAAATGGATTCAGGGCCCACAAACTCGCTATAAACCAAATTTCAGCAAAAATAATTTTGAATGAAACGAAGTCAACAAACCTCAAAATATAATCAATATTGGTGCTCTTCCAATATGTGCTCTACCTTAAAATTTACATTCCAATACGTGATCTACCTTAGATTATTCGGATTAGCAGCAGGTACGTTAGTTAGCCTTATAAAGCTAACTAACGAAAATATCACGACAACCTAACCAATCATCAAGGGCATATAGTTGACCTAATGATTGGTTAGGTTAAGTCATGATATTTTCGTTAGTTAGCCTTATAAGGCTAGTTTCACGGTAGAGCACGTATTGGAATATGGTAGATCACAGTTTCGCGGTAGAGCACCTCAATATTTATTAATCATTATAGTTATACAACTACCAGTATGGTGAAAAAAAATTTCCAGGGCTGCAGTTGAGATTGATCCTACATTTTGGAATTGTTTTTTGACTGGTATAAGATCACTCTGGTGTTACCTGTACTTGTTTGTACAGGCCTAGCTTAGCTTATTCTGATAGCCTAGCCTAACCACAAGGTAAGACTCCCACTTGACCTAACCTGAGTAACTATTCTGATATAACTTGATAGTATCAAAGTTGGTGAGTCAACAAAATTTTTAAGCCTAGGACCTAACTTAGCAACATAGCCTGCCCTACAAAAATGGGTTTTGACAGTGACTGTAGAGTTTGTAAAAAGGAAGTTAAGAGCAAAGATAGAGCTATTGCATGTGATAGCTGTGATGACTGGTATCACGTAAGCTGCAAAGAACTTACAAATGATATATATAAAGGTATAAATGCTGCTTCTAAGCTTAATGTCAACTTGATGTGGTTTTGTGACAAGTAATAAAAGTAATACTGTAATAAAAAGTTTTAATAAGTCCAGAGGGTCTATTAATGAGGGTGAGGCCAGACCAACTTATAGAGATACTGCAGTTATGCCTAAATCTAGTGAAGTAGCAGTTCAAGTAAACTTAAATATCCCTATACCTCATAGTGAGCCCAGGCCTAGATATCCTCAGACAATTTCTGAAAATGATGAGTGGACTAAACCTAGGAAAAGTGTCCTTATAGAACTAACCAATCAGTTTCATACTTTCTCGCTGGTCCACGATCAAGATGAGAAAGCTGAAGAAAGTAGGCCTATAAAACAAAATGTTAGCAATAATAATCCAGACTCATATAAACCCAGGCACTCTAAAGCTATAGGTGTGTTTAAACCAGCATCCATTATAGGTGACTCAAGTGAGGGACTACGATCTAAATTACCTAGAGGTAACATAGCTTACTGTTATCCAGGTGCAGGGATAAACAGAATTAGTAATAAAACTATAGAAAAAGGATCTGGTATTGACCTAACTGTACCAAAGAATATGGTTATACATGTAGGTGGAAATGATATAAAGGATAAGCACTCCGAAGAAATCATGGAGTCATATAAACAGCTATTAACAAAGTTAAAGGAATGAAGACCTAACCTTAAAATATCTATCACAGGTATAATTCCCAGGATACATGAAAATAATAAGTGGTACTCACAAGCACTATATATAAATAGTAGGCTTAAGACACTATGTCAGAGCATGGAAATTACATATATCGAACTGTGGAATAAATTTTACAAAAAAAAAGAATTCTATAACAGAGATGGAATTCACCTTAATAGTGAAGGGACTGATTTACTATCAAAGATTGTATCATATAATTGACTATAAACCAAAAGAATAGGCCAAATTAGTACAAATACCAATACTCTTGATAACAATAAGCTAATAAAAAATATAATTAAAACTCAAAAGAAAATGGTCAACAAAGAAAGTAAGAGAGATGCAAATAATATACCATCACAGAACAAGCCAAGAACCAGACTAAATTACAAGCAAAATATTCCAAGGGTTCTTTGTCATTTTTCTCTGTAAATGCAAGAAGTATCTGAGATAAAATAAATTAATTCAAGGCATAGGCTACATAGGTATTGAAAAATCCTGATGTTATGATTGTCACTGAAACTTGGACAAAATTCAGTACGATACCAAATAGTCCATTTTGTGAGAGATAATACCATTACTTATGAAATTGATGGCTATGAACTTTTTTATTATGAACAAAAATATTCAGAGGGTGGCGAAGTATTTATTTATGCCAAGACAAATCTGAATCCAGTTGAAGTTACCTCCGTTAAAGAGGAAATAGTTGAATCTGTATGGATAGATACTGGGCATAAAAATGCCAGGAAAATCAGGATAGCGGGTATCTATAGACCACACGAGGGATGTTCAGTTGGAGGAATCCCCAAAAGTAGAGAAGAAAATGAGTATGTATAAAATAAACTTATTGATGAAATAAATAAAGCAATGACAAGCAATATTATTATTGTTGGAGATCTCAATTATAGGCATATAGACTGGGAAATATTACAAACACCAGAAAGTAATGAGAGATTCTTAAACTGTATAATTGAGAATGGTTTAACCCAGTTAGTAAAGGAGCCAACCAGGACCAATGCCATTCTTGATTTAATTCTAACAAATAATCCAGATACCTTCCAGGATATCTCAGTTTCAGAAACACTAGGTTCAGGTGATCATTATATCCTTTGGTTTAATATTGTTTGTAATTCAAGACCTAGTGAAAATAAAGTAGAAGTCCCAGATTTTAAAAGAGGAAATATAAATGGACTAGTAAATGATCTGTGTCTAATAAATTGGACAGATATTCTACAGCCTGAACAGACAGTAACTAGTATGTGGGGAAAAATTTAAAAGTATAATAATGAATATACAAAGGAAGCATATCCCAGAGTGTAAAATCAGAACTGGAAAAAATAAAAAACAACCTTGGATAAACTGCAATGTAAAAAGAGCAATCTGAGAAAAAACAAAAGCATTTCATAAATTCAAAAGAACTAAAAATGGCAGACTCCGAAATATATAAAAGTAAAAGAAACATTTGCAAGAAAGCAATCAGAGATAGCAAACAAGACCTGGAAAAAAGCCTAGCCAAGAATTCAAAAAACAATCCTAAGAAGTTTTTAAGTCACTTCAATTTGAAAAGCAGAGTGAAAAAGAAAGTTCACCCACTCCATATAGATGATAAAACTATAGATGATGATCTTGAAATAACTGAAGAACTAAACAAATACTTCTCATCAGTGTTCACCAGTGGAGGCTCGTCGGTAGGCACTGCGGAACTGCAATACCCCTAAATTTTTTATTTACAATTGAAATAATCAAGAATAATATAAGGATGAGCTCACTGAATACTTTTTCAATAACTTTTGAAACTTTTATTCATTGCTCAATGCTCATCCTTTTATTTCAGTAATTATTTCAACCCATTCTTAGAGACAGCACCCCTAGAATTTTTAGTCACGAGCCACCACTGGTATTCACAAATGAAAATTTAAATAATATTCCTGATCTTATACTACCAGGACAAGATAGAGAAATAAATGAATTAAGGGTAACAAAACTAGATATCCTAAAAGCAATAGATAAATTAAAAATAGAAAAATCTCCAGGGCCGGATGAAATGCATACAATAGTCATAAAAGCTGCCAAAAAGAATATATCACAGGCACTAGAAATTATTTTTAATAAATCATTGATGTGTATTGAAATGCCAGAGGATTGGAAGAAAGCAAATGTGGCTCCAATCTTTAAAAAAGGAAATAGAAACTTGGCAAAAAACTACAGACCCATCAGCCTCACCTCCTTATTTGCAAATTACTCAAAAGTATCATTAGAGGTAAAGTTACTGAGTTCCTTGAAGAGTGCAACCTTATAAATGATAGCCAGCATGGCTTTCGAAATGGAAAGTCCTGTCTAACCAACTTCATTGAATTTTATGATGGAGTCCTATTGCATTTGGACAATAAAGAACCAGTAGATATAGTATACTTAGATTTTGCAAAGGCATTTGATATTGTTCCTCATGCAAGATTGTTGGTAAAAGGGTAATTTTTTACTATCAGTCCGGTCTCTGGAAACTGAAAATAAAGTGTACCTTAAGACTCTCTACATTTTTTAAACAACTTTTATTAAGTAATCTTACAATATGAAGGCAAATGCCGATTAAAGCTGTAAAATTAATGTTAAGAAATTATTTTTTTTGAGTGATAAAATCGCAGATCATGTTTTTGGAAGTGATAAAATGGCTGATCCAACAAAGGTTAGGAAGGTACCACTGACAAAATTGTGGGGTTTGACCTGAACTCATAAGATTTTAGTGTCACGATGGCATTGGTTTATGATGGTTGTAATTATTCAGTGTGTTTAACTTCATGCAAATTTTTTGATGATGAAGAGGTTGCATTTAATTTTTATGTAGAACACGGTGTATTGCTAAAAGAATTTATTTGCCCTAAGAAAAACAAGGAAGATATTGTTTGTGGTAATAAGTGTGTGTTTGATCAAAACAGAAAAGCATTTCGTTGCCATAGATAATAGTAGTACCTAAAATTAGGTAGGTTAGGTTAGGGTAAATATTAGGGTGCCACTTATTTGGGGTGTTTTTCATTTTTTGGGAATTTCTATCAGGACGGGCGCATTTCTGGTGTCATTCCGTCTAAAAACATTGTGTGTAAAATATTTTTGAAATAAAATAATAATTAGAACTGCCTCAACGAGGTCAAAGTTTATACTTTTTGTCGAAAAGTACTCATGGCGTTCTGTTATCATGTCAGTTTTCGTTTCGATAGCTGCTGTAGTTTCTGAGTTGAAAAATGATAACAGACAGACAGACGGACGGTCAGAGTCGTTGGTTTAGTCTTCCGCACTGGTGTACAGAAGACTAAAATGAGGTATTATACAGGGTGTAACACGAGTTTATCCAAATATTGATACAGGCGAAAGAACATGTTATTCTAAGTAGAAAATGGGTTGGGACGAGTTTTGCCAACACTAACAGTGTTTCATTCTCTTTTTCAGTGAGTTCTGAAACGACGTGATGGCTTCGGCAACAAGATCTAAAACAGCAGTCTATCTCCTGGGGACCGTGGACCACAGCATCACAGGAAGCATGCTGCCTACGGGAAAGCAGGCGCTTCAGTACTTTTTCCACCTTCACCTTGACGTCAAGAAGCCGATCAAGGAATCTGACGGTCAGGAATTCTGGGAGCGGTCCCGTATTCCTACGCAGAAAGACCAACGCGCAAGGGACAAGGTTCTCCGAATGTACGAGAAGTGGCGGGCTCTGAACAAAACTCGAAACGGCGCACTGTGACCCAAATCAGGAACGAGGCCGAGTTCCTCTCATCCCTTGACCGCCTCTTCGACATCGCACACGAACAGGCGATGTCGATGATCACAATCGAAGAGGACAGGGAGTTCCTGACGGGACAAAGGGCCGAGGTGCGGCGCGGCCGCATCTCCTCCACACGTGACATGACGCTGCACACTGAGGAGGAGCGTGCGAGGAGACAGGAAGCGGAAAGGAGCCGCCGGCAAGATGATGAAAGGGCGAACAGAGAGAGCCGAGAAGAACTCGTCGAACTGGCATCGAGCTCCAGCTCAGGTGCAAGCAGCCCGACTCGGTCACCGACACGGCGTCGTCGCCGAGAAGAAGAGGAAGAGCTCTCTCTCCCGGGCCCGTCCACGTCGAATGCAGAAGCATCTACGACCCCTTTACCACCCAAGCGATTCCGCGCGTCGAAAAAGATGATCACCCCTGATCTCTCCGCAGCGATGGATCGGACGAAACTTACCGACCGAGAAGGTGTTTTTTTGCTCTCGGCGGCTGCGAGGAGCTTGGGCCACGACCCTGAGGAGCTGGTCTTGAACCGCGAATCCTCCCGTCGCGACCGAGCAAAGTTCCGTGCTATGGCAGCAGCGGAAATGAAGGCAGCCTTCCATCCTACTGTGCCGCTGACCGTTCACTGGGACGGGAAAATCGTACCAGCGGCTGACGGAGGCCCTGCTGAAGATCGCCTTCCAGTTCTGGTGTCTGGGGAGAACGTCGACAAGCTTCTGGCTGTGCCCAGCCTCCCCGACGGCACCGGCCGCGCCATGGTGGAAGCCGTCCTCTCTGCCCTCGAGGATTGGGACATCAAGGGACGGATCTGTGCCCTCTCTTTTGACACCACCGCCTCAAACACAGGACTCTCAGGAGGAGCTTGCTATATCATTGAGCAGAAACTCGAGAAGACAGTGCTTCATTTGGCTTGCCGCCACCACATCCACGAACTGGTGTGCGAGAAGGAATTCACGGCGTGCCTCGGTCCCTCTACTGGTCCTGACATCCTCCTGTTCAAACGATTCGCCACCAAGTGGGACTTCATCGATCAAACCAAAGCGAAGCCCTTCGAGGATGGAACCATGCCGCAGCACCTGAAGGACGCCCGCGACGACCTGCTGATCGAATTCAGCCGCCTCCTCGACGGTCAACATCCACGTGATGACTACAGAGAACTTCTGGAGCTCTCTGTAATTGTGCTGGGCGGTCCGAACAAGCGGGGTGCCTGGTTCGCTCGTCCCGGCGCCTTCCATCGCGCGCGCTGGATGGCAAAAGTCATCTATGCCATCAAACTGTTCCTGTTCCGGGAACAGTTTCAGATGTCGTCAGGCGAAGCGGCTGGAATCCGGCGATTCACCATCTTCGCCGTGTCCATCTACGTGACGGCCTGGTACAAAGCGCCGCTCCCGGCAACGGCCCCAGCCGCGGACCTCGCGCTGCTCAAGGCCCTCGTCTATTATCCGGACTCAGCGGTGGCCAAGGCGACGGCGACAGTCTTCGCCAGGCACCTATGGTACTTGAGCGAGCGCCTCGTCACCCTGGCCATCTTCGACGAGGGTATCGACTTGGCGACAAAGCGGGAGATGATTAAAGCGATGGAAGAAGAGGAAGGATCGGAGGATCCCCCGCGGCGTATCAATGTGGACCTGTCCACCGCCTCAATCGCCAACAATACATTGGCCAAGTTCACAATGACTACATCAAAGGAGTTCTTCAAGGTTCTGGACATCAGCACCGCCTTCCTGCTCAAGGATCCGGAGGAGTGGCGGACGGACCCAGCCTTCATCGCCGCATCCCGCCGAGTCCAGGCCCTTCAAGTTGTCAATGACTTCGCGGAGCGCGGGGTGGCGTTGATGCAGTCTTTCAACCTGGCCCTTACCAAGAGTGAAGACCAAAGGCAGTTCCTCTTACAAGTGGTCGAGAAGCACCGCTGTGACTTCCCAACCGCCCGCAAGTCCACCGTGACCTCTGCAAAGTAGGCAACAATGAGAGGGAGATGGGCGCCCATGATACCCCCCCCCCCCCCCTTGAGGGGCTAATACTCGAGTTGAGGGGGACCTAGAGTTGAAAGTATGAAGTCCAGTTATATGTTTTAGGTCAAGATTAGTAGCTTGAACAAACTAGAAGTGATATTTTATTTGCTAGAGGCATAGAACATCATGATCTAAAATTTCTACTTTTCGAGAAAATATACAAACTTTGACCGTATTGAGGCAGTTCTAAATATTGTTTTATTTCAAAAATATTTTACACACGATATTTTTTGACAAAATGGAACCAGAAACGTGCCCGTCCCGATAAAAATTCAAACTTTCGAAAATAAGTGTCACCCTAGTAAATATGGATATTACGGCCTCCACCCAATTTTGATGCCAAAATATATTTTGCTAGTAGTGTATGATGTGCTTTGTTCAAATCTGGCCTTCATTTTATGTGGAAATGAACCAATCAAAAGTTACGAGACTTCACAGTTTTAACATACAGTGGACCCCCGATTTGAGTATGTAATCCGTTCCAGCATGGCATACTCAATTCGAAATGTACTCAAATCGAACTTAATAACCTATGGGAATTAATTAATTTGTTCCAAAACCCAAAAATTCCACCCCACCCCTACTTTTTCTATAGAAATTGGCCTACGAAATTTAGTAATTGTATTAAAAATAGACAGAATAAAATACAAAATACATACCGTACAATATAGACAAAATAGAATAATCCTGTAGGAGTCTTGCTTGATGTGCTGGAAGTTCCAGATGAGGAATGGAGGGGAGGAATTATTGCTTGGAGGGAGAGTCTCCTTCCATGATGATGTCTGGTAACTCATCAGGGCTAGGCGTTCTTAGGCCCACAGCCAATGACATGGAAGAGGTAGAGGGTTGGGGACTTGAGGGCTTGAAATAAGCATCAATTTTCTGTTGCTTCTGCCTGTCTGCTATGAATGACTTAAAGTAGCTCATGACCTTATCCTCAAACAAGAATAAAACAGGTTCACTGATTTCCACATCGGGGGTGCAAGTTGACAATAGGTTTAAGCTTAGACCAGTATTCAATGGCTTCCTTAGCCTAAGCAACAGTGAGACTCTCCAATTCCTCCTCAATTTCCTCCCCATCATCTGATCCAGAACTAGACTCCCTGGCCAGCGCTTGGAGTTCTTCAGTCGTGAGTTCCTGTGTATGCTCCTGGATCAGTTTAGTTTTGATGTAGATGTACATTTAGAAGCCATCACTATAACAGTACACTATCTCACAATATAAAATACAGTATCAAAGTCACTGCATGTACGAATCACCAAATTTATGCTATATTTTCACTATTTTATGCTGTAATCAACAGAAACTAACATAAATAAACACTAAGTACAAAGTCAGAAAACAAAATATACGAAATTCTAACAGAAATCCCTAAGAACACCTGAACTATTCAAAACATTAGACCCCGAATGTTCCCGCAACGAACGCTCTAGACAAACTGAAACACGTTCAGCATCGCCGGCTGGCGTACTCAAATCGAGTTTTCTACTCAAATCGAGTCAATAGGAGCCTATGGACGAGCGTACTCAAATCGATGCTAGGTTAGGTTAGGTTAGGTTGGTTAGGTTCTCTAGCAATTTGGACACTGGAATGCATTTTTGTAGTAGTATTTGATGTTCAATGTTAAAATCTGGGGTAATTATTCGTTTTAGTGCTTTTCCTCCTTTCTGAACCAAAACACATTTTCCTGGTGTTTTGTGGTGTGATTTGTTCAAATCTGAACTTCGTTTCTTTGTGAAATGAGCCGTTTTTGAGAAATTTTAAAATTGAAAATTTCTCAAAAACGGCTCATTTCCCAAAGAAACGAAGTTCAGATTTGAGCAAATCACACCAGAAAAATGTTTTGGTTCAGACCTAACCTGACCTGACCTAACCTAACCTGACCTAACCTAACCTGACCTAACCTGACCTGACCTAACCTAACCTAACCTGACCTAACCTAACCTGACCTAACCTAACCTGACCTAACCTAACCTGACCTAACCTAACCTAACCTAACCTAACCTGACCTAACCTAACCTGACCTAACCTAACCTGACCTAACCTAACCTGACCTAACCTAACCTAACCTAACCTAACCTAACAACCTGACCTAACAACCTGACCTAACAACCTGACCTAACAACCTGACCTAACAACCTGACCTGACGACCTGACCTGACGACCTGACCTGACGACCTGACCTGACCTGACGACCTGACCTGACGACCTGACCTGACGACCTGACCTGACGACCTGACAACCTGACCTGACGACCTGACCTGACAACCTGACCTGACAACCTGACCTGACAACCTGACCTGACAACCTGACCTGACAACCTGACCTAACCTAAACTGACCTAACCTAAACTGACCTGACCTAAACTGACCTGACCTAAACTGACCTGACCTAAACTGACCTGACCTAAACTGACCTGACCTGACCTAACCTAAACTGACCTGACCTGACCTAACCTAAACTGACCTAACCTAAACTGACCTAACCTAAACTGACCTAACCTAAACTGACCTAACCTAAACTGACCTAACCTAAACTGACCTAACCTAAACTGACCTAACCTAAACTGACCTAACCTAAACTGACCTAACCTAAACTGACCTAACCTAAACTGACCTAACCTAAACTGACCTAACCTAAACTGACCTAACCTAAACTGACCTAACCTAAACTGACCTAACCTAAACTGACCTAACCTAAACTGACCTAACCTAAACTGACCTAACCTAAACTGACCTAACCTAAACTGACCTAACCTAAACTGACCTAACCTAAACTGACCTAACCTAAACTGACCTAACCTAAACTGACCTAACCTAAACTGACCTAACCTAAACTGACCTAACCTAAACTGACCTAACCTAAACTGACCTAACCTAAACTGACCTAACCTAAACTGACCTAACCTAAACTGACCTAACCTAAACTGACCTAACCTAAACTGACCTAACCTAAACTGACCTAACCTAAACTGACCTAACCTAACCTAAACTGACCTAACCTAAACTGACCTAACCTAAACTGACCTAACCTAAACTGACCTAACCTAAACTGACCTAACCTAAACTGACCTAACCTAAACTGACCTAACCTAAACTGACCTAACCTAAACTGACCTAACCTAAACTGACCTAACCTAAACTGACCTAACCTAAACTGACCTAACCTAAACTGACCTAACCTAAACTGACCTAACCTAAACTGACCTAACCTAAACTGACCTAACTGACCTAACTGACCTAACCTAAACTGACCTAACTGACCTAACCTAACCTGACCTAACCTAAACTGACCTAACCTAAACTGACCTAACCTAAAACTGACCTAACCTAAACTGACCTAACCTAAACTGACTAACCTAAACTGACCTAACCTAAACTGACCTAACCTAAACTGACCTAACCTAAACTGACCTAACCTAAACTGACCTAACCTAAACTGACCTAACCTAAACTGACCTAACCTAAACTGACCTAACCTAAACTGACCTAACCTAAAATGACCTAACCTAAACTGACCTAACCTAAACTGACCTAACCTAAACTGACCTAACCTAAAACTGACCTAACCTAAACTGACCTAACCTAAACTGACCTAACCTAAACTGACCTAACCTAAACTGACCTAACCTAAACTGACCTAACCTAAAACTGACCTAACCTAAACTGACCTAACCTAAACTGACCTAACCTAAACTGACCTAACCTAAACTGACCTAACCTAAACTGACCTAACCTAAACTGACCTAACCTAAACTGACCTAACCTAAACTGACCTAACCTAAAATGAACATGAACCTAACCTAAACGACCGACCTAAATGACCTAACCTAAACTGACCTAACCTAACTGACCTAACCTAAACTGACCTAACCTAAACTGACCTAACCTAAACTGACCTAACCTAAACTGACCTAACCTAAACTGACCTAACCTAAACTGACCTAACCTAAACTGACCTAACCTAAACTGACCTAACCTAAACTGACCTAACCTAAACTGACCTAACCTAACCTAAACTGACCTAACCTAAACTGACCTAACCTAAACTGACCTAACCTAAACTGATTGGGTTTTGTTGCCAGACCGTAATATCCAGCTCTTCACGTCTTTCCAACAACACTATTTTGAATGTGAACGGTGTCTTCCACGAACCGCTGTGAATGGTTGACTGTCCGGTGAATGTAGCCTAGATTTCCAAGTTGAGAATACGCACGCCACTCGTCGGAATAGATTGTAGTCCCAGGCCTAATATGTTGCTGGATCAGGTGAACAAGAGTTGTTGCGTCTCTCTGAGGAACCGCAAACAACAGTAGTTTTTTGGAACTGCGTTCCAAGGTACCAAAAACCCAGGCAATCGCAACCTCCGCAAACCATAATGAAAACCAGACTAAAGCATTCTTGAATGAGTATGTATTATGAGAGATTCAAAATGTACATCTCTGATTGGTCGGATAAGGTCACGTGAAACCAAAACGAGATGTAATTGGTTGTTTTGACCTATGTTTCCTAATTTTGCCACGAGATGTCTCCCCATAAAACTGGAGAGGGCGACGTTCGTTAAAATTTTAACAGCGTTAAGAGCTAAATACTCGGTCAATGGCCTATAATGGCTGCTTTTTACGTCTAAATTTTTTTTTTTTTCATAAAAAATAATTATTGGGTCATTTTCTGTCAGATCAACCAGTGCCTAACACCCTCATCTCTCAGATTTTGCTGAAATTTGGTTTATAGGGAGTTTGTGGGCCCTGAATCCATTTCTGAAATTATAAGGTCAATCCGACCAACAGTTCAAGAGATATGACCTCGGGAAATTTGAGGTCACTTGCGAGGTCACTAACATTTGGCGACCCATAACTTGGGTAATAATGGTCACAATTATATAAAAGTATATATATTTAGAATCAGAAAACGACAAGGAATCCAAATATGCAAGTTTTAGAACTCTAGTTTGAAAAATAAAAAAGTTACACTGTAACCAAAATTTGAGGTCACGATTTGACCTCTGGGGTATCAAATGAGAATTTTTTTTTTAAATGTAAAAAATGAAGGCATAGGCATTGGCTATTAGAATCAGCAAAAAAAAGTTTGTTTATGTTAGTATTTTTCATGTAACTAACATATAAGTGAACACCATATTCATAAGTTGTGCGTCAATTCTACCTATTTTTTCACACTTAAGCTCATAATTTGACCTATAGAAATTAAAATTACATTTTTTTATAGATATAAAAACAAAGGCAAAAAATGTAAAATTGTATTTCACTGCTAATCTACACTGGCAATAATAGTTATAATAGTGAAAGGGGAAGACCTACTTAGAGGATTCATGTGCTAGCCTAATACAATTTTTGCATGCTCGATGCTCTCATCAATTTCTTTTTGTGGAAAAATGTATTGAATTCTGCTGCCTCCTCTTAGGGTAGGACAACTCATTACAGTTAATATATGATGTCCTGGCACTGCACATGAATCCTTGTTTGATGGATAATAATATGCACTTGATCCTGATGACCCAGAGGGATGTAGAAAGTTCACAGTGAAATCATCAAACTCTTCACAATATTCCTCCACAATTCCATACCAAACTTGCATGTCATAAATGCAGCCAACATACTCTCCTGGTTTGACACATTTTAGGTTACCAAGCATTGCAGGTTCATTAGTAAAATGACTTTTCCCACTTCTTTTCTTTTCTCCAATGCCACTTGAAATGGGATACACCATCAGTTCTTCCTTGTTTAGGGGAACAAATCTATGATATTTCTGAGTTCCAGGAATAGCCCTACTATCCTTGAATCGATGTTCCAACCATTCTTCTGCATCTTTCAAATCAGCTGTAGTTACAAAGAAAAAATTTATCTTCTTGCTCAAGTTTTCTTCACAAAACTGAAACATGTGTTCTGGTGTAAGAATTTTCCTCTCTGTAGTTCTCTGCAAACTGGCACGAGCAGTAGCTCTTTTCACTGTTCCTCCAATCCTATCACATGCATTTTTGCCATGGGATGTAGCAAAGAAGTGCCATTCACAAGACAGACCAAAATCCTCTTCATGGTAACAGAGATTTGTGAAGTTGTATCTGTTCTTATATTGGCCAGCACATCCATCTGAGAAATAGTGCACCTTCTTGGTCCAGAAATGCTAGAACTGGTTCAACTGAAGTTGAAGGATTTTCCTTTATCAAGCAATCACTGTCATTGTCCAGATCTTGAATTGAAGAGATGTTACTCAAGCCACCGATAGTAGATGATTCATTTGAATCCTGCTCAGACTCGTTGTTTTCAGTGGTACTAAGTATAGTGGGGTTTTTCATTATCAGTGTCCAGCAGTTCACACACAACAATGAGTCTTTTTTCACTCTTCCAGCACATTTTTCAACAAGTACATCAGTCACTTTTCTAAGATTGATTGTTATGCGTTTCTTGTGTTTTTGAATAGGGTCCTGGCAGTATTTCAAGTGCCGAACCATTGCATTTTGATCTGTAAAGATATAGGATTTACAATTAGGTAATATATATTTTTTAGAAAATATATAGCTATACACACTTAATATTTTAGGCCTTGATAGTCTCTGAGGCTCATTAAAACACCATACCCACCAGCCACCCACAGTGCTGGCTGGAACTGTACTAACCTGTAGACAAGGAATTTTGCAACTATCTGTGTTGATTCTGCACTTAGACAAGTAGCAACATGTTTCAACAGGTTTGTTTAGGCTACATGTGAGCTTAGTCTTCCCCTTTCACTATTATAACTATTATTGCCAGTGTAGATTAGCAGTGAAATACAATTTTTATTAAATTCTTGGAGCTTGAGGTCAAATTGATAGCTAAGATATAAAAATTCCTTGAAATGACAAGTAATTTATAAATATGGTGTTCACTTATAAGTTAGTTACATGAAAAGTACCAACATAAACAAACTTTTTATGATTGTTTCTATTAGTCAAGAACTCTGACTTTGTTTTTTATATCTATAAAAAATGTAATTTTAATTTCTATAGGTCAAATTATGAGCTTGTGTGAAAAAATAGGTAGAATTGACGCACAACTTATGAATATGGTGTTCACTTATATGTTAGTTACATGAAAAATACTAACATAAACAAACTTTTTTTTGCTGATTCTAATAGCCAATGCCTATGCCTTCATTTTTTACATTTAAAAAAAAAATTCTCATTTGATACCCCAGAGGTCAAATCGTGACCTCAAATTTTGGTTACAGTGTAACTTTTTTATTTTTCAACCTAGAGTTCTAAAACTTGCATATTTGGATTCCTTGTCGTTTTCTGATTCTAAATATATACTTTTATATAATTATGACAATTATTACCCAAGTTATGGCTCGCCAAATGTTAGTAACCTCGCGAGTGACCTCAAATTGCCCGAGGTCATATCTCTTGAACCGTTGGTCGGATTGACCTTATAATTTCAGAAATGGATTCAGGGCTCACAAACTCCCTATAAACCAAATTTCAGCAAAATATGAGAGATGAGGGTGTTAATTTCAATTTTTTTTGGTTGATCTGACAGAGAATGACCCTATTACATTTCCTTGATTTTTATCAGTTTCCCTGAGGTTTCAAGGTGTCCTGAATACGAATGTATATGTTAAATTGTCATAGAATGTCTCCTATCGAAAACGAACAAAGCATTAAAACGAATATTAACCCAAATCTGGCCTTCATTTCATGGGGAAATGAACCAAAATATGTTAAAACTTTGAAGTCTCATAACTTTTGATTGGTTCATTTCCACATAAAATGAAGGCCAGATTTGAACAAAGCACATCATACACTATTAGGAAAATGTATTTTGGCATCAAAATTGGGTGGAGGCCGTAAATATTTACATTAGGGTCACCACCCAATTTTGATGCCAAAATACATTTTCCTAGTAGTGTATGATGTGCTTTGTTCAAATCTGGCCTTCATTTTATGCGGAAATGAACCAATCAAAAGTTATGAGACTTCAAAGTTTTAACATATTTTGGTTCATTTCCCCATAAAATGAAGGCCAGATTTTAACATTGCACATCAAATACTACTAGAAAAATGCATTCCAGTGTCCAAATTGCTAAAGAACCTACCTTACCTAACCTAACCTTACCCTAATATCAATGGATTCATCATAGGAACACTCGGATCTATACTTTCTACATTTAAAAGACGACTGTAAAACACCATGTTTGACAAAAATTTCTACAGCAGAATTATCAATATTGTTAATATCTATAAGCACATCTTCGAAATAGGTTTCAGTAAATTTATAGTATTACACCCATCTCCCTTTGGAGGTGAAATTTGTTTTTCCTATGGTTTTTGATGTGCTTTGAACGAATCTGACCTTCAAAACCGTCGGAAATGACTCGTTTTTGAGATAACCCCCCTCCCCCCAGCCGGCAATCGAAAACGAGTCATTTCCAACAGTTTTGAAGGTCAGATTCGTTTAAAACATCAAGAACCATAGGAAAAACATAAATTTCACCTTCAAAATTGACCTGACCTGACCTGACCTGACCTAACCTAACCTATCCTAACCCATGACTCCAGATTTGAAAAAATTTACTGGAGCACAGCTCTGAATTTACTTTTTTTCCCCTTACACCACTAGATAGGTTAATGATAGTAAACTCTTGAATTGACGACATACCAATTACAAATTGTTTTTGCTAAACATAATAATACAATAATGTACATTTTATAACTCACCTTAAGTTTATTTATTCATTGCAGCAGCAACAGTGGACGATGTTAGACCTTGCATGTAGGCATTTGTTGTGAATTTACCGCCATGTATGCTTGGCCACTGATCAATGGCTTTATGTGTTATCATTACAGCAGATCTAGTGCCTGGAGCTGGACCCTCCTTCACAATTCTGCACAGCTTAGTCAAATGAGATGGCTTAATGGATCCTTTGTGTTCAACAATGTAACCAAGAATGGAGAATGTCCCTTCAGCTAGTGCTTCACTCCAGGCAGTTGATCCATCTTTATCAAAATGCTTTAATCTCTCTGTGATTCCTTTCCACAGCTGTTCTATATATTCTGTCAGCCAATTTATCACCGAGTCTTTTGTAAAACTACTTTCAGATCTGGTTCTGGATGGTCTAGCAACTTCAGCAACCTGGTAGTAATCAGAACGTTTCTTGATGTATTTGTAAACTTCATTTAGGATGTAATCCTCAGCTGTTAGTTCCTTTTGCTGCCCTGTGGTATCGTGCTTAAATTCAGAAACTACATCATTTGCATTTCCTCCATTAGCTAATTTGGAAATTGTTTCCATCACTCTTAACATAACAGTTTTCCCTCCTTCTTTATAAAATATATTTTCTACAAATTCTGCACTAACTGTGGTTTTTTGAGCTACTTGCAACATAATCTTTGTTACATAGGAAATCAATACATAGAACTTGGCACTAATTTCTTTCTCTTGTGGATGATCAAAAAACACACAATTTTCCACAAATCTGTCAAATTGATCAAATTCGTAATTAACCATGCGAGTATCAGATTTGAGTTTTGGTCTCATAAAACCAATGATATTGTCAAGAACCATATTGGTATAGTCAAGGCCTAATCTCAGATTTGAAGAGTGATTCTGAATAAAGTCTAAAAGCTCACTTAGTTTACAAATTTTCTTCAATGCATCAACGTGGGCTCTGTTCACAAGATGCATTAAGTCTCATCGAAATTTGAAATTTTCTCCAAGCAACTTTTTCATTTCGTTTTTAAATGGCTCGTTGTCCTTACAAAAAGCCCCATCTCCAACCATTCCAGATACCTTGGATTTAATTGCTTCTTCAGATAGTTTCAAGTGATTAGGAGACTTCAACACATCAAAAATTTCATTGGCCAAATAAACTCCTGATTTGCTGCGTACTAAATTTATCCCAGCAAGTTTTACAGTCTTATCTTCTTCACTCATAACTAATACAACTAGCATGCTTAATCCCAAAATTGTTCCAATGTCAGCTGTTATTGTTACTGAAGTTTGTTCTAAGAACCACTTTACAGTTTGTTCTTTAAGTTGATTATCTAATAGCTCACAAATTGTCTCGCACGCATGTGTGCTATGATTCAAATTTCCAACCTCACAACCTGACCTATGTAATACAGCTAGAAGTACTGGATATAGAGCCCATGCAGTGTTTGTTTTCATTATGTAGTATAAGATGTTGCCACATAAGTCTTCTATGCGTTTAGTAGTGTTCCGAGAAGATGTTTTCATCACTTCATAAACAGCAGCTCTTTGATGATGCTGAAGTTTAATTAAATGTCTCTTCAGGTGGGTTTTCAGATTTCTAAACCATCTCTCTTGATTTTCTCCTTGTTTGCATACATAGGTTAAATCTTTAACATTGAAGTAACCTTTTATGTTAGAATGTTTGTCTGAAGCACATGCTTTGGGGTCTGTGCAAGCTATGCAATATAATGTAAACATTTATCATCAGAAGCATCATCAATTTCTTCTTGATTATCATCATCATCTTCATCCTCAACAGCTATATCTACATCAGGCATATTAGTGTCACTATTTGCAATGTTTTCCATTATATCACTTGGTACTGAAAATGAATCATCAGCATGCCCTAGATCCTTCTTTTCCACCAATTTGAATGTAGATTTGATCAAATCATTGTTCAGGATTTCTTGTATTGATTTACACTTGCTTAAATGGGCTATGGAAATGTCAAATTTGTCGCTTTTTGCTTTATTAGATTTGGATGCAACACTTGAACTTGAAGGCATATTTTGACTCTTCTCTTTATTAACCACAACAGCTTGGTGAGTTTCTTTTGTTAGGCGCAAAATTGCATTCAATGTCTTCTGGATTTGGGAATTTTCAAATTCCTCTAAAGCAGTTTTGTTAGTCTGATGCGCAGATTCCTCACTTACCTTTTGTTTCTTAGGTGGAGGAGAAGCACTTTCTTCAGTCTGTGAAATATCTAGTGAAAAAGTTTCATTTTCTAGATTAGCAGTTGATGAAGTTGGTTCATTTTTCTGAGGTCTAGCACTAGCACATTTTGTGAACAAACTAAATGACTGCTTTGCCGTATCTCTTTGCTGCACTTCATCCTGGTATTTCTTTACTGCAATATCTAAGCTGTGGGCCCAAACTCTGGGACCTCTTGTATTGTAACAAATATTTTTTTTGGAATTAAAATGTTCCTCCCAGTTTTGCTTCTTTGAATATTTGTTCTTGTATTGACCACAAAAGTAACCCCTTTTAACACCCTCACTTTTCTCTCCAACTTCATCAATATTAGGATCCATTATTGATTATTGACTACCTGAAAAAATACAAAATAAGTAAAAGTTAGTAAATATAGTATGGTAAAAGTGAGTAAAAGTAAGTAAATATAGTACAATGAAAGTAAGTAAAAGTAAGTGCTTTAAACTTAGTAAAAGTAAGGAAGAGTAAGTAAAAGTAGGTAAGTTAAAGTAAGTAAAAGTAAGTTTAAACTTAACTAAACTTTTCAATTCTAGAGTCATGGTAGATTACTTAAAACCGCACAAGTAATTATCTGCCCAATTTATCAAACCTGGCCGAGATCAATGGAACATAGTCCAATCCTGATAATTTTATATTAAAAAAATATACGTTTTAATAAAATTTTAATTATCAAAACATTGAAGCTTAACAAAAAATAAAAATAATTGTTAAATATGGAATTACCAACTAAACTTAAAATAACTAAATTTGTAATTTAAAAAAATTGGTTTGTACAAGAACGTATACGCAAAAAAATTGCATAACGTCTAGCGGATGAACAAAACCCAAACCCAAATTTACTTTTTCTCATGGTCAAATTTACTGGAGCAATGCTCCCAAGATCCCAGGAATCTGGAGTCATGTCCTAACCTAAATCACTTAGTCTTGTAGGTAGCCCAGGAATCACTATAAATCACAGAGCCAGGCCTAATGTACTTCTGAATGAGTGGAATGAGTGTTCCATTCCGGTACGAAAGTAATTCAAATTCGAAATGGATGGAGCGCAGTGATTGGGCAGACATGTAACGAACACAACACACAAACGAACGTACGAACACACACTAGATACACACCAAAAAAATGTTTATATCTCGAAAATGAAGCATTTGCGACGGAAACGCTATAGAAGGAAAGTGTCTTAGAATTAAAAAATCTACTTAATGAACATATAATAATTGCTGGACGTTAGACGGGTGTAATACTATAATAATACCTACGTTTCACACCCTTCACACGCCATATTGGAAAACCAACTAATGAAGAAAACGGAAAACACTCAAGCCGTATACCTCATTTTTTGTAGACAAATGTGATTTTTCCACCCAAGTAGATACACTTATGATGACGTCATTCAAAAATTATGACTAAAATAGTTAAGAAAATAATTTCTTTAAAAGCCTATAACATTATAAATACGCAATTGCGCAAATAATAACATATACCATTAGACTCCTAAAATTATGCCGAAACGTTTGATAACAGCCAGTATTGTCAACTTGGTGGAGACCTTAATATAAATAATTACCAATGCTTTAATTGTATGCTAGTGATTAGTTGATGCAATGACTGATTGCTTATTAATGAAAGGCTGGGTTAATAATTTATATTGTCATACAGTATCACCGATTGGAATAAGTGGTTATTTGATTTTTATTAGGCCCACCATACTATTGGAAGTGACAGGCATGGCAGCAAGGGTCACCAGCTTGGATTACACCCAAGCAAATTAATATTAAGGTTATAAAAAGTACCTTATGGTTTTGTAGTTTAATTAAGAAAATATTTATTTAAATTGTAATGTATATGGTTGTAAATTGTGACTTGGTGGGCAATTGATATGGACCGTGACTTATTTTTGGTTAGTAAGGTACTGGTATTGATGGGTACCGTAATGAAATTGACTGGATTCTTTGGATCTGATATATTTGCATGTCAGTTATAAATAGATATAGAGCGTAACATCAGGGCCGTAACTAGGGTTTAGAAATTAGTGAGGTCCAGATTTTTTTCGAGCGCGGCGGGACTCTTATTTTATAAAGTAGCAGTAAAATTAATAAAAAATAGCGAATTATAAAAAATAGTAGCAGATTATATATATATATATATTTTTTTTCTTTACTTTTTTTTTAATTGGGGTTGTTTAACCTCCTTCTCAACATCTAAGGTCATATGACGGCGGGACCTACAGCTTTACGTGGGATCCGAACCACGGGTCGCTACATAATCTGAGCGCAGAGGACGGTCTCCCATCCAACTACTACCCAGACCCAATGTCGCTTAACTTCGCTTATCTCCGAGAAGCGGTGTTACGACATCGGCCACTACGTAGCCCTTTCTTTACCTTATTATTAGAAACACGATTCCAAAATCTCTTCTTCCTTTGTGCACTGTATTGCGTTGCTACTCATTTTTTAAGATATTACACACAAATTTATATCACTTGAAATACAAATTACGCACAGTTCACACAAATTTTTATACTCCGCAGAAGACAAGTTTGAAACTTGTCTTGCGCGTAATTTATGACGACGTACGTTACAAGTAGCCCCAAAAAAGTAGCAGATAGCAGAAAATTTTTTTTTTTTTTTTTTTTTTTTTAGCAGGGGAGTGGGACTCTAAAACGTAGCCCAATCTGCGAAAAGTAGCCAAGTTGACAACACTGCATGGGTCTTGTTTTCAACGGATTTTATGGCAAATGCCAAACTACCGATTAGATTTATAGCCAAGTTGGCGACTTTGGCTGTATTCTTTTGGCTGCTTTATCCATGGATTCGACCGAGTTTGTTTTTTTAGATGATTGAATTATTTGTTTTTTTTTAAGTGGGTGGGTGAAATCTATTTAGTGGGTGGGTGAAATCCTTTACTGGGTGGGCGATCACCCACCCGGTTTACATGTTAGATTTAGGCCTGCTATGAGCACCCTTGAACCTAGCATGAGTTCTATTTTTCAGTTGGAAGAGTTTCCCCTGCCTAGGTTTCGCCATAGCAACCCCTCAAATCACTGTATGGAAATCAGAAATAAAGCAAATGCTAGACTCAATCTCATGCAGAGACACATTGAATACAAATCACCCAATATTATAAAGCAACTATACATTTCATATGTGAGACTCCTCCTTGAATACTGTATTTAATTTAATAGTCCCAATCATTACAAGGCTCTCGTCAGCTCCGTGATCCAGAAGCCACTCATGCAGGCCCTGAGCGATCTTATGAGCAGGCTTTTCTCCTTCCTCAGGTTCCTCGGAAGTGAAATGGAAGAGGTACTTTCTTTGAGGCTCTCACGTGATAGTGTAATGCTCCTCGATCACTTTGCCAGGATGAAATTTCCCTGTCACTTCGTCATATTTCAACACCTTTGTGTTCCTATCCTGCTTGCCATCAAAGAATATCTCAGAGATCTTCTCCTCCTCTGACCTCTGCGTGAGAGCTTCAACTGATGAGGCCATTACTTCCTCCTTGGCCCTCCAGACTTTCATGCCATCTATGGCCAAGTAAGCCTTGTCTTTGGAAAGATGACCGGCCTTGATGAGGTCGTTCAGGAAGCCAGTGGCAACTGCAGCTGCCGGAACATTTGCCACCCTGTACCTCAAAGCTACTGAAGCTGTCCCTTGGATCTTCATGTAGTTTCGTGTAGCAGAAGTTGGAGTTTCAGAAGGTACTTCAGCGGGAACGTCCATAGGAGCTTCAGTAGCATCAGCATTACCAGAGGCTTCTTTTGGCAGCTTCTTCCAAGTTTGGCTCTTCGTCCTCCTCAAAGTCTTTCATGAGAAGCTCCTCATTAGTAGCCTCCTCTTTCTTCTTCCTCTTCACAGCAGAAGCTTCTTCAGCCTCCTTCCTCTTCGCTGCTTTGATCTGTCTCCTGCTGTCTTCGAAGTCTACAGAAGACATCTGGATTCCTGAAGCTTCGGAAGTCTTCACTCTTTGGTAGTACAGCCACTGAAGGTCCGGTTTAGGAATCTTCACCTCCAAAGGACAGTTACAGTTCACATGGGCCTTGAGGGAGCATCCTGAGCATCCACTCCCCTCTGAGCCGCACAAGAAGATCTGATGCTTGCAAATGCAGACTTCACAGAGTTTATCCAGATCAACTATCCTCTTCTCCTGGGTAGCAGACTTAACTCTCCCGTTCACAACATCTATCATCTCCTTCCATTTCAACAAGATCTTATATGGGAGCGATTTTTCCGTGATTGTCACAGGCGGGGAGAACTTTACATTCGACTTCCTCCACTGAGTCATCACGAGTGAAGCCAGCTCGTCAGTCATCTCTCGGATAGGGTATTTAGACCTTTGGATGTCATGAATGAGGAACTTTTCCTCCTGCAGACGAATCCCTCTCTGAAGAACGGCTCTCCAAGTCGGCACCTCGCTGGGAATGAACTCCTTCCCCGGCCCACAACATCCGAGAGCTTTGAACCTGACATTTTCCTGGTTTTGGGGGCAGATTCGGCCATCACGTCTAGTCGATGCTTATTCTCGCTCTTGTCCAATCTGTAACAAATTCATATCAGTATGTTTAGTGTTCTTTCGCCATAAATATAGACATGGAATATAATTTTTGGTTATAATCAGGGTTGCCAACCGGCATTTTTAATTACCAAATTAACCTAAATTTAGTAATGAATATTTATTTTGGTAATAGAAAACTGAATTTGGCATTGCAAATTTAATTTAAAATTCGTAATAATGGTGGAACATAAGCTTAACCCTTTGTCATTCAGTACCATTTAATTTTAGCGTAGGTTCATTTTTTTACTTGAAATATGCATAGGAGGTATATATGTATAAGCATTTTTAGCAATCTTTTTTTTGTAAGAACATTTCTAAATGAAATAATTTATGTGTCTGTTAGTCAACAAAGGTCTAATAAGGTAATTAGTGGGTGGTAGTTAGTACACTCTCTCTCTCTCTCTCTCTCTCTCTCTATATATATATATATATATATATATATATATATATATATATATATACATTTTAACTGCAAAGAACACGCAGTATAATTAACGTAAAGAACGACGCTTGTATAGGAGAACATTCCGCGCAAGATGAGGAGGGAGAACGAACAAATGTTCATTCTCCCTCCTCATCTTGTGCGGAATGTTCTCCTATACAAGCGTCGTTCTTTACGTTGATATATATATATATATATATATATATATAACAGTACATAAAAACAATCGTAATGAGAAATTCATTCCATGTATCCAATTGGACACACGTGTTATCATAGACAGAAATTCACCCTATGAAAACTTTGTGTCCATTTCGAAACGAACTTTGAATAAAGTCTTTTCTTCACAGTTATTAAAAATATTACTTAAACAAAGTAAACAGAGAGCTTCCTTAATACTTCTAGAATGAAATTATAATAAAAACAAATATAATAATGGTGATTAAACTTAGGAAAATTACAAAAAACACTTACCGAAAAAAATGGCATCCACTCACTTCTACTTCACAATTATAACTGGCGTAATTGCTCAGAGCCGTCTATTGAGAGAATGTTGAACTTCGCCTTCTGCGTCCAAATGGTTACAAAGATTCAAATGAAGTAGATTTTTTTGCTTATGTATGTATGTATTAAACCTGTGTAAGAGTTAAACAAAGTTAATGTGTCTAAATGGCAACAAATTACGACAAAGGGTTAAAAATATGAGGTTGTGTTCAATTGAATATTCGGTATTTCAACATAGAACAGAAAACCGCAATTTTGAACATGATAACGCGATTTTTGGGAAAAGTTGCAGAAAAGAAACCCCTCTTAGAATTAAATTTTACATAAAAATAAATATTAGCCAGAGTGAAATTCGGACTCGGAAAAGTATGATATGCCCTAAATTGGTACATAAAGTCATCATGGATGGTAGAGAGGAATTTTAGCTCTTGCTGAGGTAGCCAGTGCTCTTGTAGGAGTATCAAATCTGCACTGTCACATATTTTATGAACATCTACAATTGAATTCCTTACTGACCTTACGTTATATGAGACTATTTTCAACAAGTTATCCGCCATGACTTATAGAAAATTTATTATTAGTATTATTATTATTATACACTACAAATTTCAGGCATTACCTTAGGGCGCCTATTATTATTATTATTATTATTATTTTGTCTGTTATCAAATCTCGTGGAAAAGTGAATAAACTCCTTAACAATAATACCGTCTGGCCACTGACTCATTTTGTACGGGTTGAATTGCGAATTTACCCCTTTAATTATTACTTAAATGAGTTATAATAGGGAGATTTTGTGTTTAGTTTATTAATTAACAATATACTGTGTTCACCACAGACTTAAATGCTAGGTTAAGTTAATTGAATGCCCGGTTAGGTCAACTGCTACGCTAGGGTGTGTCAATTTTGGTAAAGTCAACAATTCAAAAACTACTAATGCTCAAATGATGTCATATTATCTAGCAAATTTAGAAATACCTTTAGTGTTGTTTAAAAAAGCCATTTACCTACTTATATTTGACCATAAAAGTTTGAAATATAACCTAAATATGACTGTAGCATCGTATATCAATGTGCCATTGATATGTGTGGTCAACTTTGGTTATTTTTGGTGTGCAGTATGGTTTCTAAGTTTCACATAGTCACAAATGCTGGAGTTTTGATTGTGAATACATGTGTTTTCCCTCCTTTTTGACAATTTTGATTACTTCTTAATGTAAATATTGTGTAATTCAAATTATTCAAAATGTTATGTGTGACCCAAACTTCTGTATATTTTGATATGATAGATATATGAAATTGTCATTACTTTGAATAATTAAGTCTTGTACCTATAACAACACAACCTTTAATCTGAGCTTATAGGAAGATATTAAGAATTTCAATTAACTTAATTTTATGTAATCATAATCAGTAGGCCTATCCAAACTTCAATGACATTTCTTTTGTTCACAGGTCCACAGGATGAGTCAGAAAGAAATCAGAACCCGAAGCAAATCAAGTCGTCACCTAAGTCATTTGGTGGGGACTGGGAGGGAACTTCCCCCTGCCCACAGCTAGAGATCTGCTGAGGTATGGTTTGTTGAGGAGAGAGATGAGTGAGGAAGACGGAGGAATTACCCAGTTAATGACCTGATTAACAACGGCATTGTTCCAGGGCTACTGGCTCAGTAGAGAAAGGACAACGCTCTATTCACAGGATTTGTAATCAACACTGAGGTCAGCAGGTCCGGCGCCAGCCTATTTGGCGCCCTTAGTAGGACTGCAGCTGGCGCCCCCACCCGCCTCCCACTTCACGATTGGGTTTGCCCACAAAGTAATCAAGGTACCATATTGAAGAAACTATTTGCCTTACACTGATCTATTTTAATTTGCTAATACATACATTTATTATAAAATTATAAAATCATTTCACAGTTCAAGAAAGTGTCATGACCAATCAAAACAGCGAGTAAAGCGAGGCACATGTAGTAACAAATCAGAACGCTCAAAAGTGCTAAAATATGCGTGCAAAAAGGACATATCTACTGTTTTTTCCAAGCAAGAAGGGCATATGTCACATAAAAACAGTTATTCGCTTATTGACGACTCCCGGAACTCATATTAAGCCGTAAATAAGCCGAGTCGCTTATTGACGACTCCCGTCTGTGCGCGCAACATTTTTAAATCGCTTATTTACGACTCCCGTCCCTAAAGGGTTAAAGGTCGTGATAGTGAAAGTTCTATAATGACCCAATAAGATGAATAAGTTAATTATGTAAATATCAGTCAAGCTAAACTGGTGTACATACGTCGTACAACCTTTCATCATTTGTCTATGCTTCTCATTCCTTCATTATTTTTTTCATGTTGTTCTTACATAATACTATCAGACGTGCACAGGGCGGGAGGCGCTGGCGCCCCCCAGATCTTTGGCGCCCTTAGCATTTACTAACCTCGCCTAATGGAAGCGGCGGCCCTGGAGGTCAGGATCAGGGCTAAAGTGAAGGTGTCCATTGGTAATGTGAAGCTAGAGGTCAAAGATAGGTTCATGATGAAACTGGACAAATTGGTGGACATCCTGACCTGTCACTGTGTGATCAGGAGCTGCAGTGAGCTTGGGTGCAACCCCGTCTGCAACAGTGAGGTTCACATTGACTGCAGCTACAGGAGCGAGCAGAAGATACCAGTGAAGGAGCTTGCCTTCATTAAAGATCAGAGAGAAAAGGTGGGAAGTGTGGGGGCACACCAAATGGGTCTAGCTGATCACCCTGAGACCAGGAGACAGGAAGCAGTGCTGCAGAGACAGGAGCAGAGAAGGAAGGCCGAGGAGAAGAGGAGGAGAAAGGCAGAGGAGTCAGCCAAGAAAGAAGAGGAGTTGAGGGAGGAGTCACTGCTGGAGATGGAGTTGGAGGAGACTGGAGATATACTGGAGGAGTCAGGAGGAGAGAGGAGGACGAAGACTTCATACCAGAGGCTGCGACAACTTCTTCCTTGCCTGTGGCTAAGAAGAAGAAACACAACACTGAAGATATCACCAACATAGCTCTGGCTAGCTTGAGACATCACACTGGGCTGAAAGAGACTGCAGAGATTGCTACTGCTGCCTGAATTGATACTGGTCTTATCACAGAGTTTGACACAGCACTGGTGATTGACCACAACAATGTGAGGAGGGCTCAGGAGAGACTGATTCAGGAGCTGGTCAAGAAGTTTGATGAAGAGATTAGGGAAAATGGTATCACCTGTATCTTCTTTGATGGGAAAAGAGATGACACGAAAGTGATGATGGAAGCTGAGGGCAGTGACAGGCAGTTTCCTAGCCTCATTAAGGAAGAACACTACACAGTGTGCAATAAACCAGGTGGGAAATATTTGTGGCATTTTGTACCAGAGGAAGCTGCAGAGGAAAGAAGTCATGCTGAGGTCATTGCTGATCATCTGGTGAACTGGCTAAGAGAGAGAGGTGACAGTACTAATGTGAATACTGGCTGGGAGGGAGGAGTAATGCATTGTGTGGAGGCCAAGCTTAGCAGGAAGTTGGTGTGGATTGTCTGTGACTTGCACACTGGGGAGCAGAGTCTCAGACACCTGGTGACTGCACTAGATGGCAAGACATTGAGCAACAACAAGTGGTCTGGGCCCCTAGGGAAGATGTTAGATACTGTCACTGAGCTGGAGATCAACCCAAACTTCACGAGGACCACTATTGGTCCTCCTCTACCCCATCTAGGTCAGGAGGTAGTCAAGGACCTCAGCACAGACCAATCATATGGCTACAGAATTATCACTGCCATCAGATCAGGAAAGGTACCTCAGAGTCTAGCTCTCCTGGAGATTGGGCTAGTCTGTCACAGTAGGTGGGTCACCACTCTAAGGTTCTGCAGACTGTGGATTTCCAAACATGGGCTGAAGGGTAGGAACCTGAAGAATCTGAGGATAATTGTGGAATTCATAGTGGGAGTCTACATGCCAAACTGGTTCAACATCAAGTTAAATCACAGCTGGGTGGAGGGTCCCAGGCATGTACTGTACCAGCTGGAGCTGCTCAGAAGTCAGAAGAAGGTGGTGATAGGAATAGTGATGCCTACAGTGAAGATATCAGCCTGGTATGCACACTCTGAAGCTGTGCTCCAGGCCATGCTATGCAGTGAGGTGGAGGAGGAAAGGAGGGAGGCAGTGAAGAGGATACTGGAAATCAGAGGTGAAGGAGATGAGGACACACAGGTAGGAGACTGCAGTGTCAGACCTAGGAAGACTCTTGACATCAACCCAGATGCTACCAAACTCTCGGAGCTTATTGACTGGAACTCTGGCGTGATTGAGCCTCCTCTGACCTGCTCACTCACCACTGTTGCAATCAAGGAGTTTCTGGATAGACAAATGGAATTTCCTGCATGGCCCTCACACACACAGTCAGTAGAGAGGTGTGTAAGGATGATAACTGAAGCAGCACAACATGTTTACTCACAAGAGAGGAGGGAGGCGTACATCAGTGGCCAGGTTGCCAGTAGGGAGCTCATGTCCAGGAACAAGAGCAAGGCAGACATGGCATCTTTGGCAAAGTTCAAGAAACCTATCTATATTTCTAAGTTTTAATATTGAAATACAATCAAAATGTCTTTAATTGTATGTAATGCATGTTGTTAGAAAATCTAGACGAGGAAGAACCATTGTTGTCCCAAGGCGATATGATGACTAAGCTGACTGATGCAGCATTGATTGTATATATTAAGTTAAGGTGTATATATATCCATCTCATAATTGTAAGGTTAGTGAAAAATTCACTTAATTTAGAGCTAGCATTTTTGGGCTCTTGTGGCATTATTGTTTGGGCACTCTGGTGGCATCATTTTGGGGCGCTGCGCGTCCTTTCTACTCGTTTGTGGAATGCCGTACTTACAGGGTGTGGTCTTATAGAGAGCTCTCTTGCAATTCAGTTTGGTTGTTTAGATACAAGATTGTTGCATCGTGCAATAGTCCAGGTTGTGTTGTTGTTGCAAGGTTGAGAAAGAAGACCATAAATAGTGCCCCTTTTGTTTTTATCTTAAATTCATGCAACTGAGGCCTAAGGTAGGCCCACATCGAGTCAGCAACCCTGAGGTAGGACCTAATAGGACCTCAAGTCCGTAACTTGGGCTGTAGGTTGAACTGGCCCTTTAGAACTTGGCCGTTCACGACTCAGCTGGGATTTTGAACCCAACAAATAAATAAATAACATGGTCCTTCAGAACCGGAGTCTAACCCAAGACTGAGTCAGTGACTATTTTTCGGCAAAGTTCTGATTGTGCAAATTGTAGCCCAAGTTAGGCCTAGACGGGTTGAGCATTATTGAGTTAAGGTCCCAGGGTAGAAAGTTTGGTCGCCCAATTGCGAAACTTGGCCACTCGTCTGTCGTTGTTTTTGGCCTACATTTTACCGGTTTGGTTAATTTTGGTTTATTATTCGTAGGCGAAGGTTGCAGACTTCGGTGCGCCAGTTACTTGGGTGGAAAATTTGGTATTCCATACTGGTGGTTGGTTAGTACTCCACCCAGCAATTCAGTTTATTTGAAAAAAGCAAAATTTGCGTTTGATCAGTTTGGTTAAGTATTTCTGCCAATTCAGCTCATTTGGCATTGAGCCCAATTGTTGTTTGCATTGAAGATGAGTGCATCTGAATTGAACAAGTTTAAAAAAAGGAGAAGTGCCTACAAAGGTCTAATTACAAAGGTCATTGCCACTATAGATTCTGCCATAGAGCAAGAGGATTTAAGATTAGTGACTGCAAGGCTTTCCATATTAGAAACTAAAAAGGTTGCTCTAAGTGAAGTAAATGTTAAAATTGAGGCTCTTATAGAAGAGGATGAAATAGAAAATAACATAATTTACTTTGAAGAGATTATTGATGATATAATTAAAGTAGGCCACCGAGCAAAAGAGTTTAGCAGCTCATTACAGTTAGAGACCAGGTCTAATAATGAAACACAACACTCAACAAATGATGTTTGTGAAGTTAAGGTTAACAGATCTGCAGTTCAATTACCGAGGCTTGTACTCAAAACATTTTCTGGGAGTATTCAGGAATGGCAAGGATGGGCAGACAGTTTTCAACAGCAGTTCATTCTAGTCAAGTGTTAAGTGCGGTGGAGAAGTTTAATTATTTCCAGTCCCTCTTGGAAGGGGAGGCAGCAAAGACAATAGCAGGATTAGCATTAACAGAGGCTAATTATAATGTGGCTTGGGATATATTAAAGAAACGGTTTGATAAACCAGAGATCTTAATTAAAAGCCACCTCCGTGAACTTTTAGCTATACCTCCTGTTAATAATCCTAATAGTGTCAAGGAGCTACGGCAGTTATATGATGAATTTGAAGTTAGAACTAGGTCCCTGGACAACTTGGGTGTAGGCAGTGGCGGTTCCTCATATGGGCAATATGGGCAGCCGCACAGGGCGGCATTTGTGGAGGGGCGGCATGAGCGCCTGCAAAAAAAATAAAAATAAAAATAAGAATAAATAAATAAAGAAATAAATAAAAATAGTTTATTTATGGCAGTTGTGCAATTTAATTTGTATTTTTCCTGTTCATAGTATCATAATTACATTCTCTTAAGTGAGTTATTCTATTTACGTGATGAAGGATTTGTAAAATTCAGAAATTTGAGTCTTTGTTTTGGTTCTGAAGTTCCAACAATTAGTCCAATAAAAAGTTATTTTGTGAAAGAGTTATGTCTGTCCTTTATTTTGGGGGGATTCGAATGTGTGTGTGTTGGCGAACAGGGGGGGGGGCGCTGAAGGTGAGGTTCGCCCAGGGCGTCATGTAAGCTAGGACCGCCACTGGGTGTAGGAATGGAAAGGTATGGTATAATGTTGGTTACTATACTGGAGTCTAAATTGCCTAGCTCAATTTTGCTTGAATTAAGTAGGGGACACTACAGAACATGTGTACATCCCTCTTCAGCAGATGTTAAGTCTTTTAGGCACAGAATTAGCAAGACGAGAGGGAATTGAGTTTGCACAGTGGGATGTTAAACAAGGGGACAAGGGCAGGCACAGCACCAAAGTTTCTACAAAAAGGAATAGCCCAGGTACAGTGTCAGCTCTACATGCATCCTCTGAGAATAAATTAAAGGGAATCAAGGAATGCATATTTTGCGAAGGCAACCACAAATCATATAAATGTGAGGTGGCTGAGGCTTTACCTTTTGAGAAGAGAAAGGACAGGGTAACTAAGTCCACAGCATGTTTTAAATGTTTTTTGAAAGGTCACAGAGCAAGGTTTTGGAAGTTTAAAATTTTGTGCAAAAAATGTCATGGCAGGCATCAGCCATTATTGTGTGAAAACACTCCTAGTAGGCCTACCCCAGCAGTAGAGACATCAGTGGCACATGCCACTGCTATGAAAGGGAGTAAAAGTAAAGGGGGATTATTGCAAACAACTGCAGCCTTATTAATTGGGAATGATGGAGAAGCTACTGTAAGAGTGTTGTTTGATAGTGGTAGCCAGTGTAGCTTTATTAAGACCAGAATTTCCAGAAAATTGAAGTTTAAAGAACTTAAGAGGGAAAATTTAAGAATTTCTGGGTTTGGGGGTTCCGTTCAAAACCGAACCAAATTTAAGAAGGTTGAAGTTCTGGTTAAGGGGTTGTTACCGCAAAGTCCCACTATCAAGGTCCAAGCTGTAGAGATTGAGGAACTTTGTGCTCCAGTCACTATTTGTTTAGATATGGCATCTGTCCAAGAATTGCAAGTTAAAGGAATTAATTTGGGCAATAATAAGTTTGAAGGAACAGAAGATATTAGTCTTTTGATTGGAGCTGACTATTATTGGGACTTCATCACTGGTAATATTGTCCGCACATCTCAAGGCCCGGTGGCTATTGAAAGTAAGCTAGGCTGGATGCTACATGGTAGCTATTGCAATGAAATGGAAGTTAAGGCTCTTTTTGTTAAGATTGAGGAGAACAGCCTTGGTTTGGAAAGGCATTTGAAAGCGTTTTGGGAACTTGAATCCATTGGCATAAAGGACAAACAGGCAAGTACAGTGAACAATGATGTTTTAGAGCAATTTGAAAAAGGGATTGGGTTTAGAGATGGTTGCTATGAAGTTGGCCTCCCTTGGAAGGATTCTTGCAAACCTGATTCAAACCTTCAGCTAGCTAATCGGAGGTTGGAGACTTCATTGTACAGGCTAAGAAAAAATGAGGAGTTGTTAATTGAATACAATGAGGCCATCCTAAGCTATGTAAGGGAGGGCTATGCTGAAAGGGTGCAAGGTGAGCTGGTGAACCAGGAGGCCCATTATCTGCCACACCATGCAGTGGTACGGCGAGACAAAACTACCACCAAACTGAGGGTAGTTTTTGGTGGCTCAGCCAAGGACAAAGGTGGTGTGTCCTTGAATGACTGTTTGGATGCTGGGCCAAATTTAAATGCAGATTTATTTTCCTTGTTACTGAGATTCAGGTTTGGTAGAGTAGCATTGACTGTAGATGTGAAGCAAGCTTTTTTGCGGATAAAGTTAAAACCAGAGGACAGAGATGCAGTAAGGTATCTGTGGGTGGATACGAAAGACTTGTTGGAAAATGAACCTAAGGTTCAAGCATATAGAATGAAGTCAGTGTTGTTTTGCCTCAGCTCTAGTCCATTTCTGTTGGCAGCTATTATGCAGTACTATTTTAAGAAATATTCTGAAGTCTATCTTAACACTATTGAACACATAAGGAAAAACTTTTATGTTGATGATTTGCTGTGTTCAGTGGTTAATACAGAAATGGCTAAACAGATATTCATGGAGGCTAGAGCTATAATGAGGGAGGCTGGCATGGAGCTTAGAAAATGGCAGACCAATCATTCTCAATTACAAGAGTTTATGAGTCAGTCCTGTGTAGTACCTGATGCAGCAGAAAGTATTGAGGATTCTGGTATTAAGGAGTTGTGGGCAATAGACGTAAAAGTGCTAGGCATTGTTTGGCAGCAAGGAGATGATTTGTTTACCTTCAATGGGAAATCTTTAGTAGAGCTGGCTGAGAATGAGACAAGGTGGACAAAACGTACAGCTCTTAGTTTGGCTTCAAAGGTCTTTGATCCTCTTGGATTCCTGGCTCCATTTGTGATAAAGTAAAAAATTTGGTTTCAGAGCCTCTGGGAAATTGGACTTGGTTGGGACCAAGAGTTACCTGATCATATGGTGGTAAGGTGGAAATATTGGTTCAAAGAATTTGCACATCTTGGAGACATTGAAATCCCAAGATGGTACTTTGGAGAGTCGAACAATAGTCCAGACAATTTGGAGTTGCACATCTTTTGTGATGCAAGTGAGGAAGCCTATGCAACTTGTATTTATATTAGAGGCACATTGCAAGAGGAAGTAAGTTGCAGGTTGGTTGCTGCAAAGAGCAGAGTAGCACCTTTGAAAAGGCTTTCTGTTCCAAGGTTGGAATTGATGGGTGCAGTTATTGCTAGTCGGCTTGCAGTTACAGTACAAAAGTCTTTGGCCCTGGACAGACTCCACTATAGTTTGGCACTGGTTAAGAAGTCAGGCAAGGAAATGGAAACCATTTGTTGCCAATAGGGTGGAGGAAATTCGAGCGCACACAGATCCCAAGCAATGGAAGCATTGTCCAGGAACCCAAAACCCCGCTGATTTACCAACACGAGGAATTTCAGTGAAAGATCTTGCACAGTCAAGTTTGTGGTGGAATGGGCCAGAGTGGCTAAAACTTGGAAGTGAAAATTGGCCTTCTAATCAGCCTATTGTAGGAGAATGCCATGCTAAAGAAGCATGGGTGAGTGAAGTGAGAAAATGCACTGTGAACAGTTGTCAAGTTATGCAGCAGGACCCCATATTGAGGCTTGAGGACATTAGCAGTCTGAAAAGGTTGTTAAGAGTGACAGCATGGGTATATAGATTTACCAACAATATTAAGGGAGAAACAAGAAGGGAAGGAATTCTGAACAGTAACGAGATTCAGCAAGCCAGGAAATACTGGGTGGTATATGTGCAGAAGGAAAAATTTGGTGAAGAGAGGGAATTGCTCACCAGCCATCCATTACAGGTTCTACCAACACATTCTGCTCTCAAGGGTTTGGATGTGTTTTTGGATCAGGATTTATTGAGAGTAGGAGGTAGACTACAGTTTTCTGGGCTTCCAGAGGCGAAAAGACATCCAATTTTGCTACCTTCTGGGGGGCACCTTGTGGACCTTTTGATCCTGGATACTCATCATAAGCTGTTACATGCTGGAGTTAGAGAAGTGATAATAGAGATCAGACAACAGTTTTGGATTCCCAAAATTAGACAAGTAGTAAAAAAGGTCTTGCATAAATGTGTGGTTTGCAAGCGTTGGAGTGCAAAGCCTTATTAAGAAAAGGTGGCTCCACTTCCAAGAGAACGGTGTGTCTATACTGCCCCATTTGATGTAGTGGGAGTAGACTTTGCAGGTCCAGTCTATGTGTATGAGTAAGGGGAGTCTAACAAAGGTTATATATGTCTTTTCACATGTGCTACCACCAGAGCAATCCATTTGGAGTTGGTAAGCAACTTAAGTAGTGATGTATTTCTTTTGGCCTTTAAAAGGTTTGTGAACAGAAGGGGTTCCCCAAATAAAATCATATCGGATAATGCAAAAACCTTCAAAAAGGCTGCAAAGGAACTCCAAGAAATTTGGTCTTTGCTAAAAGAGGAAGGATTCCAATCCTACTTTTCACACCAAGGGGTACAGTGGGAGTTTATTGTTGAGAGAGTACCATGGTGGGGAGGATTTTGGGAAAGGCTAGTGAGAAGTGTAAAGTGTCCATTAAAGAAACTTTTAGCTAATGCTCATTTGAGCAAAGAAGAATTCTGCACTGTTTTATGTGAAGTAGAAGCAATGGTGAACAGTAGGCCTATCACTTTTGTTTATAACAGTATGCAGGATGCAGAGCCATTGACACCAAATCACTTTCTTTGTGGTAAACGATTAACATCAAGCCCCAGTTTGCCAGAAGACTTGCAGCCTATCCAGAGCACTCAAGGAGAGTTAACCAGATGGTTCAGGTACCTTGAAGAGCTACAAGATCAGTTATGGAAGAGGTGGCAGATGGAATACTTGCCAGAACTCAATTATTACCCATCAGGCAAGGTAAAGGGCTCCAATGCAAATTGTATCAACTGCAGGGCCGTAACTAGGGTTTAGAAATTAGTGAGGTCCAGATTTTTTTCGAGCGCGGCGGGACGAGCAAAATTCAGACCAAAATGACATCTACAAACACAACCCAAGCTATACACTAAACACAAAACCCTTGTCTATAATTAAATACTGTACAAAGGGACCTGTTAGCAAAAATACTTTTATTAAAGCTGCAGCAATATTTCACGGTTCAGTCTCTTTTTTTTTTTTAGGAAATAATTACCGAGGTCCGGACCTCGGTGACCTCATAGGTAGTTACGGCCATGGTATCAAGGTGGGAGAAGTGGTAATGATTGGGGATGAAAGACCAAGGCAATGCTGGAAGCTTGGCATAATTGAAGAGTTGTTTGTTGGCAAAGACAATTTAGTTAGGTCTGCACTGGTAAAGACTTCAGGAGGAAAGTTAAAGAGACCTATACAAAAACTCTATGCTTTAGAAATCAGCAAAAACACAGATAGTCAAGATGAAACATTTGAGTTACAGCCTCATGGAGAAGGCTTGGCTAACCTTGCAGAAGGTAATGACAACAATGCCTCTTCGGTGGGGAGTGTTAGAAAATCTAGAAGAGGAAGAACCATTGTTGTCCCAAGGCGATATGATGACTAAGCTGATTGATGCAGCATTGCTTGTATATATTAAGTTAAGGTGTATATATATCCATCTCATAATTGTAAGGTTAGTGAAAAATTCACTTAATTTAGAGCTAGCATTTTTGGGCTCTTGTGGCATCATTGTTTGGGCACTCTGGTGGCATCATTTTGGGGCGCTGCGCGTCCTTTCTACTCGTTTGTGGAATGCCGTACTTACAGGGTGTGGTCTTATAGAGAGCTCTCTTGCAATTCAGTTTGGTTGTTTAGATACAAGATTGTTGCATCGTGCAATAGTCCAGGTTGTGTTGTTGTTGCAAGGTTGAGAAAGAAGACTATAAATAGTGCCCCTTTTGTTTTTATCTTAAATTCCTGCAACTGAGGCCTAAGGTAGGCCCACATTTAGTCAGCAACCCTGAGGTAGGACCTAATAGGACCTCAAGTCCGTAAGTTTTTAATTTTAGCTTAACTTGGGCTGTAGGTTGAACTGGCCCTTTAGAACTTGGCCGTTCACTGCTCAGATGGGATTTTGAACCCAACAAATAAATAAATAACATATGTAAAATGTCGTTATATACAATAAAAAAAATACTTGCAAAAATGGCTGATTTTTCGTAAACTTCAACTCCAAATATAATTAGCTCGGAGTGATCAAATCTGGATTTTAAAGCCATATTTCGATTTAGCACATAAAAACGCATCATTTGGTCACTAGTAGTCTTTGAAAATCTAAAGATTTCACTTTGCTCCCTAAAATTGACACACCCTACTGTTACGCCCTTGACGGTTGGTTAGGTTAAGGCTTGATATTTTCGTTAAAACTAACGAAATTATCACTACTTAACCTAACCAATCGTCAAGGGCGTACAATTACCCTAACCAGGCATTCAATTACTGTAATCGGGCATTCAGTTGACCTAACCAGGCATTCAATTACTCTAATCGGACATTCAGTTGACCTAACCGGGCATTCAGTTAACCTTGCCGGGCATATACTAGAGGCACTCAATATATTTTGCCCCACCCTTTTTTCTTACCTAAATAATAGGCCATGGGGCTGAAATGTCCTTTGGCCGTAAATTTGAACTTTCTGCGCTTCACATAACCGGATTTTTCCAGCTTGACCCTCTCCTCCTTGTATACAACCACTTTTAAACGCCCTTGTATAAAACCGATGGTTAACGCAGTTTCGAAAATGGCGTCTGACACTGATGTGCGTCGTAAACAGAGGGCTGTTAGCGAGTTCTTAACCTCAGAGAAGGAAACAGTTGGAAATATTTACAAACGTCTACAAAACGTTTACGGAGATGCTGTTGTTCATCGAAGCACAGTTGGACGCTGGTCTAAATGTATGAGATCATCGGAGAGAGGGAGAGCCAGCCTCGATGATGAGCCACGCAGCGGTCGCCCGGCATCGGCTGTAACATCTCACACTGTGCAACGTGCTAACAGCATCATTCGATCAAATCGGCGCGTCACATACAAGGAACTACCACTGGAGCTAGGAATTAGTGAAGGAAGTGTGAATACGATAATTCAGCAATTGGGATACTCAAAAGTGTGTTCACGGTTTGTTCCTCGCGAACTGACTGAAGATCACAAAGCCCAAAGAAAAGAAATTGCTTCTGAGTCGTTGGTTCGATACGAGACAGAAGGGGATGACTTCCTTTCACGAATTGTGACTGGGGATGAGACTTGGGTACACCACTTTGAACCCGAAAAAAACTCCAATCCATGGAGTGGCATCACGCAAAATGGCTCCCTCTGCAGGAAACGTTATGGTCATCATCTTCTGGGACATGAAAGGGATGATTTTGGTGGACATTATGAAGAAAGGACAAACAATCAACTCGGAAGCATATATTGCTACCCTACAGAGACTCCAGAGACGTATAAAGCGAGTTCGACCAGAGAGAAAACTGGAAGACGTCCTTCTTTTGCACGATAACGCAACACCACACAACAGTTTGCAAACAAGAGAGGCCATCACAAAAATGCGTTTGGCTGTGTTACCTTCAGACTTCCATTTGTTTGAGCCAAACCAATGAAGGATGCTATTCGTGGCTCCAGCGGAACCCAGCGGACTTTTACTAGCAAGGAATAAAGGCCCTTGTTTCGAGGTGGAGGAAAGCCGTAGAAAAGGATGGAGACTATGTGGAAAAATAAAACCTTGTAAAAAAGGTATGTAACTACTTGTGTACAAAATTTCTAGAACTTACAAGGAAACTTGGAAGGAAAGAAAAAAGGTGGGGCAAAATATGTTGAGTGGCCCTCGTGTATATATATATATATATATATATATATATATATTAGGGTGGCCCTTAAGTGGGTGGCCCTTAAGTGGTGAAGTTACGATTTTTTTCCTCTCCCCCTTCAGTTGGACTCTATGACACTAGAAAACACACACACACAAAATTTTAGTGAGATATAAGTATATATAGGGTGTGCTCAAGGACTTCAAACTGTTTCTCTCGACTCTCTCATATATTATCAAATAGGCGTGATGAGTTATTGGTAGAATTTGCCTATTATATGACTTGCCATATTATATATGGTTAATTTGAAACAAATAGTAGCGATGATCTTATGTTCTTACATGCTAAACGACATTACGCTTTCTTTTTATCTAGGTATATACATTTTTTTATGATGGCTAGTGGAACTCGAAAAAAACACCGTTTATTTGTTTGAACATACTCAAAATTGTTCATCAGGTGCAATATTGCCAAGTAATGGGGATGTTATGAGGTACTATCTACATTTGTTTCACTCGATTAAGAATAAGCACAAGGCTGCTCAGTTGACGATAGCGGAAGTGGAGACTTTTTGGAAGAAGGCGAGGATTCCACTGCGGCCAGTTCAACATGCAGTGAAACAGTTGGAGAGTCTGATGAAGAAGTGGGATCTTTTGAAAAAAAATCAGTCCCGAAAGACGGATACACAAATGGAAAAAGAAGAATAGCTGAAATTCTGCTTTGATGACCTTTTCGACGTTGCTCACCAAAATGCTCTGGTGTTGATGACGAATGAGGAGGATAAAGCGTTCCTTTTGGTACAAAGAGAGAAGGGCAGAAGAGGCTCCATTGCTGGAATTGATATGACTTTGGCTAAAAAGGAGGAAGCAGCTACGAAGAAGCGAATTCGGAATGATGAATTTAAGAAGAGACATGAAATAGAGAATCTCGTACTTAACAGAAAAATCGTCCTGGAATTTTCTTCATCTTCCACAGGTGAGAACACAACGGATTCAGAGAATAAAAGAGCTGTTGGAGAAGTCGTAGTGTCATTACCTCATCCAAAAAGAGGCCACAAGAATATCCTCCATCCAGAAGTTCTTTCGTCGTTGGATCGCACTGAAACTAGTGGTGATGCGGTCTTTACCATCGCGTCAGTGATCAGTGCTTCCGGTCAGAACGTTGGGGAATACAACATCAACAGAGCTTCTCTGCGACACACCTGCAGCAAAAGGAGCTCTCAATAAAATCCTTGCTCACTTATGGTACTTGAGTGAAGATCTGGTGGGCCTTGCCTTCTTTGACAGAGACTTGGGTTTGCAAGAAAAAAGAGCTATGGTTAAGAATCTACAACGGGAAGGACAACATGACGCACCAAAACGAATTCATCTGAATAGGAGTGACATCCAAGGTTAGAAACTCAGCGACTTCGTGTCTGCTAGAACGAAGGTTTTGTTCACTCTTCTAGGGCTTGAAGTCGAATTCTTGCGTGATAAACCAGAGATGTGGATCGAAAACCCTGAGTACCTACTGGCAGAAGCAGTGGTCAAAGATCTTCGAGTAGTGAATAACACTGCTGAAAAGGGAGTTGCATTGATGCAGGAATATAATAGACTCCTCAGCAAGAACGAAGAACAGACCCAGTTTGTCGTTCAAATTGTCCAAGAGCATCGGAAGAAGTACCCCGATTCCAAGAAGGATACCATTCTCAAAGGCATATCAGACTCTTCTTGCAACCTTTAAATAAGGGTTGTGTTGTGCTAACTTTTCAGTTCAATTTCTTATCACCTTTAATTTTAATAAAAGTATTTTTTGTTGTTTAAAAATCTTGTATTAATTGAATGAAATAAATGAAAAAAAAAAAAGATGGGGCTTTGCAAACGATATGGGGATCTAATAAGCTAAATTTGATTATTTGCAAAGTCGTGCCCAGCTCAAATCACATTATTTTGAGTCCCATTGCCGCGGAACTGCATTGGGATGATGTTCCAGGGTAGCGGTCATACCCACTATATATGTAAAGATTATTAATTTTATACATCTAGTTCACAAAATTAAGTAAAATTTTAATAGCAACCAAGCTTGTTAGAAATATATTAATAAATACTAATTGTACAACTTTTTTATATTAAATGAATACTGGATTTGAGTGTGAGTGAATCCGTAATGTATTATAAAAAGCAACTGCGGAGTTAGGATGCTTAAAATTTCGGACAGCTTGAGCACACAGTCCGGTAGCACAGACCCTGATTTTACTGGAACCCTGCATTGTTTGTTATAAAGCAAATTTTTACATATTTTGAAAGCTTATACCACCCAATTCAAGAATCCATCGGGTGTTCACCTGATCCCCGCTTGGCTTTTTCAATATGGCCGGCGAAACTGAAAAATCCCATATCCTGGTCAATACTCGATGGATTTTGATGATCTTGGTGTCATTTCTAGGGGTTTTTAGGATGATGAGTCGATCTGGAAGGGTTGCAGATACTTTGGGAGTCGTTTTGACCCACATTCGTCAATACTCAAGGTCATTGGAGGTCAAACGTCCCCCGAAATAAGGAATATCCCATATCCCGGGCAGTCGTGGAGCGGGGTTGATGTAGTAGGAATAGGTGCAACCGGCATAGGCGGGCGAATTGAACCATTTTCAGGAGGATCGGGTCTCCCTTCCGGAAGACGCTGGTCATTCTGTAATTCACGTTCCCATATCTGGTTCTGATGGCGTTTAATAGAACGACCATCTTCTAGTTGGCACTTGAAGGAAACAGGGCCCGTTCTCTCCTGCACCGTTGCAGGAACCCATTTCGTCCAGCCCCATAGTTGCGAATCATAACTGAATCATTAGGTTGCGCTTCTACAACTCTCCTTTTTAGTGTTATGATACAACTTCTGTTTTTCCTGATGGCGTAAAACTCGTTGTTGTAAAGTTTCGTTTGGACGTAACAGATCGAAAACTGAACGAATTTCCCGGCCAATCATAAGTTTAGAAGGAGACACCCCGATCGTTGTGTGAGGTGTTAGTCCATATTTAAATAAAAATTTATCCAACACCATTTGCATTTCCTCCCCATGAGAATGACGCAAAGCCGACTTGAAAGTACGAACCATGTTTTCTGCGAGACCATTAGTAGACGGGTGAAAAATACTAGACTGGACGTGCCTACTGCCATTTAGGTGGACAAAAGAACGAAATTCCTCACTGGTAAAACAAGTACCATTGTCGGAAACCAGAACTACGGATAAACCCCATCGAGCGAAACACGAACGGAGTAAGCGAAGTCGTGAAAGTGGTTGGAAAATTTTCCACTCACTTAGAGTTGTTGTTGTTGGTTAGCCGATCAGCCCACCCTGATCGAGCAAGCCGGCGACATGCAGGTAACCGATTGCCCTCTCCGGAGTGGACCAGAGCTTCAGCGCACTAGTGATGTTGTGTTGTGTTCTATGTTGTGCTAGAGCGGTGCAGTCTACCATAATGTGTTCAATTGTTTGTGGTGTGTCGTGGCACAGGTGGCAGGTGTCGTCTGTGGTGTTGTCTAGTTTGTATTTGTATGTCTGTAAGTTGGGGTGATGTCCACATCGGAATCGTGTTAAGTTAACTCGATCCGATCTGTTCAGGCTGGTCTCTGACCTGTCAATGAGTGGCGGCTTCGCACCAAGGACCGCATTCGGACCGAGTCGTGGCGGTGCTTTGGTTAGGTGTGTGTGTGTGTGTATGTTTTCTGTACTGTGTGATGTCTGTGGGGAGTGGTATGGAATGGAGTATTTGGTTATAATGTATCTCTGGTGTTACCTTAATGGTGCGAGGTGATGGTACATGATTGTACATGTAGTGGCAAGGGTGCTGTGGGTTAGTTGTCGCTGCTGCCATGAATTGTGTTCCCCTCACGTTTAAATGTTCCCTAATTTTCAGTATTTTTGTTTCTGTGTGCAGGTGTTCTATTGGTGTTGTTTGAGTACATCCTGTAATGATACGAAGTGCGTTGTTTTGTATTGTCTGTAAGGTGTTTATGTGTGTGTTTGAGATAATGGGTGCTCAGCATTGGCTAGCATAGTCCATAACTGAGCGAATATATTGTTTGTATATGAGTGATGTTGTTTCCTGTTGGTGTCCAAAGTTTGTGCCTGTTAGTATCCTAATCATGTTAAGTCTTGACGTACATTTGTTTTTAATGTCCTAAATGTGGTCTGCAAAAAACAATGATGTGTTGTATGTGACCCCAAGTATTTTGGTCCTGTGAGTGTGTGGAATGTTGGTGTTGTTTAGTGTAAGCTGTGGAATTATCTGGTGTTCTTTTGTATTGCTTGTTAGCAAGGTGATGGTTGATTTTGTGGGCGCTACTTTGAGGCTGTTGCGTGTGAGCCAGTCTTGTATACTGTTTATGTATGTTTGTAGGTTATTTGTAGCGATGTCGATGTTGTTGTGGGTGGATGTTAGAGTGATGTCATCTGCATATGATGATAAGGTAAGCTTGTTATCTATGGGTGTTGGGATGTCATGCATGTATAAGTTGAACAGTGTTGGTGAGAGAACAGAGCCTTCAGGGATCCCGTTCGGAAAAAGCTTGTTTTCGGATGACTTGCCATTAAATGTGACATGTGAGTATCTTCCTGAAAGATAATTGCTCAGCCACCTTTCGGTGTTATTGTGCATGTTTGTGTTGAGTATTTTGTTTATGAGAGGGAAGCGTGGGATAGCATCAAATGCTTTATTAATGTCTATTGTTGCTAATAGTGTACGTTGAGCTGGTTGTCTGGAGTTGATGCCATCCATGATGTGCTGCGTGAGGTTAATGAGTAATGTCGTGGTTGAGTGGTGAGGTCTGAATCCATGTTGAGTAGGTGATAGTGGTATGTGTGGGTTAGTGATTTGTAAGAGTAGTCTTTCCCTTACGTTGGAAGGTGTGCATAGTAAAGTAATGGGTTTATAGGAAGCTGGTTCTGCTGGATTTTTGTTTGGTTTGAGTAGTGTAATAATTTTACCTTGTTTCCATATGTCAGGAATAATACAGTGTTGGTATGAATATGTGCTAATGTTTGTGAGAACTAGTATTCCCTGTAGGCCCAAGTGTTTAAGGTGTATGTTAGATATGTTGTCTGGTTCAGTAGCCTTCGAATCCTTAATGTTTTTGATGATCTTGGTGGTCTGGTCTGTACTGAAGGGTGTAATGGTCGTGTCGAGTCTGTAGGTTTTCTTGTGTCTGGCTGTTTGTCTGTCTGCGTGTTTCTGGTTGTTGTCACTGTTTAGGTGACTTATCTTTGCAGAGTGATTGACTAGAATGTTAGCTTGTTGTGTATATGTTAGGATATTGTTTCGGCTGCGACAGATAGCCGCGTGTGAGGTGTGAATGCCGCTGTTAGAGTGGGTAATGCTGTTTATAGTCTTGTATAGCCTGGATGTATCTGTGGAGTGGTTTAGTGTTGTTATGAATTCCCTAAATGTTTCTGTTTGTTTTTCTTTAAGTTTGTTGTTTATTTCTGTGTTGAGCTGTTGTATCTGCTGTTTTATAGCTTCTGTGTGTGGTGTTTGTGTGTTATGTTTGAGGTTGTTACGTTGCCTTATGAGGTGGGCTATTTCTCTAGGGTAATTGGGTTTTATTTCCTAATGTTGCCCTTGGGTATGTATTTGTTTGCATTATTGATGATCTGATTGAATGTCTTGAGTGTCGTATTGATGTTTATGATGGGTGTGCCGTTTAATGTGGTGAATTGTTCTTCAGTCTGTATTTTGAACTGTTCCCAATCAACTTTCTTATAATTTCTGTAAGTGTGCCTAAGGCTGTTGTAGCAGAGTGTAGAACGTGTTGTAATGATGATGGGCAGGTGGTCTGATGACGGTTGTTTTTCTGTTCTCCAGTATGTATGTGTTGCTAGTGAGGGGGAACAGAACGTTATGTCTGGGGAGGAGTTTAAGTATCCTGCTTGATGTGGTATGTGTGTATGTTCTTCTGGTTGTTAAGAATGAAGAGGCTGTTTAGTTGTGCGGCTACGTTGGCGCCTCTGGTGTTGTTTTGGTTGTGCAGGTACCAACTAGTGTCTTTAGCGTTGAAGTCTCCTCCTAAGATGACATTAGTGAGAGAGGCCAGATTGTGTAACTGTGGATTGTAATTGGCTGGCACCTGAAGTGACCTATCTGGTGGCATGTAAATGTTGATGAGTGTGGTGTTGTGTTTTGCGCGTGTTTTAATGTTAACTGCCTGTATTTCTATCGCGTTATCTGCTTGGATTGTGTTTGTAATGTTTTGGGTGGCATCAGTGTAGCTAATGCTTTTACGTATGTAAGTGATGAGTCCACCCCTTTGACCCTCAGTACGATCTTGACGGATCGCCGTGAAGTCAGGGATGGTGTGTGTTGTGTGTGTGTGGTTTAGTTTTGTTTCTTGTATAAGTGCTATGTGAATGTTTTGTTTGTGTACGAATTCCCTAAGCTGCATGATTTTGTTTGTGAGGCCACCTACGTTTACTGTAATATGTTAATATTATGCTTCTGTATGTGTATCATGGTCCTATTGTGTCTATGTCTTTGTGTATGGTGACATGTGTAAGTTGTAGTGGGGCCTGGATTAATCTTACTGTCGCCGGAGAGTAAGAGTAGTCCGGAAAGCACGCAATTGCTCCCCGTAAATGAAAAAAATAGCACGCTGGTATAGGTCCGGCCCCGGGAGCCGATCGGCACTCTGACCGTGCCACGCAACAGGCCGTCGACTGCCAGTCTGGCCAAACGTAGAGTGGCCGCTGCATGGAGATTTGAGGAGGTTTGGCCACCAGCGCGTTAATGTCCTCGGTTACCCAATTAGAGTAGGCGTGCACAATGACTAGGAAATAAATATTATTTACAGGACCTGCATAGTCAACATGGATCCTATGCCAAGGTATAGTAGGCCATTCCCATGGATGAAGTGGACTTTTCCTTGGGAGATCTCTGTTCTCTAGGCAGTTTTGACAGGAACGAACCAATGATTCGAGATCTCCATCTAAACCGGTCCACCAGAAATAAGCTTTCGCCAGCTCTTTCATTTTTGTTGTACCCATGTGTTCAGCGTGAAGTTCCTTCACTAAATTCGACCTGCCTTCATTCGGAATTATCACTCTGTGGCCCCGTAAGAGACAGCCATTTTGGATTGAGAGTACAGATTAACGTTGATAAAAAGGCTGTAATTCACTTTCAACCTTAGTAGGCCAACCAAATGAATAGTAATGGATGACCTTAGACAGAATAGGGTCTGATCTTGTCCACTGCTCTATATGTACTGCAGTTACTGCAGTTACTTTATAGGCTTGTAGAATCGGTGCCCATCGTTGAATCCTACCTGAGGCCATAACTGAAATATTTTTAGTACGTGAAAATAAACCTAAAAGAGGCTTATGGTCAGCAATTAGTTTAAATTCATGACCCCATAGATGGAAATGAAAATTTCTTTACTGCAAATACTAAAGCTAAGGCTTCACATTCAAGTTGTGCATATCGCCTTTCAGTCTCAGTTAGTGTTCTAGAAGCAAAACAGATAGGCCTATCTACACCATCAAAGTGGTGAGATAACACTGCCCCAATTCTATAAGAACTGCTATCCGCTGAAACTACGAGAGGAAGTTTAGGATCATAATGCACTACGAGAGTGGACTTTAGTAGTACGTCCTTTGAAGCCTCAAATGCTTCCTTTTGGGTTTTCTCCCACCTCCACTGTTCCCCAGATCGTAATAACTTATTTAGGGGTTCAGGGAAGGTCGATGCATTAGGCAAAAATTACCTATAAAAGTTTAGGAGACCTAAATAAACTTGAAACTGTGTGATGTTTTGTGGAGGTGGTGCATTTTTTATTGCTTCTAGTTTATCCGCCGTTGGATGAATGCCTGAGCCATCTATGCGGAACCCCAAATATGAAACCTCATTAGTGACCCAAGAACACGTTTCGTTTTATAGCTTAAGTCCGGTATCCCGGAGTCTTTTTAGAACTGTTGTTAATCTAGTTAGGTGTTCTTTTTTTAGATGAACCTGAAATGAGGACATCATCTAGAAATCAAAGTACTCCCGGAATGTGACCTAGAATTTGGTCCATTGTTCTCTGAAAAATACCCGGAGCCGATGCTATTCCATAGCATAGCCTATGGAAAAACTATACGTGCTCACAACATGGTATCGTATGTGATACCTTTATTTCATAATTAAATATAAATTATTAATTAATTGAATTAAATATCTACAAAATTGGCTCGGGATTGGCGACATAGCCTACTGGGAATGAAATAAATGCCATACGTACAAAGAACCTGTATGTATGAATCAAGCCTCACATAGCAACAAGAAAACCCAATTTATTGTTTAGTATACCACAGAGAAGTAGACCAAACAAAATTTTGCTAGATCGGCAAAATAATGAAAATACAAGCGAACCAAGGAACGGCTCTCAGGGCTGTTTATGTTTCAGCGAACGCTTTAAACAGGGAGGATGTGCTTCTGTCTTCCCTAAAGTTCTGAGTGAATTCCTTATAATAAACTTAATACATAAAATAAGGATAGGCCTATCCCCTAAAGTGTTTATATTGTGACTGCCTATATTTATTACAAGAAGTTAACTCATTGAGTAACTCCATCGTGGCGGCCCTACACCGAAAATGATCGTAACGCCCTACATCGAAACAAACTAAGACCCAGCAAAAAAATAAGGTGAGGCAATTTCATTTTCATTCTAATGTAGGCGTCTAAAATCCCGACGCTAAAAATTACCGTAATCATATAAATATAAAGAGGTCCTTTTAACAACCTACATATTCATAACTCTCTAACGAAAAAGCATAGGGCTTTTGTCGGTAACCCTCCACTGAAGTCTGCTGGAAATTTCCAACGGATGAGGGCACAGGCAATCAACCCATAGCCCTATAGAGTTTTTTCAAATGGTGGCCCTGTGTATGGAGAACTGACCCCTCTAAAATTTACACTGACACACGCGGTGGCTCGGCTTAGCTCATTAGGCCTAACCCCAATTTCAACCATAACCCCACTATAGTTTTTTCATATAGTGGCCTATGCAACTGGGAACCGATCCCTTTACCTTTACACTAACCGAAAACAAAGGCTTGTTCATTTAACAAGCATAATTCAATTTACGTCCTACTCTTCAAACTCAAAACAAAGCCTTGTTAATTTAACAGGCTTAACTCATTTAAGGTCCTATAAAATAATAGGCCCAAACATAAGCCTACTTGGCAGGCCCAACAAATATGCCTATTTAGTAGGCCCACCTAACTTTACATTACATAATAGGCCTACCTCTTAAAGTAGGCCTTACTCTTTACACTCAAGGCCTATCCTAACTAAAAACACTAAATTTATAAGTGAACCTGTGGTGTAGGTTATAAAATTTATTTCAGCAATTTAACTTACTCATAAGACTCAATAACATCACAAAATTCGACTCAGAACTGTAACATCACAAAATTCGACTCAGAACTGTAACATCACAAAGACCTAAAGCAATTGCACAAATTCAAACCTACACCCACCTAACACCTATTCGTGACCCTATTCCAACCTATACCAAGTCCTATTTGACATATAGGCATACCAAGTCCTATTTGACATATAGGCCCAACCTATTCCAAGTCCTATTTGACATATAGGCATTCCAAGTCCTATTTGACATATAGGCACAACCTATTCTAAGTCCTATTTGACATATAGGCATACCAAGTCCTATTTGACATATAGGCCCAACCTATTCCAAGTCCTATTTGACATATAGGCCCAACCTATACCAAGTCCTATTTGACATATAGGCCCAACCTATACCAAGTCCTATTTGACATATAGGCCCAACCTATTCCAAATCCTATTTGACATATAGGCATACCAAGTCCTATTTGACATATAGGCATACCAAGTCCTATTTGACATATAGGCCCAACCTATTCCAAGTCCTATTTGACATATAGGCACAACCTATTCTAAGTCCTATTTGACATATAGGTATACCAAGTCCTATTTGACATATAGGCACAACCTATTCCAAGTCCTATTTGACATATAGGCCCAACCTATACCAAGTCCTATTTGACATATAGGCCCAACCTATTCCAAATCCTATTTGACATATAGGCATACCAAGTCCTATTTGACATATAGGCCCAACCTATTCCAAGTCCTATTTTACATATAGGCCCAACCTATTCCAAGTCCTATTTGACATATAGGCACAACCTATTCTAAGTCCTATTTGACATATAGGCATACCAAGTCCTATTTGACATATAGGCCCAACCTATTCCAAATCCTATTTGACATATAGGCATACCAAGTCCTATTTGACATATAGGCCCAACCTATTCCAAGTCCTATTTGACATATAGGCCCAACCTATACCAAGTCCTATTTGACATATAGGCCCAACCTATACCAAGTCCTATTTGACATAGGCCCAACCTATTCCAAATCCTATTTGACATATAGGCATACCAAGTCCTATTTGACATATAGGCCCAACCTATTCCAAGTCCTATTTGACATATAGGCCCAACCTATACCAAGTCCTATTTGACATATAGGCCCAACCTATTCCAAATCCTATTTGACATATAGGCATACCAAGTCCTATTTGACATATAGGCCCAACCTATTCCAAGTCCTAATTGACATATAGGCCCAACCTATTCCAAGTCCTATTTGACATATAGGCCCAACCTATTCCAAGTCCTATTTGACATATAGGCCCAACCTATTCCAAATCCTATTTGACATATAGGCATAAAACAGACAAGGCTTGATATAAGGGTCGCAAATGCAACGTTTGAGGATCTTTACTCAGCCAAATTGATTTACCTAATCCAAAACCCAAAAATAAAACCCTATAACAAAATACACATTTACACACAGGTGCTGGTTAAGTGTGCGGTCTACCTACGATTCGGCGGTCTACCTTTTAATTATAGCTTCTTATCTTGTTTACTAATTGTTTGTTTACATCCCATTGTCAATCGCCCTTGACGATTGGTTAGGTTTAGTCATGATATTTTCGTTAGTTTTAACGAAAATATCATGATTAAACCTAACCAATCGTAGGTAGACCGCACACTTAACCAGCACCTACACACATACGTACGGTACAGTATATAAATATATACATACGACTCCAAACATCCAATTCTTCTTTTAAAGGGAGAATCACAACAGATTTCATCAACATACACATACATTCCTTGCAAACAGATTGGATTCCTTCAAAACCCCAAACCTTCCAGACCTACCTGTAGGATACAATCATACACAACATTTACTCATTCATAACTACGGGTATTGACTTCAGTGGAGTGGTGAATCCAAGTTTTGAAGACCAACTGGATTCGGAGAAATGCAACACACACACACACACACACACACTACTCTTTCCATGTGTCTCAAACACAACAACCTGTCTAAACAAAACCAAGGATCGGAGAGTAAAAGCCTTTATTGCTGCGCTCTGATTCTGTGCACATAATTTTGTGTCAAAATTTATATGGTTAGACAGTGACACGTACAAACAAACTACTCTACTCTAAAGGGTTTTATGGCTACTTTGGCCATAGCCCAAACTACTATTTCAAGGGGCCTTGGCCTACCTTGGCCATAGCCCAAACTACTATTTCAAGGGCCTGCCTTGGCCTACCTTGGCCATAGCCCAACAAATCATCAAAGGGCTGATGGCCTACCCTTGGCCATAGCCCAACAATTCATCAAACGGCTGACGGCCTACCCTTGACCATAGCCCAACAAATTCATCAAAAGGGTGATGGCCTATCTCGGCCATAGCCCAACCTATTCATGAAGGGGTTTGTGGTCTCCCTTGGCCACAACCCAAACTACTATTACAAGGGTTTTGTGGCCTACCTTGGCCACAACCCAAACTATTACAAGGGTTTTGTGGCCTCCCCTTGGCCACAGCCCAAACTATTACAAGGGTCTTGTGGCCTCCCTTGGCCACAGACCAAACTATTACAAGGGTCTTGTGGCCTTCCTTGGCCACAGACCAAACTATTACAAGGGTTTTATGGCCTCCCCTTGGCCACAGACCAAACTATTACAAGGGTCTTGTGGCCTCCCTTTGGCCACAGCCCAAACTATTACAAGGGTCTTGTGGCCTCCCTTGGTCACAGACCAAACTATTACAAGGGTTTTGTGGCCTCCCTTTGGCCACAGCCCAAACTATTACAAGGGTTTTATGGCCTTCCATGGCCAGAGACCAAGCAACACAAAAACAGTACAGGATTCAAAGCCCCAAGCCATCCAGATCTACTTGTGGAGGAGTAACATTTACTCCACTAAAACTACGGGTATTGACTAGGCTGAAGTGGTAGGAGGTTTGAATACAGTACAAACTCTTTAAACCAAACAACACAACATGGAAGTACAGTACATTTCAATTAACTCACCACGTAGAAGTCACTTTAAAACATAAATTGTTAACAAAACAAAACATGACAAAACTCCAAAACCACGTCAGTAAACCAGCATTTAAAAAATTTACACAGATAATGAGCAAAGTTAAAATGCTTAATAACTTTACTTTAATTCCATAAATTTCCTATACCTAAAGGGAGTCAAACTGATTGACATAACTTTAACTAAACTTGAGAAGTTGGCCTCTTGAACTTTATATTTAAATAGGTCTTGAGTAACCTCTCTCTTCCTAAATTCCTATTTCATTCTTTTCAATCCATTTCACATGGTTTAAAACACAGTTTATCAAAAAATTTGATCTATAACATACAAATTTTTCTCCCGCCCCCCGCAGTATATGGAAAAACTATACGCGCTCACAACATGGTATCGTATGTGATACCTTTATTTCATAATTAAATATATTTATTAATTAATTGAATTAAATATCTACAAAATTGGCTCGGGATTGGCGACATAGCCTATTGGGAATGAAATAATTGCCATACGTACAAAGAACCTGTATGTATGAATCAAGCCTCACATAGCAACAAGAAAACCCAATTTATTGTTTAGTTTACCACAGAGAAGTAGACCAAACAAAATTTTGCTAGATCGGCAAAATAATGAAAATACAAGCGAACCAAGGAACGGCTCTCAGGGCTGTTTATGTTTCAGCGAACGCTTTAAACAGGGAGGATGTGCTTCTGTCTTCCCTAAAGTTCTGAGTGAATTCCTTATAATAAATTAATACATAAAATAAGGATAGGCCTATCCCCTAAAGTGTTTATATTGTGACTGCCTATATTTATTACAAGAAGTTAACTCATTGAGTAACTCCATCGTGGCGGCCCTACACCGAAAATGATCGTAACGCCCTACATCGAAACAAACTAAGACCCAGCAAAAAAAAATAAGGTGAGGCAATTTCATTTTCATTCTAATGTAGGCGTCTAAAATCCCGACGCTAAAAATTACCGTAATCATATAAATATAAAGAGGTCCTTTTAACAACCTACATATTCATAACTCTCTAACGAAAAAGCATAGGGCTTTTGTCGGTAACCCTCCACTGAAGTCTGCTGGAAATTTCCAACGGATGAGGGCACAGGCAATCAACCCATAGCCCTATAGAGTTTTTCAAATGGTGGCCCTGTGTATGGGGAACTGACCCCTCTAAAATTTACACTGACACACGCGGTGGCTCGGCTTAGCTCATTGGCCTAACCCCAATTTCAACCATAACCCCACTATAGTTTTTTCATATAGTGGCCTATGCAACTGGGAACCGATCCCTTTACCTTTACACTAACCGAAAACAAAGGCTTGTTCATTTAACAAGCATAACTCAATTTAGGTGCTATAAAAATAGGCACACAACATTAAGCCTATTTAATAGGTCCTACTCTTCAAACTCAAAACAAAGCCTTGTTAATTTAACAGGCTTAACTCATTTAAGGTCCTATAAAAGAATAGGCCCAAACATAAGCCTACTTGGTAGGACCAACAAATAGGCCTATTTAGTAGGCCCACCTAACTTTACATTACACAATAGGCCTACCTCTTAAAGTAGGCCTTACGCTTTACACTCAAGGCCTATCCTAACTAAAAACACTAAATTTATAATTGAACCTGTGGTGTAGGTTATAAAATTTATTTCAGCAATTTAACTTACTCATAAGACTCAATAACATCACAAAATTCGACTCAGAACTGTAACATCACAAAGACCTAAAGCAATTGCACAAATTCAAACCTACACCCACCTAACACCTATTCGTGACCCTATTCCAACCTATACCAAGTCCTATTTGACATATAGGCATACCAAGTCCTATTTGACATATAGGCCCAACCTATTCGAAGTCCTATTTGACATATAGGCCCAACCTATACCAAGTCCTATTTGACATATAGGCCCAACCTATTCCAAATCCTATTTGACATATAGGCATACCAAGTCCTATTTGACATATAGGCCCAACCTATTCCAAGTCCTAATTGACATATAGGCCAAACCTATTCCAAGTCCTATTTGACATATAGGCCCAACCTATTCCAAGTCCTATTTGACATATAGGCCCAACCTATTCCAAATCCTATTTGACATATAGGCAAAAACAGACAAGGCTTGATATAAGGGTCTCAAATGCAACGTTTGAGGATCTTTACTCAGCCAAATTGATTAACCTAATCCAAAACCCAAAAATAAAACCCTATAACAAATAAACATTTACACAGGTGCTGGTTAAGTGTGCGGTCTACCTACGATTCGGCGGTCTAGCTTTTAATTATAGCTTCTTATCTGTTTACTAATTGTTTGTTTACATCCCATTGTCAATCGCCCTTGACGATTGGTTAGGTTTAGTCATGATATTTTCGTTAGTTTTAACGAAAATATCATGATTAAACCTAACCAATCGTAGGTAGACCGCACACTTAACCAGCACCTACACACATACGTACGGTACAGTATATAAATATATACATACGACTCCAAACATCCAATTCTTCTTTTAAAGGGAGAATCACAACAGATTTCATCAACATACACATACATTCCTTGCAAACAGATTGGATTCCTTCAAAACCCCAAACCTTCCAGACCTACCTGTAGGATACAATCATACACAACATTTACTCATTCATAACTACGGGTATTGACTTCAGTGGAGTGGTGAATCCAAGTTTTGAAGACCAACTGGATTCGGAGAAATGCAACACACACACACACACACACACACTACTCTTTCCATGTGTCTCAAACACAACAACCTGTCTAAACAAAACCAAGGATCGGAGAGTAAAAGCCTTTATTGCTGCGCTCTGATTCTGTGCACATAATTTTGTGTCAAAATTTATATGGTTAGACAGTGACACGTACAAACAAACTACTCTACTCTAAAGGGTTTTATGGCTACTTTGGCCATAGCCCAAACTACTATTTCAAGGGGCCTTGGCCTACCTTGGCCATACCCCAAACTACTATTTCAAGGGCCTGCCTTGGCCTACCTTGGCCATAGCCCAACAAATCATCAAAGGGCTGATGGCCTACCCTTGGCCATAGCCCAACAATTCATCAAACGGCTGACGGCCTACCCTTGACCATAGCCCAACAAATTCATCAAAAGGGTGATGGCCTATCTCGGCCATAGCCCAACCTATTCATGAAGGGGTTTGTGGTCTCCCTTGGCCACAACCCAAACTACTATTACAAGGGTTTTGTGGCCTACCTTGGCCACAACCCAAACTATTACAAGGGTTTTGTGGCCTCCCCTTTGCCACAGCCCAAACTATTACAAGGGTCTTGTGGCCTCCCTTGGCCACAGACCAAACTATTACAAGGGTCTTGTGGCCTTCCTTGGCCACAGACCAAACTATTACAAGGGTTTTATGGCCTCCCCTTGGCCACAGACCAAACTATTACAAGGGTCTTGTGGCCTACCTTGGCCACGACCCAAACTATTACAAGGGTTTTGTGGCCTCCCCTTGGCCACAGCCCAAACTATTACAAGGGTCCTGTGGCCTCCCCTTGGCCACAGCCCAAACTATTACAAGGGTCTTGTGGCCTCCCTTGGTCACAGACCAAACTATTACAAGGGTTTTGTGGCCTCCCTTTGGCCACAGCCCAAACTATTACAAGGGTTTTATGGCCTTCCATGGCCAGAGACCAAGCAACACAAAAACAGTACAGGATTCAAAGCCCCAAGCCATCCAGATCTACTTGTGGAGGAGTAACATTTACTCCACTAAAACTACGGGTATTGACTAGTCTGAAGTGGTAGGAGGTTTGAATACAGTACAAACTCTTTAAACCAAACAACACAACATGGAAGTACAGTACATTTCAATTAACTCACCACGTAGAAGTCACTTTAAAACATAAATTGTTAACAAAACAAAACATGACAAAACTCCAAAACCACGTCAGTAAACCAGCATTTAAAAAATTTACACAGATAATGAGCAAAGTTAAAATGCTTAATAACTTTACTTTAATTCCATAAATTTCCTATACCTAAAGGGAGTCAAACTGATTGACATAACTTTAACTAAACTTGAGAAGTTGGCCTCTTGAACTTTTATATTTAAATAGGTCTTGAGTAACCTCTCTCTTTCTAAATTCCTATTTCATTCTTTTCAATCCATTTCACATGGTTTAAAACACAGTTTATCAAAAAATTTGATCTATAACATACAAATTTTTCTCCGGCCCCCCGCAGTATATGGAAAAACTATACGCGCTCACAACATGGTATCGTATGTGATACCTTTATTTCATAATTAAATATATTTATTAATTAATTGAATTAAATATCTACAAAATTGGCTCGGGATTGGCGACATAGCCTATTGGGAATGAAATAATTGCCATACGTACAAAGAACCTGTATGTATGAATCAAGCCTCACATAGCAACAAGAAAACCCAATTTATTGTTTAGTTTACCACAGAGAAGTAGACCAAACAAAATTTTGCTAGATCGGCAAAATAATGAAAATACAAGCGAACCAAGGAACGGCTCTCAGGGCTGTTTATGTTTCAGCGAACGCTTTAAACAGGGAGGATGTGCTTCTGTCTTCCCTAAAGTTCTGAGTGAATTCCTTATAATAAACTTAATACATAAAATAAGGATAGGCCTATCCCCTAAAGTGTTTATATTGTGACTGCCTATATTTATTACAAGAAGTTAACTCATTGAGTAACTCCATCGTGGCGGCCCTACACCGAAAATGATCGTAACGCCCTACATCGAAACAAACTAAGACCCAGCAAAAAAAAATAAGGTGAGGCAATTTCATTTTCATTCTAATGTAGGCGTCTAAAATCCCGACGCTAAAAATTACCGTAATCATATAAATATAAAGAGGTCCTTTTAACAACCTACATATTCATAACTCTCTAACGAAAAAGCATAGGGCTTTTGTCGGTAACCCTCCACTGAAGTCTGCTGGAAATTTCCAACGGATGAGGGCACAGGCAATCAACCCATAGCCCTATAGAGTTTTTTCAAATGGTGGCCCTTTGTATGGGGAACTGACCCCTCTAAAATTTACACTGACACACGCGGTGGCTCGGCTTAGCTCATTGGCCTAACCCCAATTTCAACCATAACCCCACTATAGTTTTTTCATATAGTGGCCTATGCAACTGGGAACCGATCCCTTTACCTTTACACTAACCGAAAACAAAGGCTTGTTCATTTAACAAGCATAACTCAATTTAGGTCCTATAAAAATAGGCCCACAACATTAAGCCTATTTAATAGGTCCTACTCTTCAAACTCAAAACAATGCCTTGTTAATTTAACAGGCTTAACTCATTTAAGGTCCTATAAAAGAATAGGCCCAAACATAAGCCTACTTGGTAGGACCAACAAATAGGCCTATTTAGTAGGCCCACCTAACTTTACATTACACAATAGGCCTACCTCTTAAAGTAGGCCTTACGCTTTACACTCAAGGCCTATCCTAACTAAAAACACTAAATTTATAATTGAACCTGTGGTGTAGGTTATAAAATTTATTTCAGCAATTTAACTTACTCATAAGACTCAATAACATCACAAAATTCGACTCAGAACTGTAACATCACAAAGACCTAAAGCAATTGCACAAATTCAAACCTACACCACCTAACACCTATTCGTGACCCTATTCCAACCTATACCAAGTCCTATTTGACATATAGGCATACCAAGTCCTATTTGACATATAGGCCCAACCTATTCGAAGTCCTATTTGACATATAGGCCCAACCTATACCAAGTCCTATTTGACATATAGGCCCAACCTATTCCAAATCCTATTTGACATATAGGCATACCAAGTCCTATTTGACATATAGGCCCAACCTATTCCAAGTCCTAATTGACATATAGGCCAAACCTATTCCAAGTCCTATTTGACATATAGGCCCAACCTATTCCAAGTCCTATTTGACATATAGGCCCAACCTATTCCAAATCCTATTTGACATATAGGCATAAAACAGACAAGGCTTGATATAAGGGTCTCAAATGCAACGTTTGAGGATCTTTACTCAGCCAAATTGATTAACCTAATCCAAAACCCAAAAATAAAACCCTATAACAAAATAAACATTTACACAGGTGCTGGTTAAGTGTGCGGTCTACCTACGATTCGGCGGTCTAGCTTTTAATTATAGCTTCTTATCTTGTTTACTAATTGTTTGTTTACATCCCATTGTCAATCGCCCTTGACGATTGGTTAGGTTTAGTCATGATATTTTCGTTAGTTTTAACGAAAATATCATGATTAAACCTAACCAATCGTAGGTAGACCGCACACTTAACCAGCACCTACACACATACGTACGGTACAGTATATAAATATATACATACGACTCCAAACATCCAATTCTTCTTTTAAAGGGAGAATCACAACAGATTTCATCAACATACACATACATTCCTTGCAAACAGATTGGATTCCTTCAAAACCCCAAACCTTCCAGACCTACCTGTAGGATACAATCATACACAACATTTACTCAATAACTACGGGTATTGACTTCAGTGGAGTGGTGAATCCAAGTTTTGAAGACCAACTGGATTCGGAGAAATGCAACACACACACACACACACACACACACTACTCTTTCCATGTGTCTCAAACACAACAACCTGTCTAAACAAAACCAAGGATCGGAGAGTAAAAGCCTTTATTGCTGCGCTCTGATTCTGTGCACATAATTTTGTGTCAAAATTTATATGGTTAGACAGTGACACGTACAAACAAACTACTCTACTCTAAAGGGTTTTATGGCTACTTTGGCCATAGCCCAAACTACTATTTCAAAGGGCCTTGGCCTACCTTGGCCATAGCCCAAACTACTATTTCAAAGGGCCTTGGCCTATCTTGGCCATAGCCCAACAAATCATCAAAGGGCTGATGGCATACCATTGGCCATAGCCCAACAATTCATCAAACGGCTGATGGCATACCCTTGGCCATAGCCCAACAAATTCATCAAAAGGCTGATGGCCTACCTCGGCCATAGCCCAACCTATTCATGAAGGGGTTTGTGGGCTCCTTTGGCCACAACCCAAACTATTACAAGGGTCTTGTGGCCTACCTTGGCCACAGACCAAACTATTACAAGGGTCTTGTGGCCTTCCTTGGCCACAGACCAAACTATTACAAGGGTTTTGTGGCCTCCCCTTGGCCACAGACCAAACTATTACAAGGGTCTTGTGGCCTCCCTTGGCCACAGACCAAACTATTACAAGGGTCTTGTGGCCTCCCTTGGTCACAGACCAAACTATTACAAGGGTTTTGTGGCCTACCTTGGCCACAACCCAAACTATTACAAGGGTTTTGTGGCCTCCCCTTGGCCACAGCCCAAACTATTACAAGGGTCTTGTGGCCTTGGCCACAGACCAAACTATTACAAGGGTCTTGTGGCCTTCCTTGGCCACAGACCAAACTATTACAAGGGTTTTGTGGCCTCCCCTTGGCCACAGACCAAACTATTACAATGGCCTTGTGGCCTACCTTGGCCACGACCCAAACTATTACAAGGGTTTTGTGGCCTCCCCTTGGCCACAGCCCAAACTATTACAAGGGTCTTGTGGCCTCCCTTGGTCACAGACCAAACTATTACAAGGGTTTTGTGGCCTCCCCTTGGCCACAGCCCAAACTATTACAAGGGTCTTGTGGCCTACCTTGGCCACAACCCAAACTATTACGAGGGTTTTGTGGCCTCCCCTTGGCCACAGCCCAAACTATTACAAGGGTTTTATGGCCTCCCATGGCCAGAGACCAAGCAACACAAATACAGTACAGGATTCAAAGCCCCAAGCCCTCCAGATCTACCTGTGGAGGAGTAACATTTACTCCACTAAAACTACGGGTATTGACTAGTCTGAAGTGGTAGGAGGTTTGAATACAGTACAAACTCTTTAAACCAAACAACACAACATGGAAGTACAGTACATTTCAATTAACTCACCAACGTAGAAGTCACTTTAAAACATAAATTGTTAACAAATCAAAACATGACAAAACTCCAAAACCACGTCAGTAAACCAGCATTTAAAAAATTTACACAGATAATGAGCAAAGTTAAAATGCTTAATAACTTTACTTTAATTCCATAAATTTCCTATACCTAAAGGGAGTCAAACTGATTGACATAACTTTAACTAAACTTGAGAAGTTGGCCTCTTGAACTTTTATATTTAAATAGGTCTTGAGTAACCTCTCTCTTCCTAAATTCCTATTTCATTCTTTTCAATCCATTTCACATGGTTTAAAACACAGTTTATCAAAAAATTTGATCTATAACAAATTTTTCTCCGGCCCCCCGCAGTATATGGAAAAACTATACGCGCTCACAACATGGTATCGTATGTGATACCTTTATTTCATAATTAAATATAAATTATTAATTAATTGAATTAAATATCTACAAAATTGGCTCGGGATTGGCGACATAGCCTATTGGGAATGAAATAATTGCCATACTTACAAAGAACCTGTATGTATGAATCAAGCCTCACATAGCAACAAGAAAACCCAATTTATTGTTTAGTCTACCACAGAGAAGTAGACCAAACAAAATTTTGGTAGATCGGCAAAATAATGAAAATACAAGCGAACCAAGGAACGGCTCTCAGGGCTGTTTATGTTTCAGCGAACGCTTTAAACAGGGAGGATGTGCTTCTGTCTTCCCTAAAGTTCTGAGTGAATTCCTTATAATAAACTTAATACATAAAATAAGGATAGGCCTATCCCCTAAAATGTTTATATTGTGACTGCCTATAGTAGTATAGCCGCAAAAGGGGAGAGTGCAAGAATGTTGCAGGTTATTATGTATTGTTGCAAAGGGGGGTGTGGGTTGTTGCAAAGGGGTGTGGGTTGTTGCAAAGGGGGTGGGGGATGTTACAAAGGGGGTGGGGGGGTGCAAAAATAATAAAAAAGAAAGAAAGAAAGAAAAAAAGAGTACTGGCCTTTGTTGCCAACCTAGGTTGCAAGGGGCATGCACCAACCTAGGTTGCAAGGGGCATGCAACTTGGGGGCCTCCCCCATGCTATTCCCCCCAAAGGGCCAGAGAGAAAGGAGGAGAGAAAGGAGGAGAGGTGTTCACCTGGCAGGAGCCAAGTGCACACTAAGACTTCAGCCGAGTAGGCGTTGTTTTATAGGCTCCTAATCAGCCAGAATCAGCCAGTTGGCTGAATCAGCCAGTTGACTGAGCCAAGGAGAGAGAGAGGCCTGAAGGAGAGAGAGACGCCTGAAGGAGAGAGAGAGAGAGAGAGAGAGAGAGAGAGAGAGAGACGCCTGTAGGAGAGAGAGAGAGAGAGACGCCTGTAGGAGAGAGAGAGAGAGACGCCTGTAGGAGAGAGACACCTGTAGGAGAGAGAGAGACACCTGTAGGAGAGAGACACCTGTAGGAGAGAGAGAGAGAGACACCTGGAGGAGAGAGAGGAGTTCTCCCCCAAGTTATTTTCGTTTTCCTAACTTAAGAGGCCACTAAGGGGTTTTACCAAAGGGCCTGAAAGAGAAGGACCAGAGGTCCTTCCTCGGCTGGGAGCCGAGGTGGAATGAGTCTTTCACCAACTTCGCGGTCTTTTATAAGCCTCTATTCTGGTTGAATTGCCAGATGCGCAATGTGTTCCAGATCGCACCATGCAGATGCAGAGTTGCTACATCAAGCCATGTAATCGGGTGCTGATGTGCCAGATTGCACCATCAGATAGAGCCATGTATTCCAGAAATATTAATCATCCATTGTGTAACACAATATGACGATAGTTATTCCAATTAAATTCTGTTTAAATACACCTTTATTAATTGCATACCTTTCCAGTTTTTTTTGCAATGATCGGATTGCTAGATATAATATATATATATATATATATATAATATATATATATATATATACATTCTTTTCTTATGTTAGGTAAATATATATATATATATATATATATATATATTATTTATTTTATAACATTTAATTTTAGTTTAGAAGCAAATTTAACATTAACTTCATTGAACTTTTCAAACAAATAACATAGTTTACCTTCGAAAACGTCATAATAGAAAATAATTAATTTTATGGTTAACTAGTTTATTTCGTTTACTATAATTATATATAGTCTTTTAAGCAGCTTATGATACATATATATATATCGGGTGGTCCGAAAAAAATGACGCATTTTTTAAAAATTAATATCTCAGTAACCCCCTTCCTTATCATGACAATTTTTATATGCAAGATACTTTCAAACTTCTTTTTTTGAATGCAAGAAACGGAATTCTGATATCTTTTATAGTTTTCTCGCAATTAACAAAAGTAACAACATGGGTCAAAAAAACGAATATCATGAGAAAGGAAAAATTTAATCAGAAATTTAACTAATTAATTTACAGTAAATGATCGATTGGACCACCACTCTGTTGACACACTAATCTAAGTCTTTTCTTCCACACAAAAATAATACTTCTTACTTCATTAATGCCAATTTCTTGCCAAGATTCAAGTATTTTACTTTTTAATTCTGATTCGGTGAATTTTTCTCGTCGACCTCGGTAAACCTTCTCTTTTAGTAACTCCCAAATTGAGTAGTCCATAGGATTACAATCTGGGCTTTGTGGTGGCCACTCATTTTTCGTTATTAATTTTGGTGTATTGCTAATCAGAAACGACTGTGTGGCGTAGCTTGTATGCGACGGTGCTCCATCTTGTTGAAATATGAAATCATTTTCTTGATACAGGCGACGACAATCCGGCAACAATTTTGTTCTTAAAAGTTCAATGTAATTTGCAGAATTCACCTTTGTCTTTTCAGTTTCAATAAAATGAACATCTGTCTTGCCATTCCAAGAGACCCCTGCAGATATCATAACCTTTTGGAGAATCTTGACGTTTCATGATACAATCTGTTTATTGAAATGTCACTTTTTACCACGCCCGTAGACAACATCATTTTGACGGTTTCGCGGAATTTCTAGAGTGAAATCTTTTTCATCCGTGAAGACTATCTTTTTAATATCAACGACAGAGAAATTATCAAGTAACTTTCTGCACCTTGTTTTTCTTTTATCCTTAACAGTATCACTTTTTCTAGAAGATACTATTCTTTTGAAGGCTTTTAGTTTTTGTGCTTTAATTATTCGGTATACAGAAGTCTTTCCAATATTCAAATGTTTAGCAATTGTTCTTTGTGACAAATGACTTCCTGGTTTATCTTCTTGAGAGCAGATTTTATCGTTGATGTAATCCACATTTTCTGGAACCGAAGCTGTTTTAGGTCTACCGCTTCCTGGTTTTCTGGCAGTACTTCCCGATTCGCGAATCTTCTTTAAGAGTCTTTCCACTGCACGCCTTTTCCACTTTTTGCCGGGAAACTCTTGCAATAACCTTCCAGTCTTCCATCCTTTTTCACAGTAACAATTTTTAATGAGAATACGATTTTCCTCTGACAACATCATTAAGGGTACTGACGAATTGTTAAAAAATAAAAATATCCACAATTTGACTTGTTCATTCCTGTAGAGTTTTGTAATAACTTGCAAAAATATCGCATGATATCGTATAAAAATGATATCGTATAAAAAACGGATATTATATTGCGATTTTTGTTTTTTTGACCCATGTTGTTACTTTTGTTAATTGCGAGAAAACTATAAAAGATATCAGAATTCCGTTTCTTGCATTCAAAAAAAGAAGTTTGAAAGTATCTTGCATATAAAAATTGTCATGATAAGGAAGGGGGTTACTGAGATATTAATTTTTAAAAAATGCGTCATTTTTTCGGACCACCCGATATATATATATAATATATTATATATATCTGAACTCTTTCAGCTAAAGAAGCCTTATGTATAGAAATGGTTGTGTAATAGCTGATATTTAACTCTTTTAACATGTTCTGAAAGCACGGCTTATAATTTCCTTCCCCATATCCAATAGCACTTCAAGACATTATTGTATAGAAATATGTGTAACACAATATGACGATAGTTATTCCAATTAAATTCTGTTTAAATACATCTTTATTAAATGCATACCTTTCCAATTTTTTTTTGCAATGATCGGATTGCTAGATATATATATTATGCTATATATATATATATATATATATATATATACATTCTTTTCTTATGTTAGGTAAATATATATATATATTATTTATTTTATAACATTTAATTTTAGTTTAGAAGCAAATTTAACATTAACTTCATTGAACTTAAAGAAACAAATAACATAGTTTATCTTCGAAAACGTCATAATAGAAAATAATTAATTTTATGGTTAACTAGTTTATTTCGTTTACTATAATTATATATAGTCTTTTAAACAGCTTATGATATATATATATATATATATATATATATATATATATATATATATCAGGATATCAGTAAGTACGATACACTCCTAAACAAAGAGGTATGGTAGGGTAAGTACAGTAGGTAATTTTACGGCTACATATTTTTTGGAAAAGTCTGAAATCACGCCCAACGACTCCTGACTGTCCGAAGGTTGATGGCATGGGGAAATTGCTCTACCGCCTAACCTAGAGTACGCCTGACGTGGCAGAAGACTCAGCCTGACTGATATAACATAATATGGGTATGGTTTTCGACTTTCTCAGAAGTATGATACATATTAGCTGGGGTAATCTCTACTGAACTTCATTGCTAATAACTCTCAGTAGTCGAATGATATCCCAAGTCGTACCCTTTTCATTATAAATGGAATCCTTTATTTGAACAAAACTCGTTCTCTTTCTATATATATATATATATATATATATATATATATATATATATATATCAGTGGCGGCTCGTGGTAATTTTACTTACGCATGCAGTCGCATGCATTACAGTGTAGTACATATTAGATAAGCTGTATTTTGTCTTTTATGGTATTCTTATGAGTTATGTAGTAACCGAGGATAGAATCAATATTATATTAATAATATTAATAATAATTTTAACTATTTTTTAACTTAAATAATAATTTTAATTTCATTGAGTATATTATTTACGCGTGCAATGCATGCCTTGCATTCATTAAGAAGCCACCCCTGATATATATATAAATATAATTGTTATTATTACTAAATTGAGGTTATTGGTAATGGATCTGGGCAAGGTGTAATAATGTAATAGACCATAATATTCTATTGAAATAATCTTCTAAATCGTTACGACAACTGCGCGTTATATAAAGAAATAGTTCTTCAGGGTGAACGGTGTAGGTGAGCTCAGCCTTGTGCCGATCAATTGCTTTGTACCAAAGTTTTATAAGAAACTAATTGTCCCCTAGCGCAATTGGAAAGGTTTTCACCCCACCTTAGACCCACAGTTTAACGTTGAAACCGAATGTTCTTTTAAAATATAATTCCTCTCGATTACATTAGTGACTAATGATGCGGGAAAATCTGAGTAAAGATTTTCTCGAAAACTATGGGTGATAGGAAAATTCTGAAACCATATTTGGAATCAGTATCAAAAGTTCTATGTCAATCAATGTTATTTTGTTACCCCATTATGCTAAAATCGAAATTTTATGGCATTCATTCCTCGAACCAAAGATATCTTCACATAATGGGGAACTGTCTGTATACTCTGTATATGTTTTAAAAGCATTATTCCTTTAAGGTCCGATGAGGATTTGACACGTGTTATACAATCTTTTGAAGAATCTCGGAATACGGGGGATACACTGAACAGTCATCAATGTCACACATCCTCCACCATGGACCTGTACGTCTACCCGGAATTGTATGAAGAACGTGATACTGCAGCATTAACCGCAATTAGTCTTTTCAATGCGATTGACCGTGGCGAATTATTTTCAACGCAAACCGTAGAAGATATTTGCAGTGACGCTCCTTACAATCCGACGCAAGGGACTACCATAGAAATGTAAGTGTCTATAATTAGAATTTTTATATGGAGAGTTGTAGTATCTCGTCAAATAGATATTCGCCAAAAATGTCAATCAATGTTATTTGGTTATCCCCATTATGCTAAAAACGCTCACATTCATCAGCTATATTATAAGGGTTACTTTCATTAAAACTGTCGTAGTATCGATCAAAGTCTTCACGTTCATCCATACAGTCAAAATAATGTTTGGGGGGTGGTGGGCCTACGTAGTTTAAAGTCTCGCTGGTGAGGAAAGTATATGGGAAGTATCCTTTGGAAACTTCAGCTGCTACTCCCATCACCTTGGGTAGCTTTGCTAATTTACAAGGTGTGAATAATAAAGTATCTTTAAATTGTACATTGCCCCTTATCTGCATCTGTATTAATTTGTTGCCTCTTTTCAATGGATCACCTGTAAATATCTCAGAGGATTCGTGTTCAAGCAACTCCTTATAAAGGAACTGCGTGTCAAACTTTGCCCGTTATGGGCGAGAATATACACAGTCATTTTTTTGAACTTGTCGGCTAACTTGACAATATAGGACACAAATAGTTTCACAGGACTATCGCTGACATTCGTTTTAAAAACGTTTGTCCGTTTACCACATTTGGGGCACTCGTCACATTCGATATCCATACACTCATCACAGATAGTCTGGCTCACAAGTAAATGTGGAATTACCTCTTTGGTTTCAGCGTTCGTATATGTTTCTATATCGTAGTATACAGTTATACAAGGGTTATTTTTAGGCTTAGCATCTTTCATATAACATACATGCTTTACTCCATCCGCCTTATATTCCTCCTGGCATGTAGGACAGTGAATTACGTCACACTTGTGCTTAAATTTTCACCAATTATCCATTGTGTGAAACATACCACATTCACAGATTCTCATTTTCCTGCACGTGCCAATTGATTTATGGAAATCAAAACAGCTATTATTGAAAAATGTGCGTCTACACACATCACAGTCTCTCTTCTCAGCTTCAACTACACGGCTTTCACATTTGGTGCTTTTACACTGCTCACATACCATGTGACATTCTTTACAATGTCTCACTATATCATCCGCAAACTCGAGGCACCCCTTACACAAATCATGATGTCTCCCATATTTTCGACTTTTGTCATAACTCGCGTAAAGCCACCTTATATTACGGATGGGGAGATACGTTGTCCCTGACAATCCTAAAATAAGTAGGGGCCTTGTACGATCTCTCACACAGCTTTTAAAAACATACACAGTCCTACGACGATCATCCAACCCAAACACAACTATGCGGACATTCATTTCCTGTTCTACCCTTCTCAGCTCTTCAGGACCCATATTACAGTCAAATTCAAGTTCACAGTCTACAGCTAGTTTACGGGCATGCTCCACGACTGTAGGCAACCAAATTTTTTGAGTTCGTGTATTTTGTACAGTAAACATACGTGCTAAGAGTATTGCTATAAAGCCGCAACCACGATCGACGTTTATATGCCGTCTATAAATAGCTTGAGAATTGAAGTTAAGAGTATACGGTATGGCACTATGACCCGCAACACGGTATACATGGTCAATATTTACCGTGAAGTTGTCCATATTGAAGGCTATACTACTTTGGGCGGCTTGCATTATACGCCCTAATATATATTCTACATCTTCAGCCGCCAAACGTCTAAATGGCACTATCACCCAATAATCGTCTACATCACCGTCATCTGACCCGAATCCAAAGGACAGACTCGTCCTGACTTCACGCTCGTCACGATTCTGAAGAGCAAACTCTATAATATGCTCTACAACCCGGCGTAGTCCGCGCTCAATTCCACTGCTATACATGACTCTAGGGTCGACCCTGACTCTATACCGATTTCTAGTCAAGGCTGGGGTGGGGGCTGCGGATCGCACCAATTCCAGCGTTATACCATCCTCAACAGAACGGGGGGCGGCTGATGAATTAGTGGATATATTAGCCGAAGGTGCTGCTCATGGGGGCCCTGTTGCGTAGGAGGTTGATGGTTGGGGCTCTATTATTGTAGACTTAACAGAACGGGGGGCGGCGGATGAATAAGGGGATATATTAGGTGCTGCTGGGGTGTTGTTGCGTAAGAGGTTGAGGGTTGGGGATCTATTACCGCTGCAACAGACGCGTATTTCGGTCGCTTTATACCTGACGTGGGTATCTCATACCTCCGCTTTGGACGTGTTACCGGTATCGCTGGTGAGGGTTCAGGGGAGGAGATCACAACTACACTGTCGTCGAGGTCATCCGTAATGATGGGCTGCTCTACCTCATCGTCATTCACGGTTCTGTGGGAGAAGAAATATAAGGATCAGCACTCAAAATTTGTAATATTTTGTAAATGACTCACTTAGGAGTGTGACGTGTTAGAAATGGACTCTGTAGAAAAATTCAGATTCACGAGCCCATCCACATGTATTATATCTGGACCTACAGGATGTGGTAAAACTGTGTTTATGCTTAAAATCATTAAAGAAAAGGGGGAGATGTTCTCGAAATTTGTGCATAAAGTTATATGGTGCTATTCGACGTATCAATCAGTGTTCAACGAGTACCAAGATGATATTTTGTTCCACAAAGGCGTATATGACGTTAATTCGTTAAAGGGAAATGAACATACAATCATTGTAATTGACGATCTCATGTTGGAGATGGATAAAACGTTTGCCGAGACATTTACAGTATTCTCCCACCATCTTAACATAAGCGTGTTCTTCATCAATCAGAATCTATTTTTCAAAAATAGATACATGCGCGATGTGTCGTTAAATACGCAATATCTAGTCTTATTCGCGCAACGTAGAGATGTATCACAAATTGGGTATTAGCCAATCAAATGTTCCCGAATCAGCGTAAGGAGTTTTTGGAAGTTTATAAAGAAGGTACAAGCACGCGTTACGGATATTTGCTTTGCGACCTTCATCCGCGAAACACGTTTAGAGTGCTTCTGCGAACGAATGTATTTCCAAACGAGCCTGAAACGGTGTATATTCCAGAATGACAAAGAGACTATAGAAATACCGTGAATTAATAAAAATCTATCATCGACTGCCTCGGGCAATGCAGCAGATGTTTACTAAAAATATCGATGCCGACTTTTTAAAATGCATCTGTGAAATCTGTCTTAACGTTATAAATTGCAATGTATCAATGAAAACCCATCAGAAGGCTCGCCTACGCCGCTACAAGAACATAATACGTGCACTCGCTCGTAAAAGCCAAACTGTAGCGAAGAAAAAAACGAATTATTGTACAAACAGGAGGGTCATTTTCCCCATCTTATTTTCAGTTTTGGGTCCTTTACTGACTAGATTAATATAATGAAGAAAGTGGTAGTGATTCCCCACGAGGTGTACGCCTCACTGCAAAGGAATCCAGACACGTATCTAGATCCCCGTAAAAGCAGACTTAAAAGAATGGAAAGCGAATTGTTAGCCCTATTAAACAGTGAAAAAACACCTGATGAGAAAAGAATCTTATACCAAGAAGCTCTGCAGAAATTTCTTCACGAGTACGAAAATTATAAGAGCCCTACAGAGATTCCTGTGGTTATTAGGCACAGCCAGAGATGGGCACGATCTTGATCTTCAAGATCAGATCGTGATCTTGAAGATCAAGATCGTGATCTGATCTTGATCTTGAAGATCACTTTTATTATGGTGATCTTGATCTTGATCTAAGATCACTTTATTTCTTGTTATCTTGATCTTGAAGATCACTTTAGACTTCAAGATCACTTTTAATTTCAGATTCTTAAATATGCCGCTATGCGAATGTCATTTGTTTTTTGTCCAAGCGACATCTGGTGGCAACTTTGTTCAACACCTACTGTTTATGTTTTCTGTTAGTTGGGTGACTTGCGTCATGCGTGGGCTCATGGAAGGTGTAGTTGCTGTGGAATTTAGGCTCGTAAAAAGTGTAATTTACTGTGCAATTATGTTAAAAGTGTTCTATTAATATATATTATATATAGGCATAAAATATAGCCTATAGGTCCGTATTCATAATAAATTAATTCTAAACATATTTTATTTACAGATTGAATTTTTTAATAATGAGTGCAATTTTACAACTTCAACAGGCTCCCAAGGGAACCAAATATTCTAGGTTGTCACCAGAACAGTATTCAATATATTTAGATAACAATGTTGGTAATAAGGATCAATCTGTGCTATTGAACGGAAAATATTTTCAAATTGTCGAAAAAACTGGAAACAGTATCAAAGTTATTTATAGGCAGTGTACAAAGAAAACTACAATTCTGTCTGCTGGCCTCGACTCAACAAGCAATCTTCTGAGGCACCTCAGGGTTAGTACTACTTAGTAACTAAGTAGTAAGTAGCAACATTAACATAATGGTTCAAGTCATATTTTAAGTGACTGGTGCCATACAAGACTAATGCTACATTTACATAGACGTCCATTTGAATATATTGTGCACTTCAGATATTAATAGATTATGGACTAGTAACTACATTAAAAACTGCCGATATCCAACTATAACAAAACGCCAGGTGTATCTGTCTTTCTCTCTGTCTGATCCATGTCTGTAATTTCTCCTATTTAGTTACTGAAGGACGAAATTCGGCTTTCAATTTAACATAGGATAAAAATGCACTGATCATGGTGAAAATAATTTTAGTTAAAGCTAACAAAATTTTAGAATCTTGTTAAGTATTAATTTCAACTAGAAGTTTGATACTCTGATAAATATTATACAGGGTGTTCAAGAAGTCTCTCCGCATGATAATAATTTATTTTCTTGTGCAGAAACTACATTCGGATCTTATCTTTTGGGTGAATATGAATCGGAGAAGAAATCTCGCAAGCGTCCAGCTAAAGAAGAAGATAGATGCCAGCAGCAGCAATGCTGGCCCTGCCAAAATTGCCAAGCAGTCAACACTAAGCATGTTCCACATTTCCAAGCAAAAACCAGGACCACCAATATGCAAGGATATCCTTGAAAAGAAGATTCTCTCGCTTGTGGCTAATGGGCTCCTACCATTGAGCCTAGTTGAACTACATGAATTTAATGATCTTCTTTCATGTTAGTATAACTCAAATATTTTGCTATTTTTTCCATAGCTAATATCTGATTAAAATAATTAATCATATTATTTGTATGAACATTAGACTATCGCTAGCCTAGCTAAATATTTTGATATTTTTTCCATAGCTAATCTATTGTATTTGTTTTAATTTTTAAATATTTTTTTCAGACGTCAACCCCGCTGTTCAGGTGCCATCTAGACGCACCCTGGCTAGATCTCTTGCAACAACAACCAGTACAATGAAGGAAGACATACAAGCAAACTGGCAGCAGTTGACCATGTGTGTGTTACATGCGACATATGGTCAACTAATCACCGCAGTTTCATGGGAGTCACTGCGCATTGGGTATGCTATTGATTTAGTGTATTATTTTTATATAATTGATAAATTGACCATTGGTGATAGACTGATAGTTTGATAGACTTATAGTATAATCTTTTCAATTATTCGACATGTGTTCCTCATTCATTAATTTGGTGAGTCTTCATTTTGCTGTGATTCACAGTAATTTCACACTAATTCACTGATTCTGTCATCTGTCATTGTGTCTGATTCACAGCAAAATGTGGAAGAGTCCATATTCACAGGCTGTGAATATGGACTCTTCCACATTTTGCTCTTATGGGATGGGTCACTGATGTGGTGGTATGGTAGGCGACTCATCGCTGAATTGCCTCCTTTATATCACATAGTTCTTCTCTTCAATGTTTGGTGGCGCAGTTTAGCTGGTGCGTGTCTAACCAATATTATTAAATTAAGCTTAAAAAATGTTCATACAAACATTGATTTTATATTCTTACATTACAGATCAATGATGACTTGTCGCGAGGATCAGCTGCACTGGCATGCCGAAGATTTCGTGGAACACATAGCTTTGATAAAATTGCTGGAATATTGGACAGGATCAACTCGGAGCATGGTTTATCTTATAGAAAAGTTGTATCTACAGTCACCGACAATGCATCGAACATGGTGAAATGCTTTAAAGAGTTCGGTGTTCGTGTTCAGAATCGTACTGACGACATTGATGAAGATGATGCAGATGAAGATGATGATGAAAAGATTCAGATGAAGAGGTTATCATCAGCAACTTTCCTGAACATTCAGGAGAGCATGGAGAGGAGTCAGTGAAACTATCATCCCATATTCGATGTGCCTCCCACACATTGAACTTGGTAGCAACAACTGATGCAGATAAAGGACTGAATTCACCTGGACTAAAGAAGATAAAGCATTCTGCAATGGGAAAATGTTCGGCGCTGTGGAATGCTGCTGGTAAACCCAAGTCAGCAGAAAAAATACAGGAAATAACTGGCGTCCAATTTAGGTACCCATGCGTCACCCGATGGAACTCAATGTACGACTCATTAAGCCAAATATATAAACATAAGAACGACGTGAATGTAGCTCTTGAAGAACTGAATCTACCCATCCTCAAAGACAATGAATTGGAATTTATTTCAGAATATTTGTCTGTTCTAAAACCAATTGCAGCAGCCCTCAACAAATTACAGGCAGAGAAAGAATGCTACTACGGTTGTCTTCTTCCAACAGTCCTAGTGACTCAAGATGCCCTCGCAAGATTGGAGCCTATCCAACCAAACGACCTGCGCTTGAGACACTGCATGCCATTACTGGCAGCAGTCGTCTCTGGCTTCAATGCCAGATTTGGTCATTTTTTGTCGTTGAGCCCCGAGGTAACTGATGCCGTTTTGGCCTCAGTATCTCATCCGTATTTCAAACTTAGATGGATATCATTGTTGCAAGGGCCTAATTTCGGCGATCATGAAGCAATCAAGTATCAAGTAAAAGACAAGCTGCAAATGGCTGTAAGAAATTGTAATTCTGACAGCAGTGGTAATAGTTCGGTGAACTCAGACTCATCATCTGAAGACGATTTCTTCAGAACTATGGACGGCTCATTCTCTGCTCCTAACAACAAGGAAGACTTGGAAGTCCTCAATTATTTGCAGGACACCAGTAAGGCACTCGACTCTTTAGATAGGTATCCTGCTATAAAGAAGATCTTCAAGAGGTATAACACCACGCTACCTTCCTCTGCACCAGTGGAACGGTTGTTTTCGTTTGCTGGCATGGTTCATAGCCCCAAACGAAGTCGTCTCTCGGATGGTAACTTTGAACAATTGGTTTTGCTGAAAGCAAATGTTTACAGCGGTTGAACATTAAATTAACACTCTTAACTTGCGGTTTTTACCCTTATATTGTCAGTAATTGCGTACTGCAGTAAAACTGTAAAATTAAATTCTATGTAAAAAATGTTTACTTATATATGCTGACCATTCATTGATATGGGTTATGGACCTAGTGAAATGAGAATTGAGAAAAATAGAACTAAAAACTATATGTAGGTCATTTAATAGTTTTTTCTTTGCTGATAAGTTATGATAATACTAAGTTTAAGTTTACCACCTGAAAAACTGAAAGGGGAATCGTCAATCCCCGTGGTTTAGATCAGGTGACATGGGTAGGATGCGATGCTTGTATTGCCTCAGCCCTCAGGGGAGTATTAGGAGTGATACTTTTCAGGAGTGATTAAGAAAATAATTTGTTTTTGTTTACTCTACAAGAGTACAACTTTTTTCAATTCATATAAAAGTGATCTTAAAAAGTGATCTTGAAAAGTGATCTTCAAGATCACGATCTTGATCTGGATCTTCAAGATCACATTTTTCTGGTGATCTGATCTTGATCTTCAAGATCACCAAAGTTGGTGATCTTGCCCATCTCTGGGCACAGCACGGGGGACGATGGCGACATAGGATCTGTACCCGACGACACAGCTGACCAACCAAAAAGATTAGCCACACAACATATCGAACATGTATTAAAAAATACCCTCCCACTTACATTGAGGAGTAAAGGCTTAAGTCTTTATAATCTATTGAATGAGGATCCCGCCATACAATGGACCGATACAGGGGAGATCATTGTGGAAGGATCAAAGGTACAGGGATCGAATATCGTAGACATTGTCCATGATCTGGTGAGAAAGTGGGATAGGCCATCACCATCAAGATGGAAGCATATTAAAGCAAGACTACAACAAATAAATGTCCCTAAAACGTTGATAGGAAATCTGAACAGGTTAAAAGACTTGGAACATGCAACGCCTGTGACACAATTGAAGGTGCCGTCACCCCCGGCGGTAACACCTTTGAAGAGGAGCAAGAAGAGGTTAAACCAACCCTACCCACGTGCCTCTAAAATACGCAAATGGCTAACGTATTAACTAAACGCTATTATGACATTTCTACCCCATCCTCTTACGGCGGCGTAGATAGACTGTACAGAAGTGTTTACGGAGTAGGAAAAAAAGATGTTGAAAGATTTTTGAGGGAGCAGGACGCTTATACGCTTCATAAGCCTGTGAGAAAAAGGTTTAAAACAGCCAAGACAAAGGCTTCCTCGATTGATTCTATTTGGCAAGCAGATTTAACAGACATGCAAAGATATTCTGTGTATAACGATGGTTACCGCTACATTCTATTCATAATAGACGTATTCTCTAGATATCTGTAGCTAGTTCCTCTGAAAAATAAATCACCTGAAACAGTTGCTAAAGCCACCAAAACGCTAATGTTAAAAGAAAACAGGGTTCCTGGCTATTTTTGTACGGATATGGGGAAGGAGTTTATAGGCTGTGCTTTTCAGAATATGTTGACAGAGTTTAATATCAGCTATTACACAACCAATTCTATACATAAGGCTTCTTTAGCTGAAAGAGTTCAGCGCACCATAAAGGAACGCATGCACCGTTATTTTACACATAAAAACACATACAGATTTCTAGACATTCTGGAATCATTGGCATCATCCTACAACCGCTCACACCATCGCACGATTGGGGCAACACCTAACGAAGTTTTAGAAAGAGGTACGCTCCCGAGAAGAGATGGATCACCACCACCACCACCACACTCTACGCGCTTCAAAATCAATGATTATGTAAGGCTGTCGCGTTCGGGGAATAAATTCGCAAAGGGTTTTGAGCAAGGATGGACACGCGAGATTTTTAAAGTTAGGGCTGTGAGACCTAAAGGTGAGATAATGATGTATTACATTGAAGATTTGAATGGGGAAGAAATCTCAGGAGGCTTTCACCGCGAGGAATTGCAGAAAGTTGCGTTTAATTTAGAAAAAAATGTGTTTAAAATTGAGAAAATTTTAGGAAGCAAAGGTTCAGGAAGGAGAAAAATGTACCTGGTGAAATGGCTAGGGTACCCAGAAAGCTTCAACACCTATATAAAAGCTGATGCAATAATGAAGCTTAAATAGTATGCAGCATGGCTCCTAACCATTTCTACGTCACACTCCCGTCCTCCTCGTCCCTGTCTGTACACCCTAACAACACACTAGCCAACTTTGTAACAGAACTCCATTTGGCACATTGAATTGGGTCGTGATTCGTATGAGGTGGGGATATGCGAAATTCAGCTGGACACCGTCTTTTTAAATATTGAACATAAAGAAACCGTTTTTACGATTCTTAGAGACATTGACGAGTGTGAAAAAGCTGGGGTAGCTATGGATGAAACTATGCGCATCGCTCGGACTAAGATTGCACGGTATTACAGTACAGAAGTAAGACTAGGGCCGGGTCAATATGGTTCGGCCGTGGATGTTGTGAGAGGCTTAAACGTAAGTTTAAGAAACTCAAACCTTACGAATGATTTAGTATATGAAATCGTAAACAACCCTACACATACACTAATCCTAAAATCAAAGACTAACAGACGTCTTAAAGAACATAGAAAGTTCAAAATTCTAACCAACGGCCGATATAACGCAGCCTTCCAAAGAGACACATTTCACGAGACACAGTATAACTTGTCCAGATTAATGTATCAATTGAAGATGGAGAAATTGGCTGAAAGGTCCCCAGACATGTGCTATATTTACAGTAATATAGTGGAGCACCAGTTTGTTGGGGATACCCAGGCACGCCTGCTGCGCATTGCTCACATCCCCAACCATAGAGGAAGGAGTTTGAGTATTACATATGACAGACCCCATTATGTGAATGTCGCAACTAATTTAATAACCAATATCACAATATATATAAGAACGATTGAGGGCGAAAACTTCCCATTCGGTAACGGGAGCTTAACAGTGAAGCTACACTTTCGACGCACTGAGTTATAATGGATAGAAAGCCTTTCACCGTCTATCGAGGGATGCGATACCAGCGCGGTAGTGGACTTGGATCCATTTTTTCATCCATACTACGTACGGCTGTTCCTTTGCTGAAGAGGGGTGCCAGATACCTTGGAAGGAAAGCGCTACAATCAGGCCTTAACACTGCAGAAGACATATTGGCCGGGGCTAAACCTAAGAAGCTCTAAAAAAACATTTAAAGCGTACACGGAACGAAATCATCAAAGATGCAAAGAGAAAAATGCGTGGTGGCGGGAAGAAGAAGAGGGCTCCCCGGAAGAAGAAGGGGTCACGTGGCATTAAACGTAAAAGGCTATCAAAAAAGAAATGCTGTAAGCGAATGAAACCTATGGTTGACCACTTTTTTGACTGATATAAGCTAAGGACATTGATCTCATGAATCATAGTTTGTTTACCACTTGTCGAGAGAGGAGTCACTATTTCGCCATGGCACGCTTCATCCACCCATGTAGTTCACAATGCTGTAAATCGGAGCTGTCCTTTTTTGAGCTCCCGCCAACCCAAGTTTCTATTGAGCACAGTGACTTTATTACAATTAACCCTTTAAACACAATTAGTTCCCCGAGTGCACCTATAGAATTCGTGATACCCAGCTCAGGTCCTTACTTTTTTGATCCAAGCTGTGTGCACATGTACGCTAAGCTACGTATAGCCCATTCTGATGGAACGGTCTGCGATGACAAATATGCTGTATACCCTGAAACAAACTTTCTGCACGCCATATTCAACCAGTGTGACGTATATTTAAATCAGACCAACATATCGGCAGGCACGGGGTACTATCATCTACGAGCCTATTTGGAAAATGTCCTCAACTTTTCCAAAGAAGCGAAGGCTACCTTTTTAAGTGCGGAGGGATATTATCAAACTAAAGATGAAAATAGTATAAAGGACAAATTTAAAAATTCTAAAAAGAAAATATACGAGTGTTTTGGACGGTTGCACACAGATTTCATTTTCCAGGAGAAGTTGCTTGTGAACGGGGTGGATATGAAAATAAAGCTCACCCGCACGAGTCCTGAGATCTGCTTAAATCTGGATGCGAATCAAGAAGAGGGTGCAAAGTCCGTTGTGGTTCACATTATGGACACATACCTCCGCGTACGGCGAGTGAAATTAAGTTCACCAAAACAACTAGAAATTGAGAAAAATTTACTAAACGCTACAGTGAAATATCCTATTAACAGAGTGCAGATCAAATTATATACGGTTCCTGCAGGGTTGGCATCGAAGCAGATAGAAAACATTGCCCTGGGAAATCTTCCTAAAAGGATATTAATCGGCATGCAGGACCACGCTTCGGTGAATGGAAAATATAAAAAGAGTGCCTTTAAATTCGAGAATTTCGGACTTAAAAATATAACTCTATACGTTAATGGCACTGCTTTGGGTGGAACAATGGGTACGGACTATTCATCAGACGCTGTGTTACCTCTTTGTGCCAGAGCCTATAGTAACCTGACCCATATTGCAGGTGATTGTGATAAGCTTGGTAATGGGGTAACGCAGGAAGAATTCATTGATCAATTTAACCTTTATCCGTTTGACATTACACCTGACTTATCTGCTAGCGTAAATACCCATTTAACCCCACAGCAGAGCGGAAACATCTCAGTGCGGCTGGAATTCGCCAAGCCTATAGACGCTCCTATTAGTGTACTAGTATATCTCGAATCGCAAGCCCTAATAGAAGTAGATAGATTTAGAAGCGTTATCACTGACTTTTAAAATGGATGCTAATACACTTCAGAAAGTAATGGAGCGAGTCACACGTTCCAAATTTATCGGTGTGTTTGCGAAGAATGAAACATTGAGTTTGCCAAGTACGCGAGAATGCGGTAGTCTTATTGTGAACACATACATCATCGGTAATGAAGGGATTCACTGGATCGCTGTCTATTTTAAAAATAGACAGCGCCTGTACTATTTTGATTCACTCGGTACTCAACCCTGGAGTTATTATTTAAGTTAAAAAATAGTTAAAATTATTATTAATATTATTAATATAATATTGATTCTATCCTCGGTTACTACATAACTCATAAGAATACCATAAAAGACAAAATACAGCTTATCTAATATGTACTACACTGTAATGCATGCGACTGCATGCGTAAGTAAAATTACCACGAGCCGCCACTAATATATATATATATATATATATATATATATATATATATAGAAAGAGAGCGAGTTTTGTTCAAATAAAGGATTCCATTTATAATGAAAAGGTACGACTTGGGATGTCATTCGACTACTGAGAGTTATTAGCAATGAAGTTCAGTAGAGATTACCCCAGCTAATATGTATCATACTTCTGAGAAAGTCGAAAACCATACCCATATTATGTTATATCAGTCAGGCTGAGTCTTCTGCCACGTCAGGCGTACTCTAGGTTAGGCGGTAGAGCAATTTCCCCATGCCATCAACCTTCGGACAGTCAGGAGTCGTTGGGCGTGATTTCAGACTTTTCCAAAAAATATGTAGCCGTAAAATTACCTACTGTACTTACCCTACCATACCTCTTTGTTTAGGAGTGTATCGTACTTACTGATATCCTGATATATATATATATATTTATATATATATATATATATATCATAAGCTGTTTAAAAGACTATATATAATTATAGTAAACGAAATAAACTAGTTAACCATAAAATTAATTATTTTCTATTATGACGTTTTCGAAGGTAAACTATGTTATTTGTTTCTTTAAGTTCAATGAAGTTAATGTTAAATTTGCTTCTAAACTAAAATTAAATGTTATAAAATAAATAATATATATATATATATATTTACCTAACATAAGAAAAGAATGTGTATATATATATATATATATATATATATATATAGCATAATAATATATATCTAGTAATCCGATCATTGCAAAAAAAAATTGGAAAGGTATGCATTTAATAAAGGTGTATTTAAACAGAATTTAATTGGAATAACTATCGTCATATTGTGTTACACATATTTCTATGCAATAATGTCTTGAAGTGCTATTGGATATGGGGAAGGAAATTATAAGTCGTGCTTTCAGAACATGTTAAAAGAGTTTAATATCAGCTATTACACAACCATTTCTATACATAAGGCTTCTTTAGCTGAAAGAGTTCAGATATATATATATATATATATATATATATATATATATATATATATATATGTATGTATCATAAGCTGCTTAAAAGACTATATATAATTATAGTAAACGAAATAAACTAGTTAACCATAAAATTAATTATTTTCTATTATGACGTTTTCGAAGGTAAACTATGTTATTTGTTTCGAAAAGTTCAATGAATTTAATGTTAAATTTGCTTCTAAACTAAAATTAAATGTTATAAAATAAAAATATATATATATATATATATATATTTACCTAACATAAGAAAAGAATGTATATATATATATATATATATATATATATATATATATATATATATCTAGCAATCCGATCATTGCAAAAAAAAACTGGAAAGGTATGCAATTAATAAAGGTGTATTTAAACAGAATTTAATTGGAATAACTATCGTCATATTGTGTTACACAATGGATGATTAATATTTCTGGAATACATGGCTCTATCTGATGGTGCAATCTGGCACATCAGCACCCGATTACATGGCTTGATGTAGCAACTCTGCATCTGCATACATGGTGCGATCTGGAACACATTGCGCTATCTGGCAATTCAGCCAGAATAGAGGCTTATAAAAGACCGCGAAGTTGGTGAAAGACTCATTCCACCTCGGCTCCCAGCCGAGGAAGGACCTCTGGTCCTTCTCTTTCAGGCCCTTTGGTAAAACCCCTTAGTGGCCTCTTAGTTAGGAAAACGAAAATAACTTGGGGGAGAACTCCTCTCTCTCCTCCAGGTGTCTCTCTCTCTCTCTCCTACAGGTGTCTCTCTCTCTCTCCTACAGGTGTCTCTCTCCTACAGGCGTCTCTCTCTCTCTCCTTCAGGCGTCTCTCTCTCCTTCAGGCCTCTCTCTCTCTCCTTGGCTCAGTCAACTGGCTGATTCAGCCAACTGGCTGGTTCTGGCTGATTAGGAGCCTATAAAACAACGCCTACTCGGCTGAAGTCTTAGTGTGCACTTGGCTCCTGCCAGTTGAACACCTCTCCTCCTTTCTCTCCTCCTTTCTCTCTGGCCCTTTGGGGGGAATAGCTTGGGGGAGGCCCCGAAGTTGCATGCCCCTTGCAACCTAGGTTGGTGCATGCCCCTTGCAACCTAGGTTGGCAACAAAGGCCAGTACTCTTTTTCTTTCTTTTTTTTTCTTTTTTTTTATTATTTTTTTTGCATCCCCCACCCCCCGTTGCAACAACCCCCACCCCCCTTTGCAACATTACATAATAACCTGCAACATTCTTGCACTCTCCCCTTTTGCGGCTATACTACTGCCTATATTTATTACAAGAAGTTAACTCATTGAGTAACTCCATCGTGGCGGCCCTACACCGAAAATGATCGTAACGCCCTACATCGAAACAAACTAAGACCCAGCAAAAAAAATAAGGTGAGGCAATTTCATTTTCATTCTAATGTAGGCGTCTAAAATCCCGACGCTAAAAATTACCGTAATCATATAAATATAAAGAGGTCCTTTTAACAACCTACATATTCATAACTCTCTAACGAAAAAGCATAGGGCTTTTGTCGGTAACCCTCCACTGAAGTCTGCTGGAAATTTCCAACGGATGAGGGCACAGGCAATCAACCCATAGCCCTATAGAGTTTTTTCAAATGGTGGCCCTGTGTATGGGGAACTAACCCCTCTAAAATTTACACTGACACACGCGGTGGCTCGGCTTAGCTCATTAGGCCTAACCCCAATTTCAACCATAACCCCACTATAGTTTTTTCATATAGTGGCCTATGCAACTGGGAACCGATCCCTTTACCTTTACACTAACCGAAAACAAAGGCTTGTTCATTTAACAAGCATAACTCAATTTAGGTCCTATAAAAATAGGCCCACAACATTAAGCCTATTTAATAGGTCCTACTCTTCAAACTCAAAACAAAGCCTTGTTAATTTAACAGGCTTAACTCATTTAAGGTCCTATAAAATAATAGGCCCAATCATAAGCCTACTTGGTAGGCCCAACAAATAGGTCTATTTAGTAGGCCCACCTAACTTTACAGTACATAATAGGCCTACCTCTTAAAGTAGGCCTTACTCTTTACACTCAAGGCCTATCCTAACTAAAAACACTAAATTTATAATTCAACCTGTGGTGTAGGTTATAAAATTTATTTCAGCAATTTAACTTACTCATAAGACTCATTAACATCACAAAATTCGACTCAGAACTGTAACATCACAAAATTCGACTCAGAACTGTAAAATCACAAAGACCTAAAGCAATTGCAAAAATTCAAACCTACACCTAACACCTATTCGTGACCCTATTCCAACCTATACCAAGTCCTATTTGACATATAGGCCCAACCTATTCCAAGTCCTATTTGACATATAGGCATTCCAAGTCCTATTTGACATATAGGCATACCAAGTCCTATTTGACATATAAGCCCAACCTATTCCAAGTCCTATTTGACATATAGGCACAACCTATTCTAAGTCCTATTTGACATATAGGCACAACCTATTCCAACCTATTCCAGATCCTATTTGACATATAGGCATACCAAGTCCTATTTGACATATAGGCCCAACCTATTCCAAGTCCTATTTGACATATAGGCCCAACCTATACCAAGTCCTATTTGACATATAGGCCCAACCTATACCAAGTCCTATTTGACATATAGGCCCAACCTATTCCAAATCCTATTTGACATATAGGCATACCAAGTCCTATTTGACATATAGGCCCAACCTATTCCAAGTCCTATTTGACATATAGGTCCAACCTATACCAAGTCCTATTTGACATATAGGCCCAACCTATTCCAAATCCTATTTGACATATAGGCATACCAAGTCTTATTTGACATATAGGCCCAACCTATTCCAAGTCCTAATTGACATATAGGCCCAACCTATTCCAAGTCCTATTTGACATATAGGCATAAAACAGACAAGGCTTGATATAAGGGTCTCAAATGCAACGTTTGAGGATCTTTACTCAGCCAAATTGATTAACCTAATCCAAAACCCAAAAATAAAACCCTATAACAAAATACACATTTACACTCATACGTATGGTACAGTATATAAATATATACATACGACTCCAAACATCCAATTCTTCTTTTAAAGGGAGAATCACAACAGATTTCATCAACAGACACATACATTCCTTGCAAACAGATTGGATTCCTTCAAAACCCCAAACCTTCCAGACCTACCTGTAGGATACAATCATACACAACATTTACTCATTCATAACTACGGGTATTGACTTCATTGGAGTGGTGAATCCAAGTTTTGAAGACCAACTGGATTCGGAGAAATGCAACACACACACACACACACACACTACTCTTTCCATGTGTCTCAAACACAACAACCTGTCTAAACAAAACCAAGGATCGGAGAGTAAAAGCCTTTATTGCTGCGCTCTGATTCTGTGCACATAATTTTGTGACAAAATTTATATGGTTAGACAGTGACACGTACAAACAAACTACTCTACTCTAAAGGGTTTATGGCTACTTTGGCCATAGCCCAAACTACTATTTCAAAGGGCCGGGGCAAATACCTTGGCCATAGCCCAAACTACTATTTCAAAGTGCCTTGGCCTACCTTGGCCATAGCCCAACAAATCATCAAAGGGCTGGCCTACCCTTGGCCATAGCCCAACAATTCATCAAACGGCTGACGGCCTACCCTTGGCCATAGCCCAACAAATTCATCAAAAGGCTGATGGCCTATCTCGGCCATAGCCCAACCTATTCATGAAGGGGTTTGTGGTCTCCCTTGGCCACAACCCAAACTATTACAAGGGTCTTGTGGCCTACCATGGCCACAGCCCAAACTATTACAAGGGTTTTGTGGCCTCCCCTTGGCCACAAACCAAACTATTACAAGGGTCTTGTGGCCTCCCTTGGCCACAGACCAAACTATTACAAGGGTCTTGTGGCCTCCCTTGGCCACAGACCAAACTATTACAAGGGTCTTGTGGCCTCCCTTGGTCACAGACCAAACTATTACAAGGGTTTTGTGGCCTCCCCTTGGCCACAGCCCAAACTATTACAAGGGTCTTGTGGCCTCCCTTGGTCACAGACCAAACTATTACAAGGGTTTTGTGGCCTCCCCTTGGCCACAGACCAAACTATTACAAGGGTCTTGTGGCCTACGTTGGCCACAACCCAAACTATTACGAGTGTTTTGTGGCCTCCCCTTGGCCACAGCCCAAACTATTACAAGGGTTTTGTGGCCTCCCCTTGGCCACAGACCAAACTATTACAAGGGTCTTGTGGCCTACCTTGGCCACGACCCAAACTATTACAAGTGTTTTGTGGCCTCCCCTTGGCCACAGCCCAAACTATTACAAGGGTCTTGTGGCCTCCCTTGGTCACAGACCAAACTATTACAAGTGTTTTGTGGCCTCCTCTTGACCACAGACCAAACTATTACAAGGGTCTTGTGGCCTACCTTGGCCACAACCCAAACTATTACGAGGGTTTTGTGGCCTACCCTTGGCCACAGCCCAAACTATTACAAGGGTTTTATGGCCTCCCATGGCCAGAGACCAAGCAACACAAATACAGTACGGGATTCAAAGCCCCAAGCCCTCCAGATCTACCTGTGGAGGAGTAACATTTACTCCACTAAAACTACGGGTATTGACTAGTCTGAAGTGGTAGGAGGTTTGAATACAGTACAAACTCTTTAAACCAAACAACACAACATGGAAGTACAGTACATTTCAATTAACTCACCAACGTAGAAGTCACTTTAAAACATAAATTGTTAACAAATCAAAACATGACAAAACTCCAAAACCACGTCAGTAAACCAGCATTTAAAAAATTTACACAGATAATGAGCAAAGTTAAAATGCTTAATAACTTTACTTTAATTCCATAAATTTCCTATACCTAAAGGGAGTCAAACTGATTGACATAACTTTAACTAAACTTGAGAAGTTGGCCTCTTGAACTTTTATATTTAAATAGGTCTTGAGTAACCTCTCTTCCTAAATTCCTATTTCATTCTTTTCAATCCATTTCACATGGTTTAAAACACAGTTTATCAAAAAATTTGATCTATAACATACAAATTTTTCTCCGGCCCCCCGCAGTATATGGAAAAACTATACGCGCTCACAACAGGGTATCGTATGTGATACCTTTATTTCATAATTAAATATAAATTATTAATTAATTGAATTAAATATCTACAAAATTGGCTCGGGATTGGCGACATAGCCTATTGGGAATGAAATAATTGCCATACGTACAAAGAACCTGTATGTATGAATCAAGCCTCACATAGCAACAAGAAAACCCAATTTATTGTTTAGTCTACCACAGAGAAGTAGACCAAACAAAATTTTGCTAGATCGGCAAAATAATGAAAATACAAGCGAACCAAGGACAAGGAACGGCTCTCAGGGCTGTTTATGTTTCAGCGAACGCTTTAAACAGGGAGGATGTGCTTCTGTCTTCCCTAAAGTTCTGAGTGAATTCCTTATAATAAACTTAATACATAAAATAAGGATAGGCCTATCCCCTAAAGTGTTTATATTGTGACTGCCTATATTTATTACAAGAAGTTAACTCATTGAGTAACTCCATCGTGGCGGCCCTACACCGAAAATGATCGTAACGCCCTACATCGAAACAAACTAAGACCCAGCAAAAAAAATAAGGTGAGGCAATTTCATTTTCATTCTAATGTAGGCGTCTAAAATCCCGACGCTAAAAATTACCGTAATCATATAAATATAAAGAGGTCCTTTTAACAACCTACATATTCATAACTCTCTAACGAAAAAGCATAGGGCTTTTGTCGGTAACCCTCCACTGAAGTCTGCTGGAAATTTCCAACGGATGAGGGCACAGGCAATCAACCCATAGCCCTATAGAGTTTTTTCAAATGGTGGCCCTGTGTATGGGGAACTGACCCCTCTAAAATTTACACTGACACACGCGGTGGCTCGGCTTAGCTCATTAGGCCTATCCCCAATTTCAACAATAACCCCACTATAGTTTTTTTCATATAGTGGCCTATGCAACTGGGAACCGATCCCTTTACCTTTACACTAACCGAAAACAAAGGCTTGTTCATTTAACAAGCATAACTCAATTTAGGTCCTATAAAAATAGGCCCACAACATTAAGCCTATTTATTAGGTCCTACTCTTCAAACTCAAAACAAAGCCTTGTTAATTTAACAAGCTTAACTCATTTAAGGTCCTATAAAATAATAGGCCCAAACATAAGCCTACTTGGTAGGCCCAACAAATAGGCCTATTTAGTAGGCCCACCTAACTTTACATTACACAATAGGCCTACCTCTTAAAGTAGGCCTTACTCTTTACACTCAAGGCCTATCCTAACTAAAAACACTAAATTTATAATTGAACCTGTGGTGTAGGTTATAAAATTTATTTCACCAATTTAACTTACTCATAAGACTCAATAACATCACAAAATTCGACTCAGAACTGTAACATCACAAAATTCGACTCAGAACTGTAACATCACAAAGACCTAAAGCAATTGCACAAATTCAAACCTACACCCACCTAACACCTATTCGTGACCCTATTCCAACCTATACCAAGTCCTATTTGACATATAGGCATACCAAGTCCTATTTGACATATAGGCATACCAAGTCCCATTTGACATATAGGCCCAACCTATTCCAAGTCCTATTTGACATATAGGCATTCCAAGTCCTATTTGACATATAGGCACAACCTATTCTAAGTCCTATTTGACATATAGGCATACCAAGTCCTATTTGACATATAGGCCCAACCTATTCCAAGTCCTATTTGACATATAGGCACAACCTATTCTAAGTCCTATTTGACATATAGGCATACCAAGTCCTATTTGACATATAGACTCAACCTATTCCAACCTATTCCAAATCCTATTTGACATATAGGCATACCAAGTCCTATTTGACATATAGGCCCAACCTATTCCAAGTCCTATTTGACATATAGGCCCAACCTATACCAAGTCCTATTTGACATATAGGCCCAACCTATACCAAGTCCTATTTGACATATAGGCCCAACCTATTCCAAATCCTATTTGACATATAGGCATACCAAGTCCTATTTGACATATAGGCCCAACCTATTCCAAGTCCTATTTGACATATAGGTCCAACCTATACCAAGTCCTATTTGACATATAGGCCCAGCCTATTCCAAATCCTATTTGACATATAGGCATACCAAGTCCTATTTGACATATAGGCCCAACCTATTCCAAGTCCTATTTGACATATAGGCCCAACCTATTCCAAATCCTATTTGACATATAGGCATAAAACAGACAAGGCTTGATATAAGGGTCTCAAATGCAACGTTTGAGGATCTTTACTCAGCCAAATTGATTAACCTAATCCAAAACCCAAAAATAAAACCCTATAACAAAATACACATTTACACACAGGTGCTGGTTAAGTGTGCGGTCTACCTACGATTCGGCGGTCTACCTTTTAATTATAGCTTCTTATCTTGTTTACTAATTGTTTGTTTACATCCCATTGTCAATCGCCCTTGACGATTGGTTAGGTTTAGTCATGATATTTCGTTAGTTTTAACGAAAATATCATGATTAAACCTAACAAATCGTAGGTAGACCGCACACTTAACCAGCACCTACACACATACGTACGGTACAGTATATAAATATACATACGACTCCAAATCCAATTCTTCTTTTAAAGGGAGAATCACAACAGATTTCATCAACAGACACATACATTTCTTGCAAACAGATTGGATTCCTTCAAAACCCCAAACCTTCCAGACCTACCTGTAGGATACAATCATACACAACATTTACTCATTCATAACTACGGGTATTTACTTCATTGGAGTGGTGAATCCAAGTTTTGAAGACCAACTGGATTCGGAGAAATGCAACACACACACACACACACACACACACACACTACTCTTTCCATGTGTCTCAAACACAACAACCTGTCTAAACAAAACCAAGGATCGGAGAGTAAAAGCCTTTATTGCTGCGCTCTGATTCTGTGCACATAATTTTGTGCCAAAATTTATATGGTTAGACAGTGACACGTACAAACAAACTACTCTACTCTAAAGGGTTTTATGGCTACTTTGGCCATAGCCCAAACTACTATTTCAAAGGGCCTTGGCCTACCTTGGCCATAGCCCAAACTACTATTTCAAAGTGCCTTGGCCTACCTTGGCCATAGCCCAACAAATCATCAAAGGGCTGATGGCCTACCCTTGGCCATAGCCCAACAATTCATCAAACGGCTGACGGCCTACCCTTGGCCATAGCCCAACAAATTCATCAAAAGGCTGATGGCCTATCTCGGCCATAGCCCAACCTATTCATGAAGGGGTTTGTGGTCTCCCTTGGCCACAACCCAAACTATTACAAGGGTCTTGTGGCCTACCTTGGCCACAGACCAAACTATTACAAGGGTTTTGTGGCCTCCCCTTGGCCACAGACCAAACTATTACAAGGGTCTTGTGGCCTCTCTTGGCCACAGACCAAACTATTACAAGGGTCTTGTGGCCTCCCTTGGTCACAGACCAAACTATTACAAGGGTTTTGTGGCCTACCTTGGCCACAACCCAAACTATTACAAGGGTTTTGTGGCCTCCCCTTGGCCACAGCTCAAACTATTACAAGGATCTTGTGGCCTCCAATGGCCACAGACCAAACTATTACAAGGGTCTTGTGGCCTTCCTTGGCCACAGACCAAACTATTACAAGGGTTTTGTGGCCTCCCCTTGGCCACAGACCAAACTATTACAAGGGTCTTGTGGCCTACCTTGGCCACGACCCAAACTATTACAAGGGTTTTGTGGCCTCCCCTTGGCCACAGCCCAAACTATTACAAGGGTCCTGTGGCCTCCCCTTGGCCACAGCCCAAACTATTACAAGGGTCTTGTGGCCTCCCTTGGTCACAGACCAAACTATTACAAGGGTTTTGTGGCCTCCCCTTGGCCACAGCCCAAACTATTACAAGGGTTTTATGGCATTCCATGGCCAGAGACCAAGCAACACAAAAACAGTACAGGATTCAATGCCCCAAGCCCTCCAGATCTACCTGTGGAGGAGTAACATTTACTCCACTAAAACTACGGTATTGACTAGTCTGAAGTGGTAGGAGGTTTGAATACAGTACAAACTCTTTAAACCAAACAACACAACATGGAAGTACAATACATTTCAATTAACTCACCAACGTAGAAGTCACTTTAAAACATAAATTGTTAACAAAACAAAACATGACAAAACTCCAAAACCACGTCAGTAAACCAGCATTTAAAAAATTTACACAGATAATGAGCAAAGTTAAAATGCTTAATAACTTTACTTTAATTCCATAAATTTCCTATACCTAAAGGGAGTCAAACTGATTGACATAACTTTAACTAAACTTGAGAAGTTAGCCTCTTGAACTTTTATATTTAAATAGGTCTTGAGTAACCTCTCTCTTCCTAAATTCCTATTTCATTCTTTTCAATCCATTTCACATGGTTTAAAACACAGTTTATCAAAAAATTTGATCTATAACATACAAATTTTTCTCGGCCCCGCAGTATATGGAAAAACTATACGCGCTCACAACAGGGTATCGTATGTGATACCTTTATTTCATAATTAAATATAAATTATTAATTAATTGAATTAATTATCTACAAAATTGGCTCGGGATTGGCGACATAGCCTATTGGGAATGAAATAATTGCCATACGTACAAAGAACCTGTATGTATGAATCAAGCCTCACATAGCAACAAGAAAACCCAATTTATTGTTTAGTCTACCACAGAGAAGTAGACCAAACAAAATTTTGCTAGATCGGCAAAATAATGAAAATACAAGTGAACCAAGGAACGGCTGTCAGAGCTGTTTATGTTTCAGCGAACGCTTTAAACAGGGAGGATGTGCTTCTGTCTTCCCTAAAGTTCTGAGTGAATTCCTTATAATAAACTTAATACATAAAATAAGGATAGGCCTATCCCCTAAAATGTTTATATTGTGACTGCCTATAGTAGTATAGCCGCAAAAGGGGAGAGTGCAAGAATGTTGCAGGTTATTATGTAATGTTGCAAAGGGGGTGGGGGTTGTTGCAAAGGGGGGTGGGGGATGTTACAAAGGGGGTGGGGGGGGTGCAAAAAATAATAAAAAAAAGAAAGAAAGAAAAAAGAGTACTGGCCTTTGTTGCCAACCTAGGTTGCAAGGGGCATGCACCAACCTAGGTTGCAAGGGGCATGCAACTTGGGGGCCTCCCCCAAGCTATTCCCCCCAAAGGGCCAGAGAGAAAGGAGGAGAGAAAGGAGGAGACGTGTTCACCTGGCAGGAGCCAAGTGCACACTAAGACTTCAGCCGAGTAGGCGTTGTTTTATAGGCTCCTAATCAGCCAGAATCAGCCAGTTGGCTGAATCAGCCAGTTGGCTGAATCAGCCAGTTGACTGAGCCAAGGAGAGAGAGAGAGGCCTGAAGGAGAGAGAGACGCCTGAAGGAGAGAGAGAGAGAGAGAGAGAGAGAGAGAGACGCCTGTAGGAGAGAGAGAGAGAGACGCCTGTAGGAGAGAGAGAGAGACGCCTGTAGGAGAGAGACACCTGTAGGAGAGAGACACCTGTAGGAGAGAGAGAGAGACACCTGTAGGAGAGAGAGGAGTTCTCCCCCAAGTTATTTTCGTTTTCCTAACCTAAGAGGCCACTAAGGGGTTTTACCAAAGGGCCTGAAAGAGAAGGACCAGAGGTCCTTCCTCGGCTGGGAGCCGAGGTGGAATGAGTCTTTCACCAACTTCACGGTCTTTTATAAGCCTCTATTCTGGCTGAATTGCCAGATAGAGCAATGTGTTCCAGATCGCACCATGTATGCAGATGCAGAGTTGCTACATCAAGCCATGTAATCGGGTGCTGATGTGCCAGATTGCACCATCAGATAGAGCCATGTATTCCAGAAATATTAATCATCCATTGTGTAACACAATATGACGATAGTTATTCCAATTAAATTCTGTTTAAATACACCTTTATTAAATGCATACCTTTCCAATTTTTTTTTGCAATGATCGGATTACTAGATATATATTATTATGCTATATATATATACATTCTTTTCTTATGTTAGGTAATATATTATATATATATATATATATATATATATATTATTTATTTTATAACATTTAATTTTAGTTTAGAAGCAAATTTAACATTAACTTCATTGAACTTAAAGAAACAAATAACATAGTTTACCTTCGAAAACGTCATAATAGAAAATAATTAATTTTATGGTCTAGTTTATTTCGTTTACTATAATTATATATAGTCTTTAAACAGCTTATGATATATATATATATATATATATATATATAATATATATATATATATATATTATATATATATATCAGGATATCAGTAAGTACGATACACTCCTAAACAAAGAGGTATGGTAGGGTAAGTACAGTAGGTAATTTTACGGCTACATATTTTTTGGAAAAGTCTGAAATCACGCCCAACGACTCCTGACTGTCCGAAGGTTGATGGCATGGGGAAATTGCTCTACCGCCTAACCTAGAGTACGCCTGACGTGGCAGAAGACTCAGCCTGACTGATATAACATAATATGGGTATGGTTTTCGACTTTCTCAGAAGTATGATACATATTAGCTGGGGTAATCTCTACTGAACTTCATTGCTAATAACTCTCAGTAGTCGAATGACATCCCAAGTCGTACCTTTTCATTATAAATGGAATCCTTTATTTGAACAAAACTCGCTCTCTTTCTATATATATATATATTATATATATATATATATATATATATATATATATATATATATCAGTGGCGGCTCGTGGTAATTTACTTACGCATGCAGTCGCATGCATTACAGTGTAGTACATATTAGATAAGCTGTATTTTGTCTTTTATGGTATTCTTATGAGTTATGTAGTAACCGAGGATAGAATCAATATTATATTAATAATATTAATAATAATTTTAACTATTTTTTAACTTAAATAATAATTTTAATTTCATTGAGTATATTATTTACGCGTGCAATGCATGCCTTGCATTCATTAAGAAGCCACCCCTGATATATATATATATATATATTATATATATATATATATATATATATATATAGTGTATGAGAGATAATTGTTATTATTACTAAATTGTGGTTATTGGTAATGGATCTGGGCAAGGTGTAATAATGTAATAGACCATAATATTCTATTGAAATAATCTTCTAAATCGTTACGACAACTGCGCGTTATATAAAGAAATAGTTCTTCAGGGTGAACGGTGTAGGTGAGCTCAGCCTTGTGCCGATCAATTGCTTTGTACCAAAGTTTTATAAGACACTAATTGTCCCCTAGCGCAATTGGAAAGGTTTTCACCCCACCTTAGACCCACAGTTTAACGTTGAAACCGAATGTTCTTTTAAAATATAATTCCTCTCGATTACATTAGTGACTAATGATGCGGGAAAATCTGAGTAAATATTGTCTCGAAAACTATGGGTGATAGAAACATTCTGAAACCATATTTGGAATCAGTATCAAAAGTTTTATACGAATCACCAAATAATTTGCAAAGGAGAATACGAACATTAAATCTATTGGTGAAAATATATATATGTTACTCGTCCGGTCCCGTTATAGCGGATTGGCACACGTCATAGCTCCACCCAGCTACATCGGCAGCCAATCACTACGAACATCTGGTCTTTTGGGGCGGAGCTTGGCGATTGTGCCTATAAAAGGGGATATTTTTCAGTTTGGAGTAACAGTAGCTATTTTCGCGTCAGTGAATAATCATTCCCTCCACCATGGACCTGTACGTCTCCCCAGACTTGTATGAAGAGAGTGATAGTGCAGCATTAACGACAATTAGCCTTTTTAATGCGGTTGACCGTGATGAATTATTTACAACGCAAGCCGTAGAAGACATGTGCAGTGACGCTCCTTACAATCCGACGCAAGGGACTACCATAGAAATGTAAGTGTCTATAATTCGAATTTATATATGGATGGGGTGTAGTATCTCGTCAAATAGATACTCGCCAAAAATGTCAATCAATGTTATTTTGTTACCCCATTATGCTAAAATCGAAATTTTATGGCATTCATTCCTAGAACCAAAGATATCTTCACATAATGGGGAACTGTCTGTATACTCTGTATATGTTTTAAAAGCATTATTCCTTTAAGGTCCGATGAGGATTTGACACGTGTTATACAATCTTTTGAAGAATCTCGGAATACGGGGCATACACTGAACAGTCATCAATGTCACACATCCTCCACCATGGACCTGTACGTCTCCCCGGAATTGTATGAAGAACGTGATACTGCAGCATTAACCGCAATTAGTCTTTTCAATGCGATTGACCGTGGCGAATTATTTTCAACGCAAACCGTAGAAGATATTTGCAGTGACGCTCCTTACAATCCGACGCAAGGGACTACCATAGAAATGTAAGTGTCTATAATTAGAATTTTTATGGAGAGTTGTAGTATCTCGTCAAATAGATATTCGCCAAAAATGTCAATCAATGTTATTGGTTATCCCCATTATGCTAAAAACGCTCACATTCATCAGCTATATTATAAGGGTTACTTTCATTAAAACTGTCGTAGTATCGATCAAAGTCTTCACGTTCATCCATACAGTCAAAATAATGTTTGGGGGGTGGTGGGCCTACGTAGTTTAAAGTCTCGCTGGTGAGGAAAGTATATGGGAAGTATCCTTTGGAAACTTCAGCTGCTACTCCCATCACCTTGGGTAGCTTTGCTAATTTACAAGGTGTGAATAATAAAGTATCTTTAAATTGTACATTGCCTCTTATCTGCATCTGTATTAATTTGTTGCCTCTTTTCAATGGATCACCTGTAAATATCTCAGAGGATTCGTGTTCAAGCAACTCCTTATAAAGGAACTGCGTGTCAAACTTTGCCCCGTTATGGGCGAGAATATACAGTCATTTTTTTGAACTTGTCGGCTAACTTGACAATATAGGACACAAATAGTTTCACAGGACTATCGCTGACATTCGTTTTAAAAACGTTTGTCCGTTTACCACATTTGGGGCACTCGTCACATTCGATATCCATACACTCATCACAGATAGTCTGGCTCACAAGTAAATGTGGAATTACCTCTTTGGTTTCAGCGTTCGTATATGTTTCTATATCGTAGTATACAGTTATACAAGGGTTATTTTTAGGCTTAGCATCTTTCATATAACATACATGCTTTACTCCATCCGCCTTATATTCCTCCTGGCATGTAGGACAGTGAATTACGTCACACTTGTGCTTAAATTTTCACCAATTATCCATTGTGTGAAATACCACATTCACAGATTCTCATTTTCCTGCACGTGCCAATTGATTTATGGAAATCAAAACAGCTATTATTGAAAAATGTGCGTCTACACACATCACAGTCTCTCTTCTCAGCTTCAACTACACGGCTTTCACATTTGGTGCTTTTACACTGCTCACATACCATGTGACATTCTTTACATGTCTCACTATATCATCCGCAAACTCGAGGCACCCCTTACACAAATCATGATGTCTCCCATATTTTCGACTTTTGTCATAACTCGCGTAAAGCCACCTTATATTACGGATGGGGAGATACGTTGTCCCTGACAATCCTAAAATAAGTAGGGGCCTTGTGCGATCTCTCACACAGCTTTTAAAAACATACACAGTCCTACGACGATCATCTAACCCAAACACAACTATGCGGACATTCATTTCCTGTTCTACCCTTCTCAGCTCTTCAGGACCCATATTACAGTCAAATTCAAGTTCACAGTCTACAGCTAGTTTACGGGCATGCTCCACGACTGTAGGCAACCAAATTTTTTGAGTTCGTGTATTTTGTACAGTAAACATACGTGCTAAGAGTATTGCTATAAAGCCGCAACCACGATCGACGTTTATATGCCGTCTATAAATAGCTTGAAATTGAAGTTAAGAGTATACGGTATGGCACTATGACCCGCAACACGGTATACATGGTCAATATTTACCGTGAAGTTGTCCATATTGAAGGCTATACTACTTTGGGCGGCTTGCATTATGCGCCCTAATATATATTCTACATCTTCAGCCGCCAAACGTCTAAATGGCACTATCACCCAATAATCGTCTACATCACCGTCATCTGACCCGAATCCAAAGGACAGACTCGTCCTGACTTCACGCTCGTCACGATTCTGAAGAGCAAACTCTATAATATGCTCTACAACCCGGTGTAGTCCGCGCTCAATTCCACTGCTATACATGACTCTAGGGTCGACCCTGACTCTATACCGATTTCTAGTCAAGGCTGGGGTGGGGGCTGCGGATCGCACCATTTCCAGCGTTATACCATCCTCAACAGAACGGGGGGCGGCGGATGAATTAGTGGATATATTAGCCGAAGGTGCTGCTCATGGGGGCCCTGTTGCGTAGGAGGTTGATGGTTGGGGCTCTATTATTGTAGACTTAACAGAACGGGGGGCGACGGATGAATAAGGGGATATATTAGGTGCTGCTGGGGGTGTTTGCGTAAGAGGTTGAGGGTTGGGGATCTATTACCGCTGCAACAGACGCGTATTTCGGTCGCTTTATACCTGACGTGGGTATCTCATACCTCCGCTTTGGACGTGTTACCGGTATCGCTGGTGAGGGTTCAGGGGAGGAGATCACAACTACACTGTCGTCGAGGTCATCCGTAATGATGGGCTGCTCTACCTCATCGTCATTCACGGTTCTGTGGGAGAAGAAATATAAGGATCAGCACTCAAAATTTGTAATATTTTGTAAATGACTCACTTAGGAGTGTGACGTGTTAGAAATGGACTCTGTAGAAAAATTCAGATTCACGAGCCCATCCACATGTATTATATCTGGACCTACAGGATGTGGTAAAACTGTGTTTATGCTTAAAATCATTAAAGAAAAGGGGGAGATGTTCTCGAAATTTGTGCATAAAGTTATGGTGCTATTCGACGTATCAATCAGTGTTCAACGAGTACCAAGATGATATTTTGTTCCACAAAGGCGTATATGACGTTAATTCGTTAAAGGGAAATGAACATACAATCATTGTAATTGACGATCTCATGTTGGAGATGGATAAAACGTTTGCCGAGACATTTACAGTATTCTCCCACCATCTTAACATAAGCGTGTTCTTCATCAATCAGAATCTATTTTTCAAAAATAGATACATGCGCGATGTGTCGTTAAATACGCAATATCTAGTCTTATTCGCGCAACGTAGAGATGTATCACAAATTGGGTATTAGCCAATCAAATGTTCCCGAATCAGCGTAAGGAGTTTTTGGAAGTTTATAAAGAAGTACAAGCACGCGTTACGGATATTTGCTTTGCGACCTTCATCCGCGAAACACGTTTAGAGTGCTTCTGCGAACGAATGTATTTCCAAACGAGCCTGAAACGGTGTATATTCCAGAATGACAAAGAGACTATAGAAATACCGTGAATTAATAAAAATCTATCATCGACTGCCTCGGGCAATGCAGCAGATGTTTACTAAAAATATCGATGCCGACTTTTTAAAATGCATCTGTGAAATCTGTCTTAACGTTATAAATTGCAATGTATCAATGAAAACCCATCAGAAGGCTCGCCTACGCCGCTACAAGAACATAATACGTGCACTCGCTCGTAAAAGCCAAACTGTAGCGAAGAAAAAACGAATTATTGTACAAACAGGAGGGTCATTTCTCCCCATCTTATTTTCAGTTTTGGGTCCTTTACTGACTAGATTAATATAATGAAGAAAGTGGTAGTGATTCCCACACGAGGTGTACGCCTCACTGCAAAGGAATCCAGACACGTATCTAGATCCCCGTAAAAGCAGACTTAAAAGAATGGAAAGCGAATTGTTAGCCCTATTAAACAGTGAAAAAACACCTGATGAGAAAAGAATCTTATACCAAGAAGCTCTGCAGAAATTTCTTCACGAGTACGAAAATTATAAGAGCCCTACAGAGATTCCTGTGGTTATTAGGCACAGCACGGGGGACGATGGCGACATAGGATCTGTACCCGACGACACAGCTCACCAACCAAAAAGATTAGCCACACAACATATCGAACATGTATTAAAAAATACCCTCCCACTTACATTGAGGAGTAAAGGCTTAAGTCTTTATAATCTATTGAATGAGGATCCCGCCATACAATGGACCGATACAGGGGAGATCATTGTGGAAGGATCAAAGGTACAGGGATCGAATATCGTAGACATTGTCCATGATCTGGTGAGAAAGTGGGATAGGCCATCACCATCAGGATGGAAGCATATTAAAGCAAGACTACAACAAATAAATGTCCCTAAAACGTTGATAGGAAATCTGAACAGGTTAAAAGACTTGGAACATGCAACGCCTGTGACACAATTGAAGGCGCCTTCACCTCCGGCGGTAACACCTTTGAAGAGGAGCAAGAAGAGGTTAAACCAACCCTACCCACGTGCCTCTAAAATACGCAAATGGCTAACGTATTAACTAAACGCTATTATGACATTTCTACCCCATCCTCTTACGGCGGCGTAGATAGACTGTACAGAGGTGTTTACGGAGTAGGAAAAAAGATGTTGAAAGATTTTTGAGGGAGCAGGACGCTTATACGCTTCATAAGCCTGTGAGAAAAAGGTTTAAAACAGCCAAGACAAAGGCTTCCTCGATTGATTCTATTTGGCAAGCAGATTTAACAGACATGCAAAGATATTCTGTGTATAACGATGGTTACCGCTACATTCTATTCATAATAGACGTATTCTCTAGATATCTGTGGCTAGTTCCTCTGAAAAATAAATCACCTGAAACAGTTGCTAAAGCCACCAAAACGCTAATGTTAAAAGAAAACAGGGTTCCTGGCTATTTTTGTACGGATATGGGGAAGGAGTTTATAGGCCGTGCTTTTCAGAATATGTTGACAGAGTTTAATATCAGCTATTACACAACCAATTCTATACATAAGGCTTCTTTAGCTGAAAGAGTTCAGCGCACCATAAAGGAACGCATGCACCGTTATTTTACACATAAAAACACATACAGATTTCTAGACATTCTGGAATCATTGGCATCATCCTACAACCGCTCACACCATCGCACGATTGGGGCAACACCTAACGAAGTTTTAGAAAGAGGTACGCTCCCGAGAAGAGATGGATCACCACCACCACCACCACACTCTACGCGCTTCAAAATCAATGATTATGTAAGGCTGTCGCGTTCGGGGAATAAATTCGCAAAGGGTTTTGAGCAAGGATGGACACGCGAGATTTTTAAAGTTAGGGCTGTGAGACCTAAAGGTGAGATAATGATGTATTACATTGAAGATTTGAATGGGGAAGAAATCTCAGGAGGCTTTCACCGCGAGGAATTGCAGAAAGTTGCGTTTAATTTAGAAAAAAATGTGTTTAAAATTGAGAAAATTTTAGGAAGCAAAGGTTCAGGAAGGAGAAAAATGTACCTGGTGAAATGGCTAGGGTACCCAGAAAGCTTCAACACCTATATAAAAGCTGATGCAATAATGAAGCTTAAATAGTATGCAGCATGGCTCCTAACCATTTCTACGTCACACTCCCGTCCTCCTCGTCCCTGTCTGTACACCCTAACAACACACTAGCCAACTTTGTGATTGGGTCGTGATTCGTATGAGGTGGGGATATGCGAAATTCAGCTGGACACCGTCTTTTTAAATATTGAACATAAAGAAACCGTTTTTACGATTCTTAGAGACATTGACGAGTGTGAAAAAGCTGGGGTAGCTATGGATGAAACTATGCGCATCGCTCGGACTAAGATTGCACGGTATTACAGTACAGAAGTAAGACTAGGGCCGGGTCAATATGGTTCGGCCGTGGATGTTGTGAGAGGCTTAAACGTAAGTTTAAGAAACTCAAACCTTACGAATGATTTAGTATATGAAATCGTAAACAACCCTACACATACACTAATCCTAAAATCAAAGACTAACAGACGTCTTAAAGAACATAGAAAGTTCAAAATTCTAACCAACGGCCGATATAACGCAGCCTTCCAAAGACACATTTCACGAGACACAGTATAACTTGTCCAGATTAATGTATCAATTGAAGATGGAGAAATTGGCTGAAAGGTCCCCAGACATGTGCTATATTTACAGTAATATAGTGGAGCACCAGTTTGTTGGGGATACCCAGGCACGCCTGCTGCGCATTGCTCACATCCCCAACCATAGAGGAAGGAGTTTGAGTATTACATATGACAGACCCCATTATGTGAATGTCGCAACTAATTTAATAACCAATATCACAATATATATAAGAACGATTGAGGGCAAAAACTTCCCATTCGGTAACGGGAGCTTAACAGTGAAGCTACACTTTCGACGCACTGAGTTATAATGGATAGAAAGCCTTTCACCGTCTATCGAGGGATGCGATACCAGCGCGGTAGTGGACTTGGATCCATTTTTTCATCCATACTACGTACGGCTGTTCCTTTGCTGAAGAGGGGTGCCAGATACCTTGGAAGGAAAGCGCTACAATCAGGCCTTAACACTGCAGAAGACATATTGGCCGGGGCTAAACCTAAAGAAGCTCTAAAAAAACATTTAAAGCGTACACGGAACGAAATCATCAAAGATGCAAAGAGAAAAATGCGTGGTGGCGGGAAGAAGAAGAGGGCTCCCCGGAAGAAGAAGGGGTCACGTGGCATTAAACGTAAAAGGCTATCAAAAAAGAAATGCTGTAAGCGAATGAAACCTATGGTTGACCACTTTTTTGACTGATATAAGCTAAGGACATTGATCTCATGAATCATAGTTTGTTTACCACTTGTCGAGAGAGGAGTCACTATTTCGCCATGGCACGCTTCATCCACCCATGTAGTTCACAATGCTGTAAATCGGAGCTGTCCTTTTTTGAGCTCCCGCCAACCCAAGTTTCTATTGAGCACAGTGACTTTATTACAATTAACCCTTTAAACACAATTAGTTCCCGAGTGCACCTATAGAATTCGTGATACCCAGCTCAGGTCCTTACTTTTTTGATCCAAGCTGTGTGCACATGTACGCTAAGCTACGTATAGCCCATTCTGATGGAACGGTCTGCGATGACAAATATGCTGTATACCCTGAAACAAACTTTCTGCACGCCATATTCAACCAGTGTGACGTATATTTAAATCAGACCAACATATCGGCAGGCACGGGGTACTATCATCTACGAGCCTATTTGGAAAATGTCCTCAACTTTTCCAAAGAAGCGAAGGCTACCTTTTTAAGTGCGGAGGGATATTATCAAACTAAAGATGAAAATAGTATAAAGGACAAATTTAAAAATTCTAAAAAGAAAATATACGAGTGTTTTGGACGGTTGCACACAGATTTCACTTTCCAGGAGAAGTTGCTTGTGAACGGGGTGGATATGAAAATAAAGCTCACCCGCACGAGTCCTGAGATCTGCTTAAATCTGGATGCGAATCAAGAAGAGGGTGCAAAGTCCGTTGTGGTTCACATTATGGACACATACCTCCGCGTACGGCGAGTGAAATTAAGTTCACCAAAACAACTAGAAATTGAGAAAAATTTACTAAACGCTACAGTGAAATATCCTATTAACAGAGTGCAGATCAAACTATATACGGTTCCTGCAGGGTTGGCATCGAAGCAGATAGAAAACATTGCCCTGGGAAATCTTCCTAAAAGGATATTAATCGGCATGCAGGACCACGCTTCGGTGAATGGGAAATATAAAAAGAGTGCCTTTAAATTCGAGAATTTCGGACTTAAAAATATAACTCTATACGTTAATGGCACTGCTTTGGGGAACAATGGGTACGGACTATTCATCAGACGCTGTGTTACCTCTTTGTGCCAGAGCCTATAGTAATCTGACCCATATTGCAGGTAATTGTGATGAGCTTGGTAATGGGGTAACGCAGGAAGAATTCATTGATCAATTTAACCTTTATCCGTTTGACATTACACCTGACTTATCTGCTAGCGTAAATACCCATTTAACCCCACAGCAGAGCGGAAACATCTCAGTGCGGCTGGAATTCGCCAAGCCTATAGACGCTGCTATTAGTGTACTAGTATATCTCGAATCGCAAGCCCTAATAGAAGTAGATAGATTTAGAAGCGTTATCACTGACTTTTAAAATGGATGCTAATACACTTCAGAAAGTAATGGAGCGAGTCACACGTTCCAAATTTATCGGTGTGTTTGCGAAGAATGAAACATTGAGTTTGCCAAGTACGCGAGAATGCGGTAGTCTTATTGTGAACACATACATCATCGGTAATGAAGGGATTCACTGGATCGCTGTCTATTTTAAAAATAGACAGCGCCTGTACTATTTTGATTCACTCGGTACTCAACCCTGGAGTGACCCTATTATTGTAAAATTTCTCGCTCAGTTACATATTCCCGAAGTTGTGTGGACCCCATTTCGCATGCAAGGATATTTTACTAATGTTTGCGGAATGTACTGCGTCTCATTTCTCATGCATATGTCAAATGATAAAGAATTTATAAATTTTTAAAATTTATTTGACCCGTGTCACACTCGCCGAAACGATGAAATGGTATGCAGACAGATAAAAAACCGTTTTCCAATTGTACGTACTCGTTGTATATTATAATGTTTTTGTTCGTATATTTGTAACGATATATTATGTGGTTGTTTATTGTACTGATTTCTTTCATTTAATAAATTTATGAAAATATATTGTGTCTTCTTATCCCAAAAAGATCGAAAAACACTTACATTATTTCGGTGTGACATTGTTGACTGATCAGTATATCCTCCCTATTCCGAGATTCTTCAAAAGATTGTATAACACGTGTCAAATCCTCATCGGACCTTAAAGGAATAATGCTTTTAAAACATATACAGAGTATACAGACAGATCCCCATTATGTGAAGATATCTTTGGTTCGAGGAATGAATGCCATAAAAATTTCGATTTTAGCATAATGGGGATAACCAAATAACATTGATTGACATTTTTGGCGAATATCTATTTGACGAGATACTACAACTCTCCATATAAAAATTCTAATTATAGACACTTACATTTCTATAGTAGTCCCTTGCGTCGGATTGTAAGGAGCGTCACTGCAAATATCTTCTACGGTTTGCGTTGAAAATAATTCGCCACGGTCAATCGCATTGAAAAGACTAATTGCGGTTAATGCTGCAGTATCACGTTCTTCATACAATTCCGGGGAGACGTACAGGTCCATGGTGGAGGATGTGTGACATTGATGACTGTTCAGTGTATCCCCCGTATTCCGAGATTCTTCAAAAGATTGTATAACACGTGTCAAATCCTCATCGGACCTTAAAGGAATAATGCTTTTAAAACATATACAGAGTATACAGACAGCTCCCCATTATGTGAAGATATCTTTGGTTCGAGGAATGAATGCCATAAAATTTCGATTTTAGCATAATGGGGTAACAAAATAACATTGATTGACATTTTTGGCGAGTATCTATTTGACGAGATACTACACCCCATCCATATATAAATTCGAATTATAGACACTTACATTTCTATGGTAGTCCCTTGCGTCGGATTGTAAGGAGCGTCACTGCACATGTCTTCTACGGCTTGCGTTGTAAATAATTCATCACGGTCAACCGCATTAAAAAGGCTAATTGTCGTTAATGCTGCACTATCACTCTCTTCATACAAGTCTGGGGAGACGTACAGGTCCATGGTGGAGGGAATGATTATTCACTGACGCGAAAATAGCTACTGTTACTCCAAACTGAAAAATATCCCCTTTTATAGGCACAATCGCCAAGCTCCGCCCCAAAAGACCAGATGTTCGTAGTGATTGGCTGCCGATGTAGCTGGGTGGAGCTATGACGTGTACCAATCCGCTATAACGGGACCGGACGAGTAACATATATATATTTTCACCAATAGATTTAATGTTCGTATTCTCCTTTGAAAATTATTTGGTGATTCGGATAGAACCTTTGATACTGATTCCAAATATGGTTTCAGAATGTTTCTATCACCCATAGTTTTCGAGAAAATCTTTACTCAGATTTTCCCGCATCATTAGTCACTAATGTAATCGAGAGGAATTATATTTTAAAAGAACATTCGGTTTCAACGTTAAACTGTGGGTCTAAGGTGGGGTGAAAACCTTTCCAATTGCGCTAGGGGACAATTAGTTTCTTATAAAACTTTGGTACAAAGCAATTGATCGGCACAAGGCTGAGCTCACCTACACCGTTCACCCTGAAGAACTATTTCTTTATATAACGCGCAGTTGTCGTAACGATTTAGAAGATTATTTCAATAGAATATTATGGTCTATTACATTATTACACCTTGCCCAGATCCATTACCAATAACCACAATTTAGTAATAATAACAATTATCTCTCATACACTATATATATATATATATATATATATATATATATATATATATATATCAGGGGTGGCTTCTTAATGAATGCAAGGCATGCATTGCACGCGTAAATAATATACTCAATGAAATTAAAATTATTATTTAAGTTAAAAAATAGTTAAAATTATTATTAATATTATTAATATAATATTGATTCTATCCTCGGTTACTACATAACTCATAAGAATACCATAAAAGACAAAATACAGCTTATCTAATATGTACTACACTGTAATGCATGCGACTGCATGCGTAAGTAAAATTACCACGAGCCGCCACTGATATATATATTATATATATATATATATATATATATATATATATATACACAAAGAGAGCGAGTTTTGTTCAAATAAAGGATTCCATTTATAATGAAAAGGTACGACTTGGGATGTCATTCGACTACTGAGAGTTATTAGCAATGAAGTTCAGTAGAGATTACCCCAGCTAATATGTATCATACTTCTGAGAAAGTCGAAAACCATACCCATATTATGTTATATCAGTCAGGCTGAGTCTTCTGCCACGTCAGGCGTACTCTAGGTTAGGCGGTAGAGCAATTTCCCCATGCCATCAACCTTCGGACAGTCAGGAGTCGTTGGGCGTGATTTCAGACTTTTCCAAAAAATATGTAGCCGTAAAATTACCTACTGTACTTACCCTACCATACCTCTTTGTTTAGGAGTGTATCGTACTTACTGATATCCTGATATATACATATATATATATATATATATATATATATATATATATATATATATCATAAGCTGTTTAAAAGACTATATATAATTATAGTAAACGAAATAAACTAGTTAACCATAAAATTAATTATTTTCTATTATGACGTTTTCGAAGGTAAACTATGTTATTTGTTTCTTTAAGTTCAATGAAGTTAATGTTAAATTTGCTTCTCAACTAAAATTAAATGTTATAAAATAAATAATATATATATATATATGTATTATATATATATATTTACCTAACATAAGAAAAGAATGTGTGTGTATATATATAGCATAATGATATATATCTAGTAATCCGATCATTGCAAAAAAAAATTGGAAAGGTATGCATTTAATAAAGGTGTATTTAAACAGAATTTAATTGGAATAACTATCGTCATATTGTGTTACACATATTTCTATGCAATAATGTCTTGAAGTGCTATTGGATATGGGGAAGGAAATTATAAGCCGTGCTTTCAGAACATGTTAAAAGAGTTTAATATCAGCTATTACACAACCATTTCTATACATAAGGCTTCTTTAGCTGAAAGAGTTCAGATATATATATATATATATATATATATATATATAGTCATGCGAGTTGCTTCTACAGAGCTTCAATTTAATATTTAAGAGAAATCCAATGACAAGGAGAAATGTAAATGCCATGAAAAGTCTTCTTTAATGCGCAACGTTTCGAGCAATACGCTCATCTTCAGGCTGTTTAATAACAATGTGAAATTAAAATCAATATTGAATGAAAAACAAAACAGAAAATTTCTATAACCTATTCGTAAAGACAAATTTTAAAAGACTGAGAAAAGAGGGTTAAATTCTAAGTTATACAGATTTACATATAAAAATTAAGAAGTTATTTTTAAATACATGTAGTAAAAGTGAAATTAATACACTGGAAAAATTACCAATAGTACACTGGAAACACTGGAACTATCTACCTTACACTGCAGTATCCGAGGCCGACTAATTTGAGCAGACAAAGAACGGGAAACACGAGAGAATGGCGAGGGCGATTGGGGACGGAGGGATTATAAGGAATTGGGGAAGGAGGAGGGATCATAGCAAATTGAGAGGGACGGCCGATGAGTCAACATTCAGACTAGGGGACAATGCTTTAATGAACAGCGATTCTAAAATTCTTAGTGAGTTGGGACAAGTATTACAACCAAGAATTTTAAAATTGTCTAAAGTGACATCAACCTTACATTGAATGCTGTGTTCACGAATACTGGAGGATTCTTTAGTTTTTAAAATTTTACCTGTTCGGCCACTTATTCCCATATGCGAATAAAATCTAGCCCTGAGAGAGCGAACAGTGCTGCCGATGTAATTCCCAAGGAGACACCTAGGGCAGGTAAATAAATATACAACACCGCTACGCAACGAGTCAGGGGTTCGATCCTTCGCTGAGAAAAAGCTACCTAAAGACGTTTTATTAATAAATATGATGCGGAAATCAGTATGATAAAAAAATTTCCTTAACAATTTTGTAAATTTAAGCTTAAATTCCTTATTCAAAGGACCCATTTCAGGTACCAAGAAATATTTTATATCCTTCGGTACTGTAATACATGGAAGTTGAGGGCTATAAACATTATTTAAGAAGGATCTAATTAGTTTGTCTACATATTGAACAGGAAAACTATTATTAGTAAAGTATGATCTTAGATTATTAAATTCATCATTAAGTAAGGTAAAATTAGAGGTCAAATTATATCCTCTGAACAGGAGAGTTTTAATACAAGACATCTTATAGTTGAAATCAGTAAAACTAAAAAAATTCATGCCCAAACCAGTGAAAGTGGGTTTCCTGTAAACTGATGTAGTAATAGAATCACCGTTTTTCGAAATTAAAAGATCTAAGAAGGGGAGGGAGCCATTTTTCTCAGTTTCCATTGTATACGTTATATTGGGGTGCAAAGAATTTAGGAAGTTAAAGAATTGTTGCGCTTGTACCGCATTATCAAAGACTGCTATCGAATCATCAACGAAGCGTCGATAGAAAATTGGCTTGAGATGAGTGGGAGATTGTCTAAAAATTACACTTTCTAAATGAGTCATAAAAAAGTCAGCTGCTAACGGTCCGACTGGTGATCCCATCCCTACCCCATCAATTTGTTGGTAAACCTTATTGTTGAAAGTGAAATAGCATTGTTTGAAGACCAATTCTAAAAGTTCCTTCAAATGAGACAATGAAAAACCATGAAATTATCAACTGAGCTAAAAACCCTATCTAAAATAATGGCAATAGTTTCAGATACAGGTACATTTGTGAAAAGTGACTTTACATCAAAACTGACAAAAACTTTTTTGAATCGAAGTTTTTACCAAGGAGGTCTTTTTGGAATTCAAACGAGTTATTTATAGTGTAAGCATTTTTCGCAAAGGGGGACAGGAGACGAACAACAAATTTTGCCAATTGAAAGGTGGGTAAGTTATACGAAGCTAAAATAGGACGGAGAGGTGTTCCAGCTTTATGGATTTTAGGCAGACAATATAATTGAGCAAGATTAGCACCAGATGCGAACAACTGAGAGTAAGTATCATTTTTTATTATCTTTACGGACTTTAGTCGTGACAGAAATCTATTAACCTGGTCTTCTAACCTTACAATGACTTTATTTACAGGTTCTAGAATTTGTTTGAATTTAGTAAGATCACTTAGGATTTCATTAGTTTTGTTTATGTAGTCCGATTTATTCAAAATAACCACTCCGTTACCCTTGTCTGGTCTAGTCACAACAATCTCCTGGTTCTTTGCCAAATTCTTAATACACTGCAAATCACTCTTCCTAAATATGAAAGATTGAAATTTAAGATTTCTAAGTTTCAGAAAAAATTCTTGAGTTAGATTTGAGAACTGACATTTGAAATTATTGAAATCCCCCACATGGGGAACATTTTTCAAGCCATTGAAAAATTTTTCAAAGTAAAGAAAAAACGAAGGCTTATATATTTGAAACAACGGAAGCTTAAATTGCAAACCAAGTGACAGTAAAAACTTTTCCCGAGGGGAGAGTGTGTAACTAGAAAGATTCGAAATTACCTTCTCTGAATTGAAAAAATTTGGTGAATTCATTCCAAAGCCTTTAACTTACGTTCATGTGTTTCCAAGATGGTAGAGTGAAATTTTTTAGTTCACGTTGTACAAGAGAAATTATTAATAAATAGTCCAACAACGACAAAGTATTTTTAAGAGTAGTTATATAATGCCCAAGAGACTTGTTATGCGAATCTGATATTTTGATTTTATAATTAATTTCATTATTTAATAAATATTCCAGGGACGATTGATAAAATTCAGAGTCATATAGATTATCACGGTAGAGTTTGAAGTAAACAAATTTCGGGAAAATCCTGCAAGTCCGACACATTTCAAGAAAATAACAGTCCAGTTTTGACTTGAGAAACTTTCGTGAAGTCTTCCAAACATGGCGATAAGCCCTGAGGCCATCTTGTCCATACCTTGAATATATATAGTCATGCGGGTTGCTTCTACAGAGCTTCAATTTAATATTTAAGAGAAATCCAATGACAAGGAGAAATGTAAATTCCATGAAAAGTCTTCTTTAATGCGCAACGTTTCGAGCAATACGCTCATCTTCAGGCTGTTTAATAACAATGTGAAATTAAAATCAATATTGAATGAAAAACAAAACAGAAAATTTCTATAACCTATTCGTAAAGACAAATTTTAAAAGACTGAGAAAAGAGGGTTAAATTCTAAGTTATACAGATTTACATATAAAAATTAAGAAGTTATTTTTAAATACATGTAGTAAAAGTGAAATTAATAGATTTCTGTCACGACTAAAGTCCGTAAAGATAATAAAAAATGATACTTACTCTCAGTTGTTCGCATCTGGTGCTAATCTTGCTCAATTATATTGTCTGCCTAAAATCCATAAAGCTGGAACACCTCTCCGTCCTATTTTAGCTTCGTATAACTTACCCACCTTTCAATTGGCAAAATTTGTTGTTCGTCTCCTGTCCCCCTTTGCGAAAAATGCTTACACTATAAATAACTCGTTTGAATTCCAAAAAGACCTCCTTGGTAAAAACTTCGATTCAAAAAAGTTTTTTGTCAGTTTTGATGTAAAGTCACTTTTCACAAATGTACCTGTATCTGAAACTATTGCCATTATTTTAGATAGGGTTTTTAGCTCAGTTGATAATTTTCATGGTTTTTCATTGTCTCATTTGAAGGAACTTTTAGAATTGGTCTTCAAACAATGCTATTTCACTTTCAACAATAAGGTTTACCAACAAATTGATGGGGTAGGGATGGGATCACCAGTCGGACCGTTAGCAGCTGACTTTTTTATGACTCATTTAGAAAGTGTAATTTTTAGACAATCTCCCACTCATCTCAAGCCAATTTTCTATCGACGCTTCGTTGATGATTCGATAGCAGTCTTTGATAATGCGGTACAAGCGCAACAATTCTTTAACTTCCTAAATTCTTTGCACCCCAATATAACGTATACAATGGAAACTGAGAAAAATGGCTCCCTCCCCTTCTTAGATCTTTTAATTTCGAAAAACGGTGATTCTATTACTACATCAGTTTACAGGAAACCCACTTTCACTGGTTTGGGCATGAATTTTTTTAGTTTTACTGATTTCAACTATAAGATGTCTTGTATTAAAACTCTCCTGTTCAGAGGATATAATTTGACCTCTAATTTTACCTTACTTAATGATGAATTTAATAATCTAAGATCATACTTTACTAATAATAGTTTTCCTGTTCAATATGTAGACAAACTAATTAGATCCTTCTTAAATAATGTTTATAGCCCTCAACTTCCATGTATTACAGTACCGAAGGATATAAAATATTTCTTGGTACCTGAAATGGGTCCTTTGAATAAGGAATTTAAGCTTAAATTTACAAAATTGTTAAGGAAATTTTTTATCATACTGATTTCCGCATCATATTATAATAAAACGTCTTTAGGTAGCTTTTTCTCAGCGAAGGATCGAACCCCTGACTCGTTGCGTAGCGGTGTTGTATATTTATTTACCTGCCCTAGGTGTCTCCTTGGGAATTACATCGGCAGCACTGTTCGCTCTCTCAGGGCTAGATTTTATTCGCATATGGGAATAAGTGGCCGAACAGGTAAAATTTTAAAAACTAAAGAATCCTCCAGTATTCGTGAACACAGCATTCAATGTAAGGTTGATGTCACTTTAGACAATTTTAAAATTCTTGGTTGTAATACTTGTCCCAACTCACTAAGAATTTTAGAATCGCTGTTCATTAAAGCATTGTCCCCTAGTCTGAATGTTGACTCATCGGCCGTCCCTCTCAATTTGCTATGATCCCTCCTCCTTCCCCAATTCCTTATAATCCCTCCGTCCCCAATCGCCCTCGCCATTCTCTCGTGTTTCCCGTTCTTTGTCTGCTCAAATTAGTCGGCCTCGGATACTGCAGTGTAAGGTAGATAGTTCCAGTGTTTCCAGTGTACTATTGGTAATTTTTCCAGTGTATTAATTTCACTTTTACTACATGTATTTAAAAATAACTTCTTAATTTTTATATGTAAATCTGTATAACTTAGAATTTAACCCTCTTTTCTCAGTCTTTTAAAATTTGTCTTTACGAATAGGTTATAGAAATTTTCTGTTTTGTTTTTCATTCAATATTGATTTTAATTTCACATTGTTATTAAACAGCCTGAAGATGAGCGTATTGCTCGAAACGTTGCGCATTAAAGAAGACTTTTCATGGCATTTACATTTCTCCTTGTCATTGGATTTCTCTTAAATATATATATATATATATATATATATATATATATATATATATATGTATCATAAGCTGCTTAAAAGACTATATATAATTATAGTAAACGAAATAAACTAGTTAACCATAAAATTAATTATTTTCTATTATGACGTTTTCGAAGGTAAACTATGTTATTTGTTTCGAAAAGTTCAATGAAGTTAATGTTAAATTTGCTTCTAAACTAAAATTAAATGTTATAAAATAAATAATATATATATATATATATATATTTACCTAACATAAGAAAAGAATGTGTATATATATATATATATATATATATATATATATATATATATATATAATATATATCTAGCAATCCGATCATTGTAAAAAAAACTGGAAAGGTATGCAATTAATAAAGGTGTATTTAAACAGAATTTAATTGGAATAACTATCGTCATATTGTGTTACACAATGGATGATTAATATTTCTGGAATACATGGCTCTATCTGATGGTGCAATCTGGCACATCAGCACCCGATTACATGGCTTGATGTAGCAACTCTGCATCTGCATACATGGTGCGATCTGGAACACATTGCGCTATCTGGCAATTCAGCCAGAATAGAGGCTTATAAAAGACCGCGAAGTTGGTGAAAGACTCATTCCACCTCGGCTCCCAGCCGAGGAAGGACCTCTGGTCCTTCTCTTTCAGGCCCTTTGGTAAAACCCCTTAGTGGCCTCTTAGGTTAGGAAAACGAAAATAACTTGGGGGAGAACTCCTCTCTCTCCTCCAGTTGTCTCTCTCTCTCTCTCCTACAGGTGTCTCTCTCCTACAGGTGTCTCTCTCTCTCTCCTACAGGTGTCTCTCTCCTACAGGCGTCTCTCTCTCTCTCTCCTACAGGCGTATCTCTCTCTCTCCTACAGGCGTCTCTCTCTCTCTCTCTCTCTCTCTCCTTCAGGCGTCTCTCTCTCCTTCAGGCCTCTCTCTCTCTCCTTGGCTCAGTCAACTGGCTGATTCAGCCAACTGGCTGGTTCTGGCTGATTAGGAGCCTATAAAACAAAGCCTACTCGGCTGAAGTCTTAGTGTGCACTTGGCTCCTGCCAGGTGAACAGCTCTCCTCCTTTCTCTCCTCCTTTCTCTCTGGCCCTTTGGGGGGAATAGCTTGGGGGAGGCCCCCAAGTTGCATGCCCCTTGCAACCTAGGTTGGTGCATGCCCCTTGCAACCTAGGTTGGCAACAAAGGCCAGTACTCTTTTTTTCTTTCTTTTTTTTCTTTTTCTTTTTTTTTATTATTTTTTTTGCATCCCCCACCCCCCATTGCAACAACCCCCACCCCCCTTTGCAACATTACATAATAACCTGCAACATTCTTGCACTCTCCCCTTTTGCGGCTATACTACTGCCTATATTTATTACAAGAAGTTAACTCATTGAGTAACTCCATCGTGGCGGCCCTACACCGAAAATGATCGTAACGCCCTACATCGAAACAAACTAAGACCCAGCAAAAAAAATAAGGTGAGGCAATTTCATTTTCATTCTAATGTAGGCGTCTAAAATCCCGACGCTAAAAATTACCGTAATCATATAAATATAAAGAGGTCCTTTTAACAACCTACATATTCATAACTCTCTAACGAAAAAGCATAGGGCTTTTGTCGGTAACCCTCCACTGAAGTCTGCTGGAAATTTCCAACGGATGAGGGCACAGGCAATCAACCCATAGCCCTATAGAGTTTTTTCAAATGGTGGCCCTGTGTATGGGGAACTAACCCCTCTAAAATTTACACTGACACACGCGGTGGCTCGGCTTAGCTCATTAGGCCTAACCCCAATTTCAACCATAACCCCACTATAGTTTTTTCATATAGTGGCCTATGCAACTGGGAACCGATCCCTTTACCTTTACACTAACCGAAAACAAAGGCTTGTTCATTTAACAAGCATAACTCAATTTAGGTCCTATAAAAATAGGCCCACAACATTAAGCCTATTTAATAGGTCCTACTCTTCAAACTCAAAACAAAGCCTTGTTAATTTAACAGGCTTAACTCATTTAAGGTCCTATAAAATAATAGGCCCAAGCATAAGCCTACTTGGTAGGCCCAACAAATAGGTCTATTTAGTAGGCCCATCTAACTTTACATTACATAATAGGCCTACCTCTTAAAGTAGGCCTTACTCTTTACACTCAAGGCCTATCCTAACTAAAAACACTAAATTTATAATTGAACCTGTGGTGTAGGTTATAAAATTTATTTCAGCAATTTAACTTACTCATAAGACTCATTAACATCACAAAATTCGACTCAGAACTGTAACATCACAAAATTCGACTCAGAACTGTAACATCACAAAGACCTAAAGCAATTGCACAAATTCAAACCTACACCTAACACCTATTCGTGACCCTATTCCAACCTATACCAAGTCCTATTTGACATATAGGCCCAACCTATTCCAAGTCCTATTTGACATATAGGCATTCCAAGTCCTATTTGACATATAAGCATACCAAGTCCTATTTGACATATAGGCCCAACCTATTCCAAGTCCTATTTGACATATAGGCACAACCTATTCTAAGTCCTATTTGACATATAGGCCCAACCTATTCCAAATCCTATTTGACATATAGGCATACCAAGTCCTATTTGACATATAGGCCCAACCTATTCCAAGTCCTATTTGACATATAGGCCCAACCTATACCAAGTCCTATTTGACATATAGGCCCAACCTATACCAAGTCCTATTTGACATATAGGCCCAACCTATTCCAAATCCTATTTGACATATAGGCATACCAAGTCCTATTTGACATATAGGCCCAACCTATTCCAAGTCCTATTTGACATATAGGCCCAACCTATACCAAGTCCTATTTGACATATAGGCCCAACCTATTCCAAATCCTATTTGAAATATAGGCATACCAAGTCCTATTTGACATATAGGCCCAACCTATTCCAAGTCCTAATTGACATATAGGCCCAACCTATTCCAAGTCCTATTTGACATATAGGCATAAAACAGACAAGGCTTGATATAAGGGTCTCAAATGCAACGTTTGAGGATCTTTACTCAGCCAAATTGATTAACCTAATCCAAAACCCAAAAATAAAACCCTATAACAAAATACACATTTACACTCATACGTACGGTACAGTATATAAATATATACATACGACTCCAAACATCCAATTCTTCTTTTAAAGGGAGAATCACAACAGATTTCATCAACAGACACACATTCCTTGCAAACAGATTGGATTCCTTCAAAACCCCAAACCTTCCAGACCTACCTGTAGGATACAATCATACACAACATTTACTCATTCATAACTACGGGTATTGACTTCATTGGAGTGGTGAATCCAAGTTTTGAAGACCAACTGGATTCGGAGAAATGCAACACACACACACACACACACTACTCTTTCCATGTGTCTCAAACACAACAACCTGTCTAAACAAAACCAAGGATCGGAGAGTAAAAGCCTTTATTGCTGCGCTCTGATTCTGTGCACATAATTTTGTGACAAAATTTATATGGTTAGACAGTGACACGTACAAACAAACTACTCTACTCTAAAGGGTTTTATGGCTACTTTGGCCATAGCCCAAACTACTATTTCAAAGGGCCTTGGCCTACCTTGGCCATAGCCCAAACTACTATTTCAAAGTGTCTTGGCCTACCTTGGCCATAGCCCAACAAATCATCAAAGGGCTGATGGCCTACCCTTGGCCATAGCCCAACAATTCATCAAACGGCTGACGGCCTACCCTTGGCCATAGCCCAACAAATTCATCAAAAGGCTGATGGCCTATCTCGGCCATAGCCCAACTTATTCATGAAGGGGTTTGTGGTCTCCCTTGGCCACAACCCAAACTATTACAAGGGTCTTGTGGCCTACCTTGGCCACAGACCAAACTATTACAAGGGTTTTGTGGCCTCCCTTGGCCACAGACCAAACTATTACAAGGGTCTTGTGGCCTACCTTGGCCACAACCCAAACTATTACGAGGGTTTTGTGGCCTCCCCTTGGCCACAGCCCAAACTATTACAAGGGTTTTGTGGCCTCCCCTTGGCCACAGCCCAAACTATTACAAGGGTCTTGTGGCCTCCCTTGGTCACAGACCAAACTATTACAAGGGTTTTGTGGCCTCCCCTTGGCCACAGACCAAACTATTACAAGGGTCTTGTGGCCTACCTTGGCCACAACCCAAACTATTACGAGGGTTTTGTGGCCTCCCCTTGGCCACAGCCCAAACTATTACAAGGGTTTTATGGCCTCCCATGGCCAGAGACCAAGCAACACAAATACAGTACTGGATTCAAAGCCCCAAGCCCTCCAGATCTACCTGTGGAGGAGTAACATTTACTCCACTAAAACTACGGGTATTGACTAGTCTGAAGTGGTAGGAGGTTTGAATACAGTACAATCTCTTTAAACCAAACAACACAACATGGAAGTACAGTACATTTCAATTAACTCACCAACGTAGAAGTCACTTTAAAACATAAATTGTTAACAATACAAAACATGACAAAACTCCAAAACCACGTCAGTAAACCAGCATTTAAAAAATTTACACAGATAATGAGCAAAGTTAAAATGCTTAATAACTTTACTTTAATTCCATAAATTTCCTATACCTAAAGGGAGTTGTAGTGCCTTGCACCACAAGATTATTTTTTATTAGTGAAAACTGCCACAAATTGGTATGAGTGAAATATTTAAATCTAAATAAATAAATAAATACAAGTTAAACATGTCCAGTGATCAAATTTAATTCTTAAGCATTCAGTGTGGTGTGACTAGACATGAATTGGCTTTTAAGGATTATTTTGGCTTGTTGGTAAAATTGTATAGTAAAAACAAGCTTATGTACAACAACACAAAGGACGCCGCGTTTACACATTTTATTATTTGAAAACACGGCGCCAGCAAGCAAAGGTTCTTCGTGGTAAGTTCCTATTTATAATGTTTATATTCTTTACTATTGCATATCTGTATGCAATACCGCATACTGCAGAGATTAACAAGCCTTATAGTGTTTGTGATTAGTACTGTAAGATTCATACTATAAATAATACTGTACAATTCATACAATAAATTACCTTAGGCTAAGTTAGGTCTATCTAGGCAAAAGCCAAATTGTAACTCTAGCCTAGCTGAGGCCTACCGTAGCCTTTGTTTTAGATTAACCTCAGCTCTATTATATTGAAGAGGCATAGGCCTGCCTATTAATTTTCTTAGTATATTTTACTTTATAATATAAGCCTATTATGTTTCATGTATTTTCTTAGCAGGTGGCCTACATACTTCCTTAGTTTTCCCATTCAACTTAACACAATCCCATAATGAGAATCAACTGTAATTTATCATCCACAGGTTACTGGGCCTATATAGCATATGTATATTAATTATTAATTTTTGCCATTTTTATTATTATTTTTCTCTGAAATATCACTAACAGTATTCTTGTCTGTCTCTTTGCAGACAAGGTTGTCATTGTGGCTATTAGTGTTACATATCATTTGTACTATTATTATTTGTATTATTACATATTTATTATTATTATCAGTATTATTTGCAGACTGTTATATATTAGCTAAACGGGCCATTATTTAATCTCGCATTTATATGTCCATCAAAGTTGTTACGGGTAAAAATCCCCTTTGCATTTATAAATAATTGTAGCATATAGTTATTAATTGTTGTCAATAAAATACAAAATTCATATTGGTGATTTTATAATCAGTCCTTCCCTTCTTTTATCAAAATTAATTTTGCGCAGCAGTGCTGGATGCCAATCTAGTATTTGGGCGCTGGTGACCCTGGCATTTAGTTAATTATCTACGTAAACTTGTAAAGGTCTGTAATAATAAAACCAGACTCTTACAATTGCTGACCCTGGCATTTAGTTAATTATCTACGTAAACTTGTAAAGGTCTGTAATAATAAAACCAGACTCTTACAATTGGTCACTCCGGGGTCACCAATTGTAAGAGTCTGGTTTTATTATTACAGACCTTTACAAGTTTACGTAGATAATTAACTAAATGCCAGGGTCACCAGCGCCCAAATACTAGATTGGCATCCAGCACTGCGGCGCAAAATTAATTTTGATAAAAGAAGGGAAGGACTGATTATAAAATCATCAATATGAATTTTGTATTTTATTGACAACAATTAATAACTATATGCAACAATTATTTATAAATGCAAAGGGGATTTTTACCCGTAACAACTTTGATGGACATATAAATGCGAGATTAAATAATGGCCCGTTTAGCTAATATATAACAGTCTGCAAATAATACTGATAATAATAATAAATATGTAATAATACAAATAATAATAGTACAAATGATATGTAACACTAATAGCCACAATGACAACCTTGTCTGCAAAGAGACAGACAAGAATACTGTAAGTGATATTTCAGAGAAAAAGAATAATAAAAATGGCAAAAATTAATAATTAATATACATATGCTATATAGGCCCAGTAACCTGTGGATGATAAATTACAGTTGATTCTCATTATGGGATTGTGTTAAGTTGAATGGGAAAACTAAGGAAGTATGTAGGCCACCTGCTAAGAAAATACATGAAACATAATAGGCTTATATTATAAAGTAAAATATACTAAGAAAATTAATAGCAGGCCTATGCCTCTTCAATATAATAGAGCTGAGGTTAATCTAAAACAAAGGCTACGGTAGGCCTCAGCTAGGCTAGAGTTACAATTTGGCTTTTGCCTAGATAGACCTAACTTAGCCTAAGGTAATTTATTGTATGAATTGTACAGTATTATTTATAGTATGAATCTTACAGTACTAATCACAAACACTATAAGGCTTGTTAATCTCTGCAGTATGCGGTATTGCATACCGATATGCAATAGTAAAGAATATAAACATTATAAATAGGAACTTACCACGAAGAACCTTTGCTTGCTGGCGCCGTGTTTTCAAATAATAAAATGTGTAAACGCGGCGTCCTTTGTGTTGTTGTACATAAGCTTGTTTTTACTATACAATTTTACCAACAAGCCAAAATAGTGACGTCTCGACTGAGCATATTCGACCGTTGGTCCCACAAGGGCTGCGAAGAGCTGTTTTTGCTAAACTCCATTCCCTTTCTCACCCGGGAATTAAGGCCACCCAAAAATTAATTGCAGCTAGGTTTGTATGGCCAAGTATGAACAAAGATATCCGCAATTGGACTCGATCTTGCCTTCAATGTCAGCGTGCCAAAGTTCACCGACACAAAGTCAGAAATTGGTACCTTTCCTTTGCCGAAGGCTCGTTTTGAGGCCATACATCTAGACATAGTCGGCCCCCTCTATTCTTCTCGAGGTTATACCTATCTTCTCACTGTCATTGATAGGTTCACAAGATGGCCAGAAGCTGTTCCTTTGACTTCTTGTACTGCTTCTGCAGTAGCTCATGCCTTTGTTTCATGTTGGGTTTCCCGTTTTGGAATACCTGCAACCATTTGCACAGACAGAGGTGCTCAGTTTGAATCGGCCTTATGGAAGGAACTCATGCTCCTTCTTGGGACTGAGCGCATCAGAACAACAAGCTATCACCCGCAATCCAATGGGGTGGTAGAACGCTTCCATCGTCAACTTAAAAGTTCCTTGCGAGCCACTGATCCATCTACTACATGGGTGGACAGGCTACCCCTAATCCTACTCGGAATTCGTACTGCTCTGAAGACTGATCTTGCATGCTCTGCAGCAGAATTAGTTTACGGTACCACACTCCGGTTACCCGGAGAATTTTTCACACCTACACCCATTAACCCCACATGTGATCCTGCTTCGTATGTCAAGACATTACGCTCTGTTATGAAGCAAATTTGTCCCACAGCACCTAGAACTTCCACTTCACAAACTACCTTCGTTTCCCCAGATTTACAAACTTGCACACATGTTTTCTTGAGACATGATGCTCACCGCTACCCTCTTCACTGTCCCTATGATGGTCCCTTCCTTGTGCTAGACCGTAGACCCAAAACTTTCATCATTGACAAGGTGGGCAAGCGTGAAACCGTTTCTGTGGACCGCTTGAAACCAGCATACCTTGATTTTTCTCCAACAAAAGATCCTATCCTCCCTCAATCTTCTGTACCTCCACCTCAAATACAGGTACAGCAACCTATCCCTCCTCAATCTTCTGTACCTTCATCTCATATACAGGTACAGCAATCTACCCTTCCTAAATCCTATGTACCACCACCTCATCCGAGGGTACAACAATCTATCATCCCTCTTCCAATTCTCCTTCATTATCGCAACCAACTGTCTTTGAACCAGCCAGTGGCCCCATTGCACAGGCACCAAGAATCCCCTTCCCCCAATGTCCCTACTGCACCTGTAGCACCATCCATGCCTTCAGAACCAGTGCTGCAGGATATTGCCGTCCAAAAGCAAACAATGACTCGTTCTGGAAGAGTCATTCGTAAGCCAGTGCGCTTTGACATTTAAGTGTTTTTTTTTTTACCCCTGACAACCATGTTTTTGGGGGGCAGTACTTGTAGTGCCTTGCACCACAAGATTATTTTTTATTAGTGAAAACTGCCACAAATTGGCATGAGTGAAATATTTAAATCTAAATAAATAAATAAATACAAGTTAAACATGTCCAGTGATCAAATTTAATTCTTAAGCATTCAGTGTGGTGTGACTAGACATGAATTGGCTTTTAAGGATTATTTTGGCTTGTTGGTAAAATTGTATAGTAAAAACAAGCTTATGTACAACAACAAAAAGGACGCCGCGTTTACACATTTTATTATTTGAAAACACGGCGCCAACAAGCAATGGTTCTTCGTGGTAAGTTCCTATTTATAATGTTTATATTCTTTACTATTGCATATCTGTATGCAATACCGCATACTGCAGAGATTAACAAGCCTTATAGTGTTTGTGATTAGTACTGTAAGATTCATACTATAAATAATACTGTACAATTCATACAATAAATTACCTTAGGCTAAGTTAGGTCTATCTAGGCAAAAGCCAAATTGTAACTCTAGCCTAGCTGAGGCCTACCGTAGCCTTTGTTTTAGATTAACCTCAGCTCTATTATATTGAAGAGGCATAGGCCTGCCTATTAATTTTCTTAGTATATTTTACTTTATAATATAAGCCTATTATGTTTCATGTATTTTCTTAGCAGGTGGCCTACATACTTCCTTAGTTTTCCCATTCAACTTAACACAATCCCATAATGAGAATCAACTGTAATTTATCATCCACAGGTTACTGGGCCTATATAGCATATGTATATTAATTATTAATTTTTGCCATTTTTATTATTCTTTTTCTCTGAAATATCACTTACAGTATTCTTGTCTGTCTCTTTGCAGACAAGGTTGTCATTGTGGCTATTAGTGTTACATATCATTTGTACTATTATTATTTGTATTATTACATATTTATTATTATTATCAGTATTATTTGCAGACTGTTATATATTAGCTAAACGGGCCATTATTTAATCTCGCATTTATATGTCCATCAAAGTTGTTACGGGTAAAAATCCCCTTTGCATTTATAAATAATTGTTGCATATAGTTATTAATTGTTGTCAATAAAATACAAAATTCATATTGATGATTTTATAATCAGTCCTTCCCTTCTTTTATCAAAGTTAATTTTGCGCCGCAGTGCTGGATGCCAATCTAGTATTTGGGCGCTGGTGACCCTGGCATTTAGTTAATTATCTACGTAAACTTGTAAAGGTCTGTAATAATAAAACCAGACTCTTACAGAGTCAAACTGATTGGCATAACTTTAACTAAACTTGAGAAGTTGGCCTCTTGAACTTTTATATTTAAATAGGTCTTGAGTAACCTCTCTCTTCCTAAATTCGTATTTCATTCTTTTCAATCCATTTCACATGGTTTAAAACAAAGTTTATCAAAAAATTTGTTCTATAACATACAAATTTTTCTCCGGCCCCCCGCAGTATATGGAAAAACTATACGCGCTCACAACATGGTATCGTATGTGATACCTTTATTTCATAATTAAATATAAATTATTAATTAATTGAATTAAATATCTACAAAATTGGCTCGGGATTGGCGACATAGCCTATTGGGAATGAAATAATTGCCATACGTACAAAGAACCTGTATGTATGAATCAAGCCTCACATAGCAACAAGAAAACCCAGTTTATTGTTTAGTCTACCACAGAGAAGTAGACTAAACAAAATTTTGCTAGATCGGCAAAATAATGAAAATACAAGCGAACCAAGGAACGGTTCTCAGGGCTGTTTATGTTTCAGCGAACGCTTTAAACAGGGAGGATGTGCTTCTGTCTTCCCTAAAGTTCTGAGTGAATTCCTTATAATAGACTTAATACATAAAATAAGGATAGGCCTATCCCCTAAAGTGTTTATATTGTGACTGCCTATATTTATTACAAGAAGTTAACTCATTGAGTAACTCCATCGTGGCGGCCCTACACCGAAAATGATCGTAACGCCCTACATCGAAACAAACTAAGACCCAGCAAAAAAAATAAGGTGAGGCAATTTCATTTTCATTCTAATGTAGGCATCTAAAATCCCGACGCTAAAAATTACCGTAATCATATAAATATAAAGAGGTCCTTTTAACAACCTACATATTCATAACTCTCTAACGAAAAAACATAGGGCTTTTGTCGGTAACCCTCCACTGAAGTCTGCTGGAAATTTCCAACGGATGAGGGCACAGGCAATCAACCCATAGCCCTATAGAGTTTTTTCAAATAGCCTATTGTACTTATATAGGCCTCGGTGCATATTTATGGTAGTTAGCTCTTTAGAATTTTCATCTAAACTTAGTTGAGCATAGGCTTGGGACATATCTAGTTTTGTGAAATATTTACCACCAGGAAGAGAGCTAAATAATTCATCAGGCTCTGGTATAGGGTAGCAATCTAAAAGAACTGCTCTATTTGCTGTTAAACGGTAATCCCCACAAACCGCACTGACTTGTCAGGGTTTAGTACAGGAACTACCGGGACAGCCCACTTAGTGTGTGTGACTGGTTTGATAATTTTATCTTTGAGCAGTCTATCAATTTCTAAATCTACCTTCTTCCGCAGTGCATGTGCAATTGAACGAGCTGTACAAAATTTTGGAGTTACATTAGGGTCTACCTCTATACAGACCTGATCGTCTTTTAGTTTGCCTACTTCAGGGTCAAAAAGAGAAGAAAACTCCATTAACAATGAATCTATGTCAGATGGATATGCGAGTGTATGCACATCTGCCCGACCCTTTGGCAAAATTTTGTCAATAGGCAATTTCAAAGCATCAATCCAATCACGGCCTAGTAGAGTAGGCCCTTGCTCAACCACCACTGAAAGAGTTAAGGGATGAGACAAAGTTTTCTTGTTGAGTGTAACTGTGATGGATGCTTCTCCACAAATAGGTATTTGTATATCCCTGCTTCTTTAAAAGGACAGTCCTTCTTCCAATGGTGTTTTCCACACCCAGTACATGGCTTGGAAGGCTTTTCCTCGTGTTTAGCGTTCAAATTAGTAGGTTTAGTAGTATTTGCGCATGTATTTTATTTGTTTATCTAGTAGGCTCATTAGGTCTGCCAGGCCTAGAAGATTTAAGGCTATTTACGTGTTGGGCCTTACTACTGTGACTGCCAAAAGCTCTAACATCTTTAGCAGCTGCTTCCCTAGCCGCAGCTATTTCTAAAGCCTGACTAAAAGTTAGGTTCTGTATAGCTAATAGGGCTCTCTGGGTAGACTCCTCTTTGAGACCCATTACAAACCAATCTCTTAGCAATTCGTCTAATTTTTTCCGAAATTTACGAGTACGGCTATAGGCTTTTATATCCGCAACAAACTCTGCAATACTTTCATTCGCAGTCTGATGCCTCGAATAAAATTTGAAACGTTCATAGATGAGAACTACTCGGGGTTTGTAGTGATTGGTTAGGGCCTGTACCAATTCACTATAGGTGCAAGTTTCGGGTGCTTCAGGAGCAACTAGGTCCATAACTAAGCCAAACGTTTTAGGGCCTATTATAGTTAGGAAGGTAGGTACTTTCTTAGCATCAAGAATGGAATTTACCTCGAAAACCAACCTCACCCTAGTGGCATAAGCTTCGAAGTCCTCCCTAGAGTCTTCGTAGGGGCTTATATCGGCAATCACCGACATGCTAGAACAAAACCGATTTAGGCCAAATAACGTGAAGTAGGTTAGGTAGGGTTTAAATTTGATCTAGTTACTCCCCAGTTAGGGCTGAATAGGAAACTGTAATTGTAATTGCAGAAATTAGTATTAGAGTTAGGGCTGCGTAGGAATTAGTATTAGAGTTAAGTCGGCGAGACCTAAACTATAGTACGGTTGCTTACAAACACAAGCCAACCAAATCGAACGACCCACACTAGACTAGGCTACATCCAATTTTCCAAACAACCAAATAAATCCCATCCTCGTCGCCAAATGTAATAACGTGGCGGTGTTGGACCCCGTTAGGTATTAGCAGAGCTGGGCAGTAACGCGTTACAGGTAATGGCCGTTACGTAACGTGGTACTTTTTTAGTAACGGTAGCTGTAACGGCGCTACATTTCAAATCAAGTAACTCTTTCAGTAACGATGTTACCTTTTTAGGGAAATACATTCGTTAGTCGTTACTCGTTATTTTTTTATCGAAGCTCGCAATTCGTTTCTTTCGATCCTCACTCATTATTCATTAACCGTTAAAAATTTGTACTATGAGCGAGGTGTGTATGTTGGCCGTTGGCATGCTGGCAGCCTACCCACATACACTCTCTCCCCTTACACTGACAGCCCTGTCAAAGTAAAAAGGCGAAGAATCCTGGAGCAAGGAGGGACCTACGTTCAACAGAGGTTTCGTCATTCCTCTCATCTGGGCCTTCACGGCACGTTAACGCTGCATCCTTCCCATCCACTAGCCTTAAAAATATGTTTATTAAACTTAACACTCCTATACCATCTAGTGCCGCTGTTGAGTGGGTTTTTTTCAGTCGGGAAGGATATACTGCGTCCGAAACGAGGCTCGCTCTTAGATGCAACTTTTGAGAAGCTTGTTTTCTTAAAGGCCAATAAAGATCTTTTAAATAATAGTTCTTAAGTTTGTATATTTAGCTAATAAATTTCACTTATAATTGCCATGCACAATAACTCATTTGATTCATTTCTTTAGTATTTCGTATTAGTGTTTTGCAAAACTAAACTTTCCTGGTATATTCTAGCATTTGTAAATTAGTGTTAATAGTAGCTACATCCTCTGTTATGTTGCAATCAGTGCCGGGTTAACCCGAAGGCTTAAAGGCTGAAAGCCATGGTCTACGAAAAAGTGTGGCCTACGAAAATTTTTTTTTTCAATAACACTAGCAGATTTTCTGGCAGTTGTCATCTAACCTTGAAGTAGAGGTGTTTGTTTAGTTATTTTCCACTTTATTTGTGTAGAATGTAGAGTAGACCTACGGAGTGATATACAGTAGAGCTAGATCTCGGTGATGAAGTCATTGCTTTCTCCAAATATAGTATTTCTGAGGTGTCCCTCAAATCGGCAGAGCAGGTGCTACAATTTCTTTTGCAGTACATGATGACTGCGACTTTCCCAAACCTCTACATAGCTCTATGTATTTATTTATGCTTGTTGGGTATTAATTCCGAAGGAGAGAGATCATTTTCGACTCTACAGAGAGTCAAAATTTGTTATCGATCAACACTGGGACAATCTCGCTTATCTGCACTAGCACTTGCCTCGATTGAAAGAGATTTGGCTCGCAGTTTGGATTATTAAGAGATTATTAAGATGTTCTCCCAAAAGAAAGCCAGAACGATAAGGTCACTTAGGTTAAACCGTTAGATGCTTTAGTAGTATAGTGGCAAAATGGGAGAGTGCAATGCAATTGCATAATGTTGCAAGGGTACCACCCCCTTGGTGTCAACCCCCTTTGTTGTAAGGCACCCCCACCCCCTTTGTTGCAAGGGGGAAACCTCTTTGTGGGAGAAGTTGGGACGGCCTCACCCCCCAAAGGGGCATACCTAACCTAAGAAGAGAGAGAGAGAGAGAGAGAGAGAGAGAGGAGGAAGAGAGGACCCAGAGGAAGGGTCTTCGCTTGGCGAGAACCAAGCAAATATGAGACCTTCAGCCACCCCGCCGCTCTCTTATAGGACCCCTAATCAGCCAGTTGGCTGAGTTGCCAGATTCGTTATTTATTTATTTAAACCATATATTAATCAGGTAGTTGACTTAGAAGGCTGAGTTGCCAGATAGCAATAATTATTTATTTAAAACATATATTAATCAGCCAGAGCCAGCGGGCGCCACAGCCAGTTGGCTTAGAAGGCTGAGTTGCCAGGTTCGTTATTTATTTATTTAAACCATATATTAATCGGCCAGTCGGCTTAGAAGGCTGAGTTGCCAGATAGCAATAATTATTTATTTAAAGCATATATTCATCAGCCAGAGCCAGCGGGCGCTACAGCCAGTTGGCTTAGAAGGCTGAGTTGCCAGTTTGCGCTATTTATTTAATTAATCCTTATATTCTTCAGTCAGTTGGCTTAGAAAGTTGAGCTGTCAGCTTCGTTACTTATTTATTTAAAGCATATATCCTGACTTAAAGCGAAGCGTGTAATCATATTAGCACAAGAAAAATATGCACAGTCATATTAAATATATTGAAAATATACAAAACGGTGCATTATCAATATATTAGTACAGGAAAAATATACAGTTATATTAAATATATTGAAAATATACGACACATATAATCATATTAGTACAGGAAATATATATATATACTGTATACAATTTAATTATATTGTCTTTATATTCTACGATGCAAAACGCTAAACTCACACGTAATAAAGCCATGTACACATGTGCATCGCGCGATCGCGTTAATCGACGGCGGGCTCGAACCCCGAACCGACCTTCCGCGGTACCGTAGGTCTAAGGTGAGGATAAAACAACTCGTACGGGGAAAAATAAAAATAAAAAATAAATGAGCACTTCGTACGGAAAAAGAAAAAGAAAAAGTAATCGAACAATTCGTACGGAAAAAGTTCATCTACAATTCGTGTAAGCACTCCCTACGGGAAAAAGAAAGAAAAATACATAAATGAACAATTCATGTAAGGGAAAAAAATAATTAAATCACCGAACACTTCGTTCGGAAAAATAAAAAATAAATGAACAATTCGTACGAAATAAAAATAAATGAACACTTCATACGGAAAAAAAAATAATAAACGAACAATTCGTACGGAAAAAGTTCATCTAAAATTCGTGTAAGCACTCCCTACGGGGAAAAAGAAAGAAAAATAAATAAATGAACAATTCATGTAAGGGAAAAATAAAAAATAAATGAACTCGAACGGGGAAAAAGAAAAATAAATAAATAAATGAACACTTCGTACGGAAAAAGAATAATAGAAATAAATGAACAATTCGTACGAAAAAATAATTAAATCACCGAACACTTCGTACGGAAGAATAAAAAATATATAAATGAACAATTCTTACGAAATAAAAAATAAATGAACACTTCGTACAGAAAAATAAAAAGTAAACGAACAATTCGTACGGAAAAAAGTTCATCTAAAATTCGTGTATGAACTCCCTACGGGGAAAAAAAGAAAAATAAATAAATGAACAATTCATGTAAGGAAAAAAGAAAATTAAATCACCGAACACTTCGTAAGGGAAAAAGAAAGAGAAAAATAAATAAATGAACAATTCAAAAAAGAAAAAAAATAAACGAACAATTCGTACGGAAAAAATGAACAATTCGTACGGGGAAAATTTCAATTCAAAAAAGAAAGAAAAAATAAACCCCTAATGACTCCCCGTAGGTCTAAGGTGGATAAAACAATTCGTACGAAATAAATAAACGAACAATTCGTACGAAAAAAGTTCATCTAAAAACCGTGTAAACACTTACCCGTTTTTAAGTAGGACTAAGGCGTGTCTAACACACACTACAACTCGAAAAGTTCTTGCTAGAAAACAATTCGTACAGGACACACACACACACACACACACACACACACACACACACACACATATATATATATATATAAGTAATTGTAATTGTAACTATAATTGTAAAGATAACATCAGAAAAATATTAAATGATAAACTGCAAAGTATCGATGTCGTCATACAGGAACTAATCGAGACGCATACAGAAAAAGAAGACGACGACGCTATAGAAGCGATAAAGGCTAACTCAAAGTACTTCTATAATTTCGCAAAAAGAAAGTCGAAAAACCATGCGACTATCGGACCTTTAAAAAATGAGAACAGTGCTTTGATGATCTAACAGAAATATCTGAACTATTGAGAGCTCAGTACGAATCCTCTTTCAGTATCCCAAAAACTGACAAATTGATATGTGATAGAAGCGCGTTCTTTGAAGAAGAACCACAAGGGGACAGTATAACGGATTTCGACTTTACGACGGATATTACACAAGCCATAGGAAAACTAAAAATACATTCAGCGGCAGGACCGGATAAATGGAATGCAAGGAATCTTTATGAAATTCGACCATTTTTTTACAGGAAATATATATATATATATATATATATATATATATACAACTTAAATGAGGATAAAACATCTCGTACGAAATAAACGAACAACTCGTACGGAAAATAAATCCTTAATAATAACCGCAGGTCTAAGTCGAGGATAAAACAATTCGTGGGAAATAAAAAATAAATGATCAATTCGCACGGAAAATAAATCCCTACCATAGGTCTAAGGTGAGGATAAAACAACTCGCACGAAATAAAAAATAAACGAACAATTCGTATGGAAAAAGTCAATCTAAAATTCGTGCAAACACTCCCTATGGGGAAAAAGAAAGAAAAAATAAAATAAATGATCAAATCGTGTAAGGAAAAAAAGAAAGAATAAAAAAATAAACGAACAACTCGTACGGAAAGAAAAATCCGCGGGACCCACACACACACACACACACACACAATATATATAGATATATATATATATATATATATATATATATATATATATCAATTTTGAAAATCTTGAAAAGGTATATCTTCGATAAATATGGATATTACGGCCTCCACCCAATTTTGATGCCAAAATACATTTTCTTAGTAGTGTATGATGTGCTTTGTTCAAATCTGGCCTTCATTTTAGGTGGAAATGAACCAATCAAAAGTTATGAGACTTCAAAGTTTTAACATATTTTGGTTCATTTCCCCATAAAATGAAGGCCAGATTTTAACATTGCACATCAAATACTACTAGAAAAATGCATTCCAGTGTCCAAATTGCTAGAGAACCTACCTAACCTAACCTACTTAACCAACCTAACCTAACCTAACCTACATAACCTACCTAACCTAACCCTAATATCAATGGAATCATAAAGATCCACACTCTCTGCATTTAAAATACGACTGTAACACACCATGTTTAACAAAAAAATTTACAGCAGAATTATCACTATTGTTAATTTCCATAATAACATCTTCGAAATACATTTCACATCCTTCACACGCCATATTGGAAAATCAACTAATGAAGAAAACGGAAAACACTATACCTCATTTTTTGTTTTTTTCCACCCAAATAGATATACTTATGATGACGTCATTCAAAAAATGGAGTTACGAAAATAATTTCTTTAAAAGCCTATAACATTATAAATACGCAATTGCACAAATAATAACATATACCATTAGACTACTAAAATTATGCTGAAACGTTTGATAATAGCCAGTATTGTCAACTTGGTGGAGGCCGTAATATCCATATTTACCATATCTTCATATAGTTTATTTTATTTTTAAAGTAAAGTTTTAGATCTGTAACTTATTTTTTATATTCTTGTTAACTGTATTATAAAATGGAACAATGTTTTCCAAATGTCCAGGCGCTATTGTCTTCGCGATTGCTCCCAAGGGTCCACGTCATGATACGAATTTCTGGCAGGAAGGAAAATTTAGAACAGGTATTTTTCAAATCTTGATACAATATTATATTTCTGACACTTCTGTTGATTTACGATAAGCTAATCAAACTAAAAGTTGTAAGCAAAGCTGAAACCTCCTTTTTGTTTAACAAACAATACACATCTCTAAAGACTGATAAAAGCTCGTACAAACCTCATCACGATTTCTGTTCTGTTTCTTAGAATCATGCAACTATATTTTTCAGTTCCGATTGTCAACGATACATATGTCTATCTGACTGTACATCTCTCTCTCTCTCTCTCTCTCTCTCTCTCTCTCTCTCTCTCTCTATATATATATATATATATATATATATATATATATATATTGGTACATATCTCTAAAAGTTCTAATGGAAAAGCATAGTTTGTAGGTATTTTCCTCGTTCATATCAGACGAATTTATTCAGTCTTCATCTTAATAAGGGTTGAAAAGAAAAAAGACTCCATAAGTAGAAATGGCTACATGTTTTTTTGGAAAAAAGAAAAAAAAAATCGCGATAAGAAGAAGGCCGAAAGAGAGAAGAAGATAGTCAGGGAGCTTAATCCAAAAAATCACCCCGATTGTTCCCTTTGTTCCAAAAGTACCATTTTTTTACCAGGGGTAGATATGACCATAAGCATTCATTTTTTTGCGGGAGCCAACATGGGCTCTCCCTGTGGCGGCCATTATGGACGAATCCAAGATGGCCGCCGTCTGGTCTGACATTGGGCGATAAAATAACAACCAATCATAGTAGAACAGCAAATAATGACACTTTTTGTATGTTTTTGAGTATAGAGAATCCAGTTCTGATATTTGTTTTTTAATTCAAGATATACGTCAGGTCGTATATATCTGTGAAAAAACTATATAGGGCTATGGGTTGATTGCCTGTGCCCTCATCCGTTGGAAATTTCCAGCAGACTTCAGTGGAGGGTTACCGACAAAAGCCCTATGCTTTTTCGTTAGAGAGTTATGAATATGTAGGTCTTTAAAGGACCTTTTTATATTTAATTGATTTCGGTAATTTTAGCGTCGGGATTTTAGAAGCTTATTGTTAATGAAAAGAAATTGCCCCACCTTAATTTTGCTGGGTCCTTGGTTTGCTTCGATGTAGGGCGTTACGATCATTTTCGGTGTAGGGCCGCCACGATGGAGTTACGCGGCGAATTTACTTAAGGTAATTAATATAGGCAGTCACTATATAAACACTTTAGGGTGTAGGCCTACCCTTTTATGAGTATTAAGTTTATTATAAGGAATTCACTCAGAACTTGAGGGAAGACTAAAGCACATCTTCCCTGTTTAAAGCGTTCGCTGCACATAAACAGCCCCGAGAGCCGTTCCTTGGTTCGTTCGCGTTGTATTTTTTTTTTTATTTGCTGCTCTGGCAAAATTTTGTTTAGTCTACTTCTCTGTGGTAGACTAAACAATAAATTGGGTTTTCTTGTTGCTATGTGAGGCTGATTCATACATACAGGTTCTTTGTACGTATGGCAATTATTTCATTCCCAATAGGCCATGTCGCCAATCCCGAGGCAATTTTGTATAGATATTTAATTCAATTAATTAATAATTTATATTTAATTATGAAATAAATGTACCACATATGATACCATGTTGTGAGCGCGTATAGTTTTTCCATATACTGGGGGGGGGGGGGCTGGAGAAAAATTTGTATGTTGTAGATCAAATTTTTTGATAAACTGTGTTTTAAACCATGTGAAATGGATTGAAAAGAATGAAATAAGAATTTAGGAAGAGAGAGGTTACTCAAGAACTATTTAAATATAAAAGTTCAAGTGGCCAACTTCTCAAGTTTAGTTAAAGTTATGTCAATCAGTTTGACTCCCTTTAGGTATAGGAAATTTATGGAATTAAAGTAAAGTTATTAAATATTTTAACTGCTCAGTTTGTGTAAGGTTTATAAGTCACCAGTCTTAATTTTTTCTTGTAAAAGTTTTCTGGCTTTCAAAGCAGTCTTTCTTTGAGGCCTGTCTGGTTTAGTCTGAGTTACATCAGGTACATTGAGAGATTCCTCTCCAATAGTATCCTGATCCATCCATTGGGGTAATGGTTCTAATTTAGCCCCACACTCCAAAGGATATAGTAATGTGATATCTCTGGTGGTTTCACCAGTTGCTGTTTTCTTTTGGTTTAAGGGTGCCACTTTTGCCTTTGAATAAACCAAGTTACTTTCATTTTCACTTGTTAAATAGGCACAACACCCGTAAGCTTGTGTGCTGGCATCTGTAAAAATGTGTAGTGTTTGCGATTTCAATCTGTAGCCAGCACATCTTGGTACGTAGATGTCTTGAACTTTGTTCAAGTCTGTGGCTAATTTTTTCCAATGAAGTTGGTTTTCCACTGAGAGTGGTTCATCCCAATCAATTTTCTTTTTCCATAAGTCTTGCAAAAGGATTTTGGATCTTATGGTTGCTGGTAAATATAATCCAATGGGGTCAAAAATTTTGGATGATTCTGAAAGCACTTGTCTTTTTGTAATGGCATTTGGATTTAAGTTATAACTCTTTGTGCAAAGAGTGTCATCGTGTTCGGAATTCTGTTTTAAAAAAACCAAAGCATTCCAAGTGTTTTCGTGTAATTGTTTGGTTCATTGTTCCCATTGTTGTCTTTTGTTGTTTGTTCGTTTAATTTGGGAGAATTAGAAAGAGTTTGTACTGTATTCAAACCTCCTACCACTTCAGACTAGTCAAAACCCGTAGTTTTAGTGGAGTAAATGTTACTCCTCCACAGGTAGATCTGGAGGGCTTGGGGCTTTGAATCCTGTACTGTTTTTGTGTTGCTTGGTCTCTGGCCATGGGAGGCCATAAAACCCTTGTAATAGTTTGGGCTGTGGCCAAGGGGAGGCCACAAAACCCTCGTAATAGTTTGGGTTGTGGCCAAGGTAGGCCACAAGACCCTTGTAATAGTTTGGTCTGTGGCCAAGGGGAGGCCAAAAAACCCTTGTAATAGTTTGGTCTGTGACCAAGGAAGGCCACAAAACCCTTGTAATAGTTTGGTCTGTGGCCAAGGGGAAGCCACAAAACCCTTGTAATAGTTTGGGTTGTGGCCAAGCGAGGCCACAAGACCCTTGTAATAGTTTGGTCTGTGGCCAAGGGAGGCCACAAGACCCTTGATGAATATGTTGGGCTATGGCCAAGTGAGACCATCAGCCCCTTGATGAAAATGTTGGGCTATGGCCAAGTGAGACCATCAGCCCCTTGATGAATATGTTGGGCTATGGCCAAGTGAGACCATCAGCCCCTTGATGAATAAGTTGGGCTATGGCCGAGTGAGACCATCAGCCCCTTGATGAAGAGGTTGGGCTATGGCCGAGGTAGGCCATCAGCCGTTTGATGAATTTGTTGGGCTATGGCCAAGGTAGACCATCAGCCCTTTTGATGAATTTGTTGGGCTATGGCCAAGGTAGGCCAAGGCCCTTTGATGATTTGTTGGGCTATGGCCAAGGTAGGCCAAGGCCCTTTGATGATTTGTTGAGCTATGGCCGAGGGTAGGCCATCAGCAGTTTGATGAATTTGTTGGGCTATGGCCAAGGTAGGCCAAGGCCCTTTGATGATTTGTTGGGCTATGGCCAAGGGTAGGCCATCAGCCGTTTGATGAATTTGTTGGGCTATGGCCAAGGTAGGCCAAGGCCCTTTGGAGTAGTTTGTTTGTACGTGTCACCTGTCACTGTCTAACCATATAATTTTTGGCACAAAATTATGTGCACAGAATCAGAGCGCAGCAATAAAAACTTTTACTCTCCGATCCTTGGTTATGTTTAGACAGGTTGTTGTGTTTGAGACACATGGAAAGAGTAGTGTGTGTGTTACATTCCTCCGAATCCAGTTGGTCTTCAAAACTTGGATTCACCACTCCAATGAAGTCAATACCCGTAGTTATGAATGAGTAAATGTTGTGTATGATAGTATCCTACAGGTAGGTCTGGAAGGTTTGGGGTTTTGAAGGAATCCAATCTGTTTGCAAGGAATGTATGTGTCTGTTGATGAAATCTGTTGTGATTCTTCCTTTAAAAGAAGAATTGGATGTTCGGAGTCGTATGTATATATTTATATACTGTACCGTACGTATGTGTGTAAATGTGTATTTTGTTATAGGGTTTTATTTTGGGGTTTCGTGTTTGGTTAACCAATTTGGCTGAGTAAAGATCCTCAAATGTTGCATTTGAGACCCTTATATCAAGCAAATAGGATTTGGAATAGGTTGGGCCTATATGTCAAATAGGAGTTGGAATAGGTTGGGCCTATGTGTCAAATAGGACTTCGGAATAGGTTGGGCCTATATGTCAAATAGGACTTGGTATGCCTATATGTCAAATAGGACTTCGGAATAGGTTTGGCCTATATGTCAAATAGGACTTGGTATGCCTATATGTCAAGTAGGGTTTGAAATAGGTTGGGCCTATATGTCAAATAGGACTTGGTATGCCTATATGTCAAATAGGATTTGGAATAGGTTGGGCATATATGTCAAATAGGACTTGGTATGCCTATATGTCAAATAGGACTTGGAATAGGTTGAGCCTATATGTCAAATAGGACTTGGTATGCCTATATGTCAAATAGGATTTGGAATAGGGTCACTAATAGGTGTTAGGTGGGTGTAGGTTTGAATTTGTGCAAGTGCTTTAGGTCTTTGTGATGTTACAGTTCTGAGTCGAATTTTGTGATGTTAATGAGTCTTATGAATAAGTTAAATTGCTGAAATAAATTTTATAACCTACACCACAGGTTGAATTATAAATTTAGTGTTTTTAGTTAGGATAGGCCTTGAGTGTAAAGAGTAAGGCCTACTTTAAGAGGTAGGCCTATTATGTAAGGTAAAGGTAGGTGGGCCTACTAAATAGGCCTATTTGTTGGGCCTACCAAGTAGGCTTATGTTTGGGCCTATTATTTTATAGGACCTCAAATGAGTTAAGCCTGTTAAATTAACAAGGCTTAGTTTTGAGTTTGAAGAGTAGGACCTATTAAATAGGCTTAATGTTGCAGGCCTATTTTTTTTAGGACCTAAAATAAGTTATGCCTGTTAAATGAACAAGCCTTTGTTTTCGGTTAGTGTAAAGGTAAAGGGATCGGTTCCCAGTTGCATAGGCCACCATATGAAAAAACTATAGTGGGGTTACGGTTGAAATTGGGGTTAGGCCTAATGAGCTAAGCCTAGCCACTGTGTGTCAGTGTAAATTTTAGAGGGGTTAGTTCCCCATACACAGGGCCACCATTTGAAAAAACTATATAGGGCTATGGGTTGATTGCCTGTGCCCTCATCCGTTGGAAATTTCCAGCAGACTTCAGTGGAGGGTTACCGACAAAAGCCCTATGCTTTTTCGTTAGAGAGTTATGAATATGTAGGTCTTTAAAGGACCTTTTTATATTTAATTGATTTCGGTAATTTTAGCATCGGGATTTTAGAAGCTTATTGTTAATGAAAAGAAATTGCCCCACCTTAATTTTGCTGGGTCCTTGGTTTGCTTCGATGTAGGGTGTTATGATCATTTTCGGTGTAGGGCCACCATGATGGAGTTACGCGGTGAATTTACTTAAGGTAATTAATATAGGCAGTCACTGTATAAACACTTTAGGGTGTAGGCCTACCCTTTTATGAGTATTAAGTTTATTATAAGGAATTCACTCAGAACTTGAGGGAAGACTAAAGCACATCTTCCCTGTTTAAAGCGTTCGCTGCATATAAACAGCCCCGAGAGCCGTTCCTTGGTTCGTTCGCGTTGTATTTTTTTTTTATTTGCTGCTCTGGCAAAATTTTGTTTAGTCTACTTCTCTGTGGTAGACTAAACAATAAATTGGGTTTTCTTGTTGCTATGTGAGGCTTATTCATACATACAGGTTCTTTGTACGTATGGCAATTATTTCATTCCCAATAGGCTATGTCGCCAATCTCGAGGCAATTTTGTATAGATATTTAATTCAATTAATTAATAATTTATATTTAATTATGAAATAAATGTACCACATATGATACCATGTTGTGAGCATGTATAGTTTTCCATAATATCCACATTTGATATTATTTTATAAGAAATGTACATTTTATGTCAATTGAATCATGATACATAATTATTGCACTTAGATTTGTGGTTGTAACAGCTATATTAACTTTTACATTGGATTTCTACTGACATTTTGTCACTACTATCTATTTTTTATTATTTTTGCAGGTGTTGGCATACCTGTATTCCTCTGAAGCAAGTCTATGCAGTGGTGGTCTTCTTCACATTCTAGTCTCTTCAGGCCTGCAGATATGAAGATCTCGTTAGTGTGTAGTTAGTAGTGTGTAGTAGAACATTAATACCTGAACATGCCTACTAAGTACTAACATAACTGGAATTAATTGGACACTATGTTGCCTATGTCAGTCCAGCAAAGACGAGGCATTACAACAGCCAAAAGAACAGGGATATTCATCTCTTGAAAGAGATCTGAATGATTTTGTGCAGCTCAATGCTGTTCCATTTGGTATCAAGGTTAGTGAGCTCGATGATGGCTCAGGAATTGCAGCAACCCTCCAATCACATGCTGCAGTGTATCATAAAAGTTGTAGGAGTGCATGCAACAGTTACAGGGTAAAGCGGGCACGAGGAAAAGTGGCCACGCAAGATGAATGTGCGGCTGGGATAAGTCCGAAGAAACTCAGATCAAGTTACGGATCACCTCCAGAAACATTATTCTGCATCATATGTCTGGGTGAGGATCAGTATGATCTTCATAGAGCCTTAAGTGACAACATTGATCAAAATCTGAAGAATTGGGCAAAAACAACTAACAACTGGCATTTATATGGGCGCTTGACTGCAGGTTCTGATGCACATGCAATGGATGCATGTTATCATGTACAATGCTATTGGCGGCTTCGTGATGGAGCTCATGCAGTTGAACGTCGATCTTCAAGTGAACCCAAGCCTCCCACATTTGATCCCATGGTCATAGCACAGTTAGTGGCATTTGTGGATGACTCTCAGTCTGAGGTCCACAAGTTGTCTGACTTACGGGAAATGTACAAGATAATGATGTCAGATCTAGGACATCCCTGTTCTGGTAGAGAACCTCATGCAACAAGATTCAAAGACCATCTGCTTGAGCATCTTCCTGAGTGGGCTTCCTATGCACAGAGGAGAGATGTATTCATAGCCACAAGGCAAAAGTGGGTGCTGTGCTAGAACAAAGCTATCATTCCTCACAAATCAATCAAGATGAAGCTGTGTTATTGATACGTGCTGCTATGGCACTACGAAAGCGAATCCTTCAGAAACAAGAGCCATTTAATGGTTCACTCTCTCCACAATGCCTGACGCATCATCTCAGGCCGTAGGGTTGCCAGAGGTCCTTTATTTTGAAGGACAGTCCTTTATTTCGATCTCTTGTCCTTGTCCTTTATTGAAGCGTCAAAGGACGGCATATATCCTTTATTTCTATTTTTATGTCTATTTCAAAATCATAAATAATAAATCCTTTAAGAAATTTATTATAATTACATAGGTATTTTTTTGCGTTTTGTTCCTTGACAGAGTAGGTAACCATTATCATTGCATCATTAAGGCTTAATAAGTTAATAACAGTGTAGGCTCATTGATTTCTATGTAGCCGCAATAGATAATTCTGTGAGCTCTACTGCAATAAGCGGAGTGCCCCCACAAATGTGTACGACAACTTATTTTTCCATATGCTGCGTCGCTGAAAGATACAGTAGTGGTACTGCTCTCGTCTATATTCAAGAACATTTTAAATATAGTAAAAATCAAAGATGTTGAAATAAATATTTATCCTATAACATTTAAAAATTTTTTTGGGAGCATCATTCTCTCTCTCTCTCTCTCTCTCTCTATATATATATATATATATATATATATATATATATATATCAGTGGCGTGCGGTGACCTTCGAGGTTGGGCATGCAATAGTTACTCACAGGGGCGTCCGCACGAATTTTTCCAAGAGGGGGGTCAGCTACAAAAATGATAACACAAAGTGCGAGCGAAGCGAGCACTGAGCATGCAGCTAGGGGGTCTGGGGGAGCGCTGTAAGCCCCCAGCGGGGTCCGGGCCAGAGCCCCATAAGCCAAACAAATTTTAACTAATGATACATTTTCATGGAAAAGAATGGTGTCAAAATATCTCTGATGCATTTGCATCAACCACAGACGATGGGTTATCAAGAGCATGTTTCGATGAAGTGCATGAGCATGCAGCTAGGGGGTCTGGGGGAGCGTTGTAAGCTTCCCCAGCGGGGTCGGGGACCCGGAAGCCAAACGAATTTTAACTATTTCAGCCATTAAATTGGAAACTAAACACTGACTAAGCTGCAATAGAATTATAGAAGCCGTTGCGTGGGTGAACATAAATTTCCAGGGGGGGGCAACTGCCCCCTCTTGCCGCCCCCCCTTGTGGACGCCCATGGTTACTCATGCATTCTACTGAATTATTTCTTAAATTCAATAAGAGGAACCATTTAGTTTCGTAACATAGAAATGGGATCACTGATAAGTACATCTAAATTAAAAAAAGACCTATAAAAAATAAGAATTATTATTTACTTACCTCGTTTATAAATTAATTCAATTCTTCGATCCTTCAGGACAAATATGTTTATTATCTTTTCATAGAAATCTCCTGATTTAATTAAATGGAGCAAATCTTTTTCAATAGACATAAGGGCTAACCCTGAAATCCTTTGCTCTCCTGTTGTATTTCTTTGGTAAGTTTTAATTCTCTTCAATGCAGAAAAGGATCGCTCTACAGAGGCAGTCGTAGAAGGAATTGTCAAAACCAAATTGCAAAGCTTGAAGAGTTCTGGCATAGCATCAATAAGATCCTTGGTATAAATATAATGCATTAAATTGCATACACTTTGCTTTATAAAGTCCTCCATTGAATACAAAACACATAGTTCACTCTGAAGACGAATTATATAAAAAAAAATCACCATAAGTGGCCTTTAATGAATTTAAAGCATCCACTGGAAATTTTTTGCAATATTCTTCAGCTTTGCTAAAATTGAGAAGCTCCAGGAATTTAAGCTCTTCTAATGATGAATATCTTACTTTTAATTGGTCAACTATTGTGCCAATAATTTTGTTATAGAGGATTCTGTAATGCTGTTGTGGGTCAACAGATTGATCAGATTTATTCCTGCATCTCTTAGTTTGGTTTGCTGCATCTATGCCATATTTTTCCTCCAAAGTTTCATAAAACGTGAAAAAGTCGTCCAGTTTATTTTCGAGCATTGTTCTAGTTTTATTATATGCTCTTTGCAATACACAATGTCAAGATTTTTGGTCTGAAGGATGTTAAATAAAACATCAGTGAAGGAAAATATATCACTAAATACTTCTAATAAAAACAGGAAATCAGGATCTTTTAAATTGTGTCGGAATCCAATTGCAGAATTTATAGTGACTTCATCCCATGATTCAGGATTCTCAATGATGTTTTCAAAAAGGCTGTTTAAGAAATCTAGATTTTCTTTTGCGGTACGGTATTAACTAGACGCGAGGAGTAATTCCACCTAGTTGCTGCAGCTTTGGGAAATCTTTTTTTAACAATATTATCCAACGCATTGGTTCTTTTGGGTGATTTAGTAAAAAATGTACCCAGTCCATTTATTGTAGAAAAAAATATTTTGCATTCTTTCATAGCAGAGCATGCTTGTGAAAGAACTAAATTTAGCACATGGGCACAACAATGAATAAAGATTGCAGATTCATATTTCTGCCTTACCTTTGACTGCAACCCATTTAATTGTCCTGCCATTGTAGCAGCACCATCGTAGGTTTGTGCAACTAATTTATTTTCATACTTCCAAGTTTCAATGCATTTAAATACATGTTCAGATAAAGGATTTGCTGAACGGTCTGCACTCACATCGTTAAACCCGATAAATCGTTCTTTAGCAACACAATCTTTTGTAACATATCGCAAAACAGTTGAAAGTTGTGAATAGTTTGATACATCGGACGTTTCATCTAGAAGAATAGCAACAAATTTTGCCTGATTAAGTTCATTTTCTATTTCATTCAACATTGCCTTTTGAACTGCATCGATCAAGTCATTTTGTATTCTGTTTGAGAGACCTGAGAAAATAGAAGCTGTATCTAGATGGTTTGCCAATTTGTCATCATACTTACTGAATAAATATAAAAGTTCTTTATAATTCCCGCGATTATTGGATGCATCAGATTCAAAATGACCACAAAATGATAACTCTTGTCGACCTAAAAAAATAACTGCATCAATCAATCTTCGCATAATAGCTCTGTTTTGTTTAACCTTTTCATTATGCTGCTGTATGCTTTGTCTTTTATGAATATCTAATTGTAAGTCTATGCGAACATTTCCGAATGTTTTAAGATCGATCAGAGATTTTATGTGTCTTTGAGAACGTTCATGTTTTAGCATAGCCATATGTAGATTATTTAAATCATCGTATCCCTTCTCATTCCAAACAGTTTTTTCTAAATTAAATAACAAGCATGGCCAGCAAAATAACTTATTTAACTCAGCACATCCTCTTAACCAGTTTTTTCTTTCGTATAAATTAGTTTGAAAATGCCTCACACATTTCTTGTTGGAACTCCGTAAATTAGGTAATTTCGGCATAGGCCTTCCATGATTTATAATTAATTGTCTCGCTTCAAAGTCTCTTTTTGAAAAACCATTCTTCAAAAGTTCTTCTATAACACACATTTCACCCATTAGGGCTGATATTTTGAAAGATATTTAAGAAATGAATAAATTAAGTGGCAATAAAAGTTAAAACACAGAACACGCACATCCTCACCGAACACTGGCAGCACTAAATGCGGGATGCATTTTCTGAATTGCATGTGAGTCAACGATATTTAACGAAAAAGAATTTGAGTCACAACTGACTCGCGGAGGATTTTTCAATGGCCGCACTAATGCAATTCGTTTGTTGCATCTGGGATGCAAGAAAAATGATGTTTTATTATGGCTTAAGAAAAAAATATTTTCCTTTAGTTCTCTCAAACAAATTAATTCAATTTTTAAGTAATTTTTTACTGCTTTTAAATGTTGTTAGATAAATTATTTTTTAAAATTTATTTTTGTATTTATGAAAAATCAATGGTCATGCAGTGCATGACCTGCATGCCCTAAATGCACACCACTGATATATATATATATATATATATATATAAATTTGAGAATCTGGGAGTGGCAGCTTGAAAACGTTTTGAGTGTCCTTTAATCTGGTCATCAAAATCTGGCAACCCTATCTCAGGGTCACAAGAAAGCATTCATCCGCACTGTTGACAGTGACATAGTCGTTCTTGCCATTGCTTTCTTTCAACAGCTTGACCTAACAGAACTCTGGATTGGTTTTGGTAGTGGCAAATATTACCGAGACATCCCAGTGCACAGTATTCAATCACAGCTTGGTCCATCAAAGTCACTGCACTAACAGGCTGCGACACTACGTCTCAGTTTCTTGGATGTGGGAAGAAGACAGCATGGACTGCATGGAATAATACACCAAACTTAACTGAAACCATGATCAAATTGACTGAAGACCCTGAGTCCTTCAGTCTAGTATCTCCCGAAATGACACACATTGAGAGGTTTGTTGTGCTCATGTACAGTAAAGCATGTGGACAAGCATCTGTAAACGTAGCCAGGCACCATCTGTTTTCTAGTGGCAGTCGATCATTGGACAGCATACCACCTACCCAAGCTGCCCTCTTCCAGCATATCAAGAGGTCATTGTTGCAGGCAAGTTTTGTGTGGAAGCAGTCAACCACATGACATCAGACACTCCCTGCTTTTGATAAATGGGGATGGGAATATGACAAGCGCAGCAACCAATGGCTCCCTTTCTGGACAACTCTCGCTGATGCCAGTAAGGCATGTGCTCTTCTCCTTCATTGCGGATGCACTAAAGCCTGCAGAGGGAATTGCAAATGCAGTAGTGCTGGAATTCGATGTACGACACTCTGCAAGTGTGAGGGTGGCTGCCTGACCAATGACGACTATTAATCAGTGAACAGCCATCTATTGGATAGACATTATCATGCGATGCAGTACTGTGAGTAAAAGGAATAAAGAAGATTGTACTTGCGTATATACTAAAGTTTAATAGCAAAAGATGTTGATGCTGACTCTTATTTTTTATCAAGTTAACTATGTAACCTGTACTAGTATTGGTACTCAAGTGGATGTCATTTTGGACAGTGGCCATTTTGATTTGGCCAATATGGCTGCCACAGTGGGAGCCCAGCTTGGCTCCCGCCAACATTCAAATTAGTATGGTCATAGCTACCTGTGGTCCAAAAATGGCACTTTTGGAATGATTTGAACAATTATATGATTAAGCCCCCTGACTAAGAAGCAGGATTGTTTAAGCCTTCCTGGGGCACAAGAAATTGGCCTGTACCATCTTCCCACTATAAAGCTTCTATAATATTTAGATTCCGTTCTGGCCATGTAGACCAGGCTTACTTACACCAGATTGGACTAGCCTTCTCCCCTTTGTGTGTTAGTTGTAATTTACCAGACACTGTCCCATTTCTTTCTTTTTTGTCCGTGTTATACTAGGCAAAGAAAAAATTAAGATTCTCTCTTTTGCAATATGGTGTCAGGGACTTTACTTTATCAGTCCTATTAGGTAGGGATAGGGTTATTATTCGTTTTTTGACCCAGTCACACCCAGCTATAACAGCAATATATATTGAATAACCAATCAAAACTGAATAAGAAAATATAAACCTTATCGGTAATTATTCATTTTTTGACCCAGTCTCTTTTTATAATGAGAGCAAATGTTTTTGGTCAATTTGGAGCTGCTCTGCACAAATCTGCCATCCATTTCCAGTGCAAATGCGTAGTTTTCGAGATATCGTCATCTTGAAAACCGCATTTGCACAGGAAATGGATGGCAGATTCGTGCAAAACACCTCAAAATTGACCAGGAAAGTTTGCATTCGTGCTAAACCTAACTTAACCTAACTTAACCTAACTTAACCTAACCAGTCACCTTATTTTGGAGGATATAGTTCAATTGCAGTAAGGAAGTGATGCAGAACTAGAATCGTCAGGATGTTCTGCCAGGAACAAGTATCGTGCGAAATATTTCCGGTAATGAGGACGCCATGTGCCCTTAAAGATAGAAACAGTAAATCCACACTCGCTTATTTTTTGGATTTTTTTTACGGCACCTAAACACCTTCGAGTCTTGTCTTAAAATACAGGCAGTATTACATTTAGGGCAAATCACGGATGTCGGAATTATGCCGTGATTGGAAAAAACATCTAAACTTTTATCTTCAACGAGGCCAACAAGGTGGATTAGGTCTTCGAAATCAAGTTCACAAGATTGACACGTCATAACAGTAGAACGAAAATCACCACACTAACCAGAAACAGAAAGAAGTAGCCAAAGCAAGCAAGAAAAAGAAGCCAAGAAAAATCTCCAAAAAAGGTAGCCCAAATAAACGGTAATTATTCGTTTTTTGACCCAGTCTCTCTTTATAATGAGAGCAAACGTTTCTGGTCAATTTGGAGGTGCTCTGCACGAATTTGCCATCCGTTTCCTGTGCAAATGTGTAGTTTTCAAGATATCGTCATCTCGAAAACTACGCATTTGCACAGGAAATGGATGGCAGATTCATGCAAAACACCACAAAATTGACCAGAAAAGTTTGCATTCGTGCTTAACCTAACTTAACCTAACTTAACCTAACTTAACCTAAACTTAACCTAACAACCTAACAACCTAACCTAACCTAGCTTAACCTAACTTAACCTAACCTAACTTAACTTAACCTAACTAACCTAACTTAACCTAACCTAACCTAACTTAACCTAACTTAACCTAACTTAACCTAACTTAACCTAACTTAACCTAACTTAACCTAACTTAACCTAACCTAACTTAACCTAACTTAACCTAACCTAACCTAACTTAACCTAACTTAACCTAACTTAACCTAACCTAACCTAACCTAACCTAACCTAACCTAACTTAACTTAACCTAACCTAACCTAACTTAACCTAACCTAACAACTTAACCTAACAACTTAACCTAACAACTTAACCTAACAACTTAACCTAACAACTTAACCTAACAACTTAACCTAACAACTTAACCTAACCTAACAACCTAACCTAACAACCTAACCTAACAACTTAACCTAACTTAACCTAACTTAACCTAACCTAACCTAACTTAACCTAACAACTTAACCTAACCTAACCTAACAACCTAACTAACTTAACCTAACTAACTTAACTTAACTTAACTTAACCTAACAACCTAACCTAACCTAACTTAAACAACTTAACCTAACAACCTAACCTAACTAAACCAAACCTAACTAACCTAACAACTAACCTAACCTAACTTAACAACTTAACCTAACAACCTAACCTAACCTAACTTAACAACTTAACCTAACAACCTAACCTAACCTAACTTAACAACTTAACCTAACAACCTAACCTAACCTAACTTAACAACTTAACCTAACAACCTAACCTAACCTAACTTAACAACTTAACCTAACAACCTAACCTAACCTAACCTAACCAGTCACCTTATTTTGGAGGATATAGTTCTGCAATTGCAGTAAGGAAGTGATGCAGAACTGTAGAATCGTCAGGATGTTCTGCCAGGAACAAGTATCGTGCAAAATATTTCCAGTAATGAGGACGTCTATTCCCAGCACGTAAAACCCACGATTTCACATCCTTCCATTTTTTTTACGGCACCTAAACACCTTCAAGTCTTGTCTTAAAATACAGGTAGTATTACATTTAGGGCAAATCACGGATGTCGGAATTATGCCGTGATTGGAAAAAAAATCTAAACTTTTATCTTCATTGAGGCCAACAAGGCGAATTAGGTCTTTGAAATCAAGTTCCCAAGATTGACACGTCATACCAGTAGAACGAAAATTACCACACTAACCAGAAACAGAAAGAAGTAGCCAAAGCAAGAAAAAGTAGCCAAAAAAAGCCAAGAAAAATCTCCAAAAAAGGTAGCCCAAATAAACAAACCAACCGAAATTTATATACATACATGTAAAAATGAAATGAATAATCAATATTCATTTTTACATAAGAACCAAAATCGCTTAACGCGAGTTTGGATAATAATTTTACTTGTAGCTTCCTATTTTTGTTCGTGTCACAACCCTACGATCTACCATATCTATGGTTTAGTCGTATCCATTTTTCCATTTGTTATAGAAGTTATTATATTTAATTATGATTGTCTTGCATCTCACCCTCGACCCTAGATTATGCATACACATTGCATATAACAGGATTGGAACCCGTAGTTGTACTTCTTAGTCATTAATACCACTCTGTCTCTAATTCGTTCTTGTAAATCTTCCTGATAATGATTTGTACTATACTATACGTACAAATTCAATAACTATGATGTCATAAAGTAACTTAATCCTCTTCACGTTTCCATACCGCCAATACTGAATCACCCATTTGGTATGTGGATATCTTTCATGTTCAATATATGGTAAATTCTTTAATAATAAGAAAAAGAAAAGAAAAACTTCATTCTCTATACATCATTATTTGTATTGTGCCCTACCTATTGTCTATTGATGCCTATCAACCTATCAGTCCATATTTTACGCGTGTCTATATTACGCACACAACCTATTCTGTTACATGTAAAATACGTCCACATGTATTTTTTTCTTTTTTCTTTTAAGTGTGTTCATCTCTCACAAGATATTCATAAATGCTTGGGTAAGTAAGTGGTCAAATTCGCGAATCACAGCAAGATCGAACGCTCTGATCCAAATTTATAACATATAATGTAACATGTTATGGTTTATATAAATTATCTTGTATGTGCTTATGTACTTGTGTTATGCTAATAACCATATATAATAACCATATATAATAACCATATATAATAACCATATAATATAACCATATATAAATATATAAAAACACTAAGAATGGTAAACGACGTAATGTACTTCAATGAAACTGTAATTGAATGTAATGACTTTATATATAATGTAAGAATGTACTTTAATAGAACTGTAAGGGACAATCATAAGCGAATGGGAAGTAATCCATAATTGTAATAAACCCAAACGAAAATGTACTCAGTTGTGTACTTCAATTGTACTTATGTACTACTATGAAATGATATCGCCTTCAGAAATGAAGACGCGGCAAAAAACAATACGATTATTTTTATTTTTATTTTTTAAATTTTTATTTGGAATCTTTCAAACATCTGATCGTGTTTAAAAGGGGGGAAACTTAACCTTCAACTGTCGTCCCCCAACATTTAGGCTTATATTATACATGTATTTGTAAAATGAACTTCACTTCATTACGGCTCTCTGCTTTGGTCACTGCTATGAGACTCCCTTGTTAGCAGCTTTGCTGCGGGGAGGGGGCAGAGGCCCCTTGCCTCCTTAATTTTTAGATTCTGGCCTGAGCCATGGTCGAAAGAGGTCGAACCTCTACCCCTGTAAATTCAGAGCACTACCTGTACATTTTGAGAAGTAAACTAGAGTAAAAGAAGTTTTTATCTTTTCCTTCGAGCCTTGTTCTCTTCAGGAATTTAGTCAGTAAAGTCGATAAGTTATAAAAGAAAAGCTGATAATTTTAGTACCAAGAGAAAGTATCAGAGTATTATAGAAAGAGAAGAATTAACAACTGTCAACCATAAAGCGAGAGAAAAGAATTAGAATGCTATAGAAGAAATATCCGTTGCTGCCTCCTAACTAGAACCCCTGTCAATTCGAACCACCCAGGGCCATAGATGGAGGGGTTAACATACATATTAGAAAGTAGAAAATATATTTTTGAAAAAAGTACATTTTATACAAATTTGCACAAGATAATATATATATTTTCTTATTCAGCTTTGATTGGTTATTCAATATATATTGCTGTTATAGCTGGGTGTGACTGGGTCAAAAAACGAATATTAATCAAATAAACAAACCCACCGAAATTTATATACATACATATTAGAAAGTAGAAAATATTTTTTTTAAAAAAGTACATTTTATACAAATTTGCACAAGATAATATATATATTTTCTTATTCAGTTTTGATTGGTTATTCAATATATACGGTATTGCTGTTATAGCTGGGTGCGACTGGGTCAAAAAACGAATATTAACCATATTATCTTGTGCAAATTTGTATAAAATGTTTTTTTATTAAAATATATTTCCTATTTTTGGTGTTTTTTCAATATATATATATATATATATATATATTGACTATTTAGTGAATATTTCTTATTTTTGGTGATTCTGGCTACTTCTGTGTAATTCAATTTGTCCTGTTTTACAAATAAATCATTTTTAGCAATTTTTCGTCTGTTGAACCAGGGTTGCCAGATTGCCATTTCATGGCCAAATTAGACAAATTTGGCCATTTTTGAAGTACTTTGGCCATAGAAAAACAGATTTGGCCATTTTGGCCATTTCTGAAAAAGGTGCTGACCCACGGTCAGTCATATCACAATGAGTAAAGTTCATTATGACCCACTGGTTTGGCTCCACTGTAGATGAATGGGTATTATTATAGTATTACACCCGTCTAACGTCCAGCAATTATTATATATTCATTAGGTAGATTTTTTAATTCTAAGACACTTTTCTTCTATAGCATTTCCATCGCAAATGCTTCGTTTCCAAGATATAAACATTTTTTTGGTGTGTATCTAGTGTGTGTTCATACGTTCGTTTGTGTGTTCGTTACATGTCTGCCCAATCACTGCGCTCCATCCATTTCGAATTTGAATTACTTTCATACTGGAATGGAACACTCATTCCACTCATTCAGAAGTACATTAGGCCTGGCTCTGTGATTTATAGTGATTCCTGGGCTGCCTACAAGACTATAAGTGATTTAGGTTAGGTTAGGATAGGTTAGGTCAGGTCAATTTTGAAGGTGAAATTTATGTTTTTGCTATGGTTTTTGATGTGTTTTGAATGAATCACCTTCAAAACTGTCGGAAATGACTCGTTTTTGATTGCCGGCTGGGGGGAGGGGGGTTATCTCAAAAACGAGTCATTTCCGACGGCTTTGAAGGTCAGATTCATTCAAAAACCATAGGAAAAACATAAATTTCACCTCCAAAGGGAGACGGGTGTAATACTATAAATTTACTGATGAATGCTAGGTTTGTATGAAAACAGAATGCATTATACAAGGTGGCCCGATATATGATAACGTATAAGCTCAACAATTTATTATTTTATACGATAAAGAATAACATCCATACCCTATAATAATTTTGATAATTTATTTAAAAATATGATAGTGTTTAATTTTCAAAATCCATTAATATATATACAGTATATATAATTTATTTCTTAATTTTTATTTATTTATTTATTAAATATGAATAAAGTATAAGATATATTATATGCTCCTATATTATTTTTTATTAATTTATTACACATGAATTTGAGATTCAGTTTTTGTCGGTTATGCTGGAAAACGTAATTATATGTTATTTTACGTTTTCACCCTCGGTTCTCGTGGCACGATCAACCTCGTGTCCAGTTAGTTCTGCGTGGTTGTTGGTGTCTTGTTGCTGTTTGCTGGTGCCTATATATTTCATAATTTGTGTAGCCCTTTAAAATGCCTAAGGGTCATTCTCTGTCAGATCAACCAAAAAAAATTGAAATTAACACCCTCATCTCTCATATTTTGCTGAAATTTGGTTTATAGGGAGTTTGTGAGCCCTGAATCCATTTCTGAAATTATAAGGTCAATCCGACCAACGGTTCAAGAGATATGACCTCGGGCAATTTGAGGTCACTCGCGAGGTTACTAACATTTGGCGAGCCATAACTTGGGTAATAATTGTCATAATTATATAAAAGTATATATATTTAGAATCAGAAAACGACAAGGAATCCAAATATGCAAGTTTTAGAACTCTAGGTTGAAAAATAAAAAAGTTACACTGTAACCAAAATTTGAGGTCACGATTTGACCTCTGGGGTATCAAATGAGAATTTTTTTTTTAAATGTAAAAAATGAAGGCATAGGCATTGGCTATTAGAATCATCAAAAAAAAGTTTGTTTATGTTAGTATTTTTCATGTAACTAACATATAAGTGAACACCATATTCATAAGTTGTGCGTCAATTCTACCTATTTTTTCACACTTAAGCTCATAATTTGACCTATAGAAATTAAAATTACATTTTTTATAGATATAAAAAACAAAGTCAGAGTTCTTGACTAATAGAAACAATCATAAAAAGTTTGTTTATGTTGGTACTTTTCATGTAACTAACTTATAAGTGAACACCATATTTATAAATTGCTTGTCATTTCAAGGAATTTTTATATCTTAGCTATCAATTTGACCTCAAGCTCCAAGAATTTAATAAAAATTGTATTTCACTGCTAATCTACACTGGCAATAATAGTTATAATAGTGAAAGGGGAAGACTAAGCTCACATGTAGCCTAAACAAACCTGTTGAAACATGTTGCTACTTGTCTAAGTGCAGAATCAACACAGATAGTTGCAAAATTCCTTGTCTACAGGTTAGTACAGTTCCAGCCAGCACTGTGGGTGGCTGGTGGGTATGGTGTTTTAATGAGCCTCAGAGACTATCAAGGCCTAAAATATTAAGTGTGTATAGCTATATATTTTCTAAAAAATATATATTACCTAATTGTAAATCCTATATCTTTACAGATCAAAATACAATGATTCGGCACTTGAAATACTGCCAGGACCCTATTCAAAAACACAAGAAACGCATAACAATCAATCTTAGAAAAGTGACTGATGTACTTGTTGAAAAATGTGCTCGAAGAGTGAAAAAAGACTCATTGTTGTGTGTGAACTGCTGGACACTGATAATGAAAAACCCCACTATACTTAGTACCACTGAAAACAACGAGTCTGAGCAGGATTCAAATGAATCATCTACTATCAGTGGCTTGAGTAACATCTCTTCAATTCAAGATCTGGACAATGACAGTGATTGCTTGATAAAGGAAAATCCTTCAACTTCAGTTGAACCAGTTCTAGCATTTCTGGACCAAACACCAGTTAAAAAAAGTAAGTAATAAATTAATATAATAACTTATACTTTACTACAAGGTCTGTTTGATCTACTATATAGCCAATTATATAGCATTTAAGGTACTATAATTAATATTTAATTACTAATATTCAGGTGTGTGAAACCTTTTTTTCTGTTCTTTTCAGAAGGGCTGTCATTAAGCCAGAAAAAGCGCAAGGCTCGTGGTAAGCTATCATCTGCTCAGAAACACCTGAAGGAGAGGCTAGAACTCAGTTATGGTGTTCAAATTACCGAGGAGGTAAGTGATACTTCAAAACCTGAAACTAAATCTGAAAAACATCTAGACAAATTAATGAATGAATTGAAACAGTCATTCCTGGAGAGCAAATGTCACCATCACAAACTATAAATATTGACACACTCACCATACACAATTGAAAAAACAGCTAGTTTCTTTCAAACTACAACATACATGGTGAAAAGAAGCCATTCACTTAAATCAGAACATGGAATCCTTCCGAAGATTCCACTAATGAGCAAAGGAAAAGTGATATCTGAAGAACACAAAGATATAGTTAGAAGATTCTATGAGTCAGAAGAGGTTAGTCGTATGTGTCCTGGCCAAAAGGATTGCGTGAAAGTTATCAGTGCTGAAGGTGCAATGAAGGTGCAAAAACGATTGGTCCTCGGGAATTTAGGAGAGATGTTTGAACTATATAAAAATGATGAAAAGAATCCCAAAATAGGATTTTCCACATTGCAAAATTACGGCCATCATATTGTGTGCTTGCCGGTAGTGGTGGGACTCATTCTGTCTGTGTCTGCACATACCATCAAAATCCAAAATTGCAGCTGGCTGCATTGGGAGAAAGAGGTCTTTCATACAAGGATCTTATGGATTACAGTGTCTGCAGTACAGAAAGAGAGACTTGCATGATGCAACTTTGCAATGATTGCCCAAGAGAAGAGGGTGTCCTGGATTTTCTTGAGTTACTTGACAGTGTGAAATCAGCTCCAAATGAAATATCTTACAAGCAATGGGTGACTGTTGACCGTTGTACAATGGTTGATAAGGTGGAGCCACTTCATGAATACTTATCATCCCTAAGCATGAAAATATCCCGCATGGTTCGTCATCACTTTGTTGCTCAGCAACAATCACAGTACTTCAAGCAGTTGAAAGAAACACTACCACCTCAGAGCGAGGTAGTTATAGTAGGTGATTTCTCTGAGAATTATTCTTTCATTGTCCAGGATGCTGCCCAAGGGTTTCACTGGGACAATTCACAGTGTACAGTTCACCCTTTTGTCATCTATTATAGATCATCTGCAGACCAGGAACTTAGCCATTTTAGTGTCTGTTTCTTATCTGCATCACTAAAACACAACACTATAATGGTTTACTCATTCATATTGAAGCTTATGACATATGTTAAATTCAGATGCCCACAATTGAAGAAGGTGCACTATTTCTCAGATGGATGTGCTGGCCAATATAAGAACAGATACAACTTCACAAATCTCTGTTACCATGAAGAGGATTTTGGTCTGTCTTGTGAATGGCACTTCTTTGCTACATCCCATGGCAAAAATGCATGTGATGGGATTGGAGGAACAGTGAAAAGAGCAGAGCTGGGCACTTGCGTTTTTTTTTGCGGTACTGCGGTACTACCGTGTTGGTCAGTACCGTGGAAAGTACCGCGGGAAATTTGAATGCGGTAGCGGTACTGCTGTACTTTCAGCGATCCTTTGCGGTACTGCGTTATGCGGTACCGGTTTGGTAGTGCGGTAGTAGTACTGCAGTACTGCAGTACCACAAAAAAACGGGCAAAAAAACGCAAGTGCCCAGCTCTGGAAAAGAGCTACTGCTCGTGCCAGTTTGCAGAGAACTACAGAGAGGCAAATTCTTACACCAGAACACATGTTCAGTTTTGTGAAGAAAACTTGAGCAAGAAGATAAATTTTTTCTTTGTAACTACAGCTGATTTGAAAGATGTAGAAGAACGGTTGGAACATCGATTCAAGGATAGTAGGGCTATTTCTGGAACTCAGAAATATCATAGATTTGTTCCCCTAAACAAGGAAGAACTGATGGTCTATCCCATTTCAAGTGGCATTGGAGAAAAGAAAAGAATAAGGAAAAGTCATTTTACTAATGAACCTGCAATGCTTGGTAACCTAAAATGTGTCAAACCAGGAGAGTATGTTGGCTGCATTTATGACATGCAAGTTTGGTATGGAATTGTGGAGGAATATTGTGAAGAGTTTGATGATTTCACTGTGAACTTTCTACATCCCTCTGGGTCATCAGGATCAAGTGCATATTATTATCCATCAAACAAGGATTCATGTGCAGTGCCAGGACATCATATATTAACTGTAATGAGTTGTCCTACCCTAAGAGGAGGCAGCAGAATTCAATACATTTTTCCACAAAAAGAAATTGATGAGAGCATCGAGCATGCAAAAATTGTATTAGGCTAGCACATGAATCCTCTAAGTAGGTCTTCCCCTTTCACTATTATAACTATTATTGCCAGTGTAGATTAGCAGTGAAATACAATTTTACATTTTTTGCCTTTGTTTTTATATCTATAAAAAAATGTAATTTTAATTTCTATAGGTCAAATTATGAGCTTGTGTGAAAAAATAGGTAGAATTGACGCACAACTTATGAATATGGTGTTCACTTATATGTTAGTTACATGAAAAATACTAACATAAACAAACTTTTTTTTGCTGATTCTAATAGCCAATGCCTATGCCTTCATTTTTTACATTTAAAAAAAAAATTCTCATTTGATACCCCAGAGGTCAAATCATGACCTCAAATTTTGGTTACAGTGTAACTTTTATTTTTCAACCTAGAGTTCTAAAACTTGCATATTTGGATTCCTTGTCGTTTTCTGATTCTAAATATATATACTTTTATATAATTGTGACCATTATTACCCAAGTTATGGGTCGCCAAATGTTAGTGACCTCGCAAGTGACCTCAAATTTCCCGAGGTCATATCTCTTGAACCGTTGGTCGGATTGACCTTATAATTTCAGAAATGGATTCAGGGCCCACAAACTCCCTATAAACCAAATTTCAGCAAAATCTGAGAGATGAGGGTGTTAGGCACTGGTTGATCTGACAGAGAATGACCCGATAGTAATAAGTAAATAAACATTAAGATAAACTATTAAGTAGAAAGATAATAATAAATAATAAGCATTAAGAAGATAAATAATAAACATTAAGTTGTGAATAAATAATAAGTTATATTAAGATAAAGGTTGTTAAACTTGTAAACAAGGAATGAGGAATAAAACAGTTTTGTTAATATAGTAGGAAAAAAAAAGAGAATGAGAGTTGGACGGTTGCGTGTTAAAACCTGTTAGCAAAAAGCAAGAATTAAAGTAAATACTAAATTGTTAATATTTTAACAAACGAAAGGAATAAAAAGATAGTAAACAGATGGTAAATAATGAAGTTGTTAATAAATTCCAAGAATGTGTGTGTGTGTGTGTGTGTGTCAAAACTCGAGTTTTGAGAAGTGGGGAAAACAATCTGATGTTTGCTGAGGTGTTAAAACTAAATCATATGTTAAGAGAAATAAAAAAATAGTTTAAGAAAATCAAGAACATAACAGAAGGAAGCTATTCTTGCAAGACCTGTGAAATAAGTGAGAAACTGTTGGCGGTACGAGTCAGCAGTCGTGGAATCGGGGGTCTGGGCAGTGAGCCTGGATCCAACAACCTTTCAAGGTAAGCAGCCTGGTTTCGTGGAGGCCTTAAATTAAAAAAATTCTTATTCTTGGTGTGGCTGGTAGGTTAATTCGAATCTCACCACATAAAATAAGTGGCACCCAAACAGGGACTTCGACTCAGAAAAATGGGTTGTTTCCTGGTTGGGTTGTATAGAAAGAGAGTGAAAGGGTAGTTGTAGGTTGGGTGTAGTAATAGTAGTAGTAGTAGAGTAGAAGTAAAGTAGGGTAGCATCTTTAGAGATGCCTACCAAGGAGGAGTTAGAAAGGAGGTTGAGGGAGATGGAGGTGGCATTAGAGGTAGAAAGGGCTAAGAACCATCAGTTAGAGTTACAGAAGGCAGAATTAGAGAATGTTTTGGGGAAATTGCAAAGTAGATTAGAGGAACAGAGTAAGGAATTAGTAGTTTGTTGTCAAGAGATGGAAGAAAGGATCTACAGATCTATAGAAGCTAAGGCTAACAAAGACCCTAAGATCCACTCTAAGGTTAGCCCGCGAGAAAGAAAAGAGTAGGGGTTAAGAGAAGAGAATAAGGGGTTAATTAAGTAGCAACACCTATCACTCATGGGTTAACATTCATTCAGAAAAAGAGAAAGAAAGGCTCACCATCATCAGTAGGCCACTGCTGCCGACAAGTTAGAAAAATAGTCGGAGAGAATAGGAAAGGGGTGAAAGATGAAAAGAAGTAAAATAAGAATGCTTACAAACCATGCAAACATAGTCTTAACTCACTATCATACCATGCAAACTACAGACATGCAAGTAAGGAGAGGATAAGAAGGAAAAAAAAAAGAAAACAAAAAGTGGGTTAGTTTACGCTACGAGCTACATCTACGATCGTGTTAGTCTAATTTTTTATTTTTTTTTATTTTTTTTTTTTTGCTGGCATCACACACTGGTATGTGTCACAAGCTGGCATTATTGTCAACAGACTCATCCTCGATCACGACCCCTAGAGCTCCTGTTACTAATTGTTTTATTATATTAAACAATGTTAATAATTTCAATGAGGGAGAGGGAAAAGGGTGAGGTTGAGAGGGAAAAGGGGGAGTTTTATTATTATATTAAACAATGTCAATATTTTTAAAATGCCTATCTAAACGGTTCTTAAACATATTAATGCTGGTAGAGTTCACAACTGACGCGGGAAGATTATTCCATTTATCAGTTACTTTAAACGTAAAGAAGTTTTTAGCGATATTAGTGATGAAACGTCTGCCACGCAACTTAAATCCGTTATTACAAGTATTATTATTATCAAAAGTGAACAAGTTGTCAAAATTTACGTTATTGATGTTATTAATGATTTTGAAAACTTCAATAAGCTCCCCCCTTAATCTCCTAGTTTCGAGTGAATACAGGTCTAAATCTTTAATCCTATCTTCATAAGGCTTGTTGCGCAATGATAGAATCAGTTTTGTAGCACGATGCTGAACCCTTTCTAACCTATCAATATCCTCACGCAAGTACGGGCACCAAAACTGAATGGCATATTCTAAATGAGGCCTGACTAGGGACTTGTAAAGGGGCAATATAATATCCTTCGATTTAAATTCGAAATTACGCGCTATGAAGCCTAACATCCTATTAGCTTTTGCGCAAGACTCCAGGCACTGGTTCCTAACCTTTAAATCCTTAGATACACGTATGCCTAAATCTACTTCCTCATCAACGCTCGCGAACTCCCTATCATCCATCATGTACGTGTAAGTATTGTTACGAGATCCTATATGCAAAACTTTACATTTGTCTACGTTAAATTGCATCTGCCACTTATCCGTCCACTTCATAATCCTAAATCATATTTACATCGTCTTGGAACCTATTTCTATCATCCTCGTTAACAACCTTACCACCTATTTTAGTATCATCTGTGAATTTTGACACATTACTTGTCAATCCTACATCTATGTCGTTAATGTAAATTACGAATAGCAATGGGCCTAACACTGAACCCTGTGGGACACTGCTACCTACATCTAACCACCCCGATTCACTACCATTAACTACGACCCTCTGTCTCCTAGCACGAAGCCATTCTTCTAACCAGTTAGCTACCTGACTGCGTATACCGTGCGCTTTGACCTTCGCAATTAGTCTCCTCTGCGAAACTGTATCGAACACCTTTTTAAAATCTAAATAAATAACGTCAGCCGCTCTATGCCTATTATATTTGTGCACTATTTTGTTATAAAATTCTAACAAATTAGTTAAACAAGACCTATGGCGTCAAAACCCATGCTGACTACTATTAATCAAATCTTTACTTTCTAAGTGATCAATGATACGATCCCTAACTACGGATTCCAAAAGTTTACCGACAATTGACGCTAAGCTAATGGGCCTATAATTGCTAGCTACTGCGCGGTCACCTTTTTTAAAAATAGGCATGACGTTAGCTAATTTGAAGTCTTCAGGAATAATCCCCGTTTCAAGTGACTGATTAAAAGTCTTCGTTAAGGGGCCTACGATAATGTCTTTCAAATCTTTCAAATGTCTGGGATAAAAAGCATCAGGGCCTGGAGCCTTGCTAACTTTTAGCCTATTGATATAATGCGCAATCTCAGCCTCGTAAACAGTTATTTCATCCAAAATAGTCTCGCTACTAAATGGAACGATATCGTCCACGTCGGGGATATCATTTACGTCTTCTATGGTAAAAACTGTCCCAAAAAAGTTATTGAAAATACCCGCCATCATCTGAGTGTCAGAAGCCAAAGCGCCATTAACATCCACTAGAGGGCCTATGTTATCTTTTATCGGCTTACGATTATTAACATTCAAAACTTTTTTGGATTACGTTTACTATCCGCAGCTATAAGTATCTCTAAATTACGCTTGGCATTCCTAACTGATCTTTTAACCTGACGTCTAAGCTCGATATATCTATTAAAGTTAGCTGCCATGCCATTGTGCTTATTAAGTCTATATGCTCTATTATGCTCGCTTATGAACTCGCCTATTTCCCTAGTCCATCACTTTGGCCTACCATGATTTCTAGCGTGCTTGGGCCTATGAGGAATAAACTCCCTTTCAATATTCCTAAAACTTTCTTTAAACACCACCCAATGCAAATTTGTGTCATTAGTCCAGAGCTGGGCACTTCCGCAAACACTTCCGCAAACCGCAAATTCCGCAATTGCGGAAGATGTTTTTCATTTGCGGATTTGCGTTTGCGGCAAAGTCATCGCAAATTAGTGAATTTGCGTTTGCGTTAGTGATTTTGAGTTTGCGGATTTGCAATCGCAAATCCGCAAACTCAAAATCACTAACGCAAACGCAAATCCACAAACGCAAATTCACTAATTTGCGATGACTTTGCCGCAAACGCAAATCCACAAACGAAAAACATACTTCCACAATTGCGGAATTTGCAGTTTGCGGAAGTGCCCAGCTCTGGACTCATTACCCATAAGTAAGTTATCCCAGTCCACTACTCTCATCCTATCCGCAAAACTATCAAAATTAGCCCTACAAAAATCAGGGACTTCTATTACATTACTATCCTTAGTGTTTTCTATCAATAACTTAAACCTAAGAATTTGATGATCACTACATCTTAAACTCTCGCCTACTTCTAAACCTTCGACTATATTCTCGCCGTTCGTCATCACCAAATCTAAAATATTATCACCGTGCGTTGGTTCAGTAACCATCTGTCGTAAAAAGTTATCTTCCATAAACTCGATCAATCTGAAACCCTCCTCATTACCAGTAAAAGTCTCATAATTAACATTAGGGCAGTTAAAGTCTCCGACAATGATACTATTCCGATTGTCAATAAAGTTACCAAGTGAGGAGTAAAATCTAGTATCTGTATCGAGGGGTTGAACAGGAGGTCTATAAACAACAAAAAAATTAAAACTAATACTACGCGCCCTAACTTCAACACATGTCGCATTAATTGCTGCTGGAAAATCTAACTTAACCTCGATAGCCCTAAGGGAATTACGAATGTACAGCAAAACGCCGCCACCAAACCTATGTAACCTATCATTAGTAAAGAGTTTAAAACTTGGTATAGAAAGTTCCCCCAACAAGTCCTGAGTCACGGTATTTAACCAAGCTTCAGTGATAGCAACTATATCGTAGTTGCCGGAATAAATTATCGCCTTAAATTTGTTTAATTTATTTCTAATACTACGCGCGTTACGATAAAAGATGTTTAAGTTATTTTTCACGTCGGGCCCGTGTTTTAAACTATTTTTCACGTCGGGCCCGTGTTTTAAACTATTTTTCACGTTGGGCCCGCGTTTTAAACTATTTTTCACGTTGGGCCTGCGTTTTAAACTATTTTTCACGTTGGGCCTGCGTTTTGAAATATTTTTCACGTTGGGCCCGCGTTTTAAACTATTTTTCATGTCGGGCCCGAGTTCCCTGGACCTACAACGTTTAAAGAAGGCTTCGACTTATACAGCTTTCACACATTTTCGTCTATTAACCTACCTAGCCTAGCATTACCTATTTCATTAAAATGCACCGTCTTTTATAAAAAGGCTAGGATCACTGAATTTGGACCACAGCTTTATGAAGGGTACATTTTCCTCAGCACAAATCTCTTGTAATTTAGCATTCAAAAATATTGTTTTTGACGTAATCCTAAGACCCAACCCGTGCCTAGGGGTAATACCTAGAACTAAAGACCTATCTGACCTTGCCTTCAGGGACCTAATTAACCCCCTATATCTCTCCAAAAGGTCAGGCACTCTTGTATCAGGCCTATACGAGTTGTTGCCTCCTACCATTGTCACCAACATCGGGAGGCAACGTCAATCCTATCCATTTCATCTCTAACTCTGTTTTGGTCCCTGGGAGACAGACCCTCCTCCTCTTGGTTGGATGCCATTCAATGAACTCTTTGTCCATGTGCCGCACTAAAGAGTTCCTAATTAAAATAGTTTTCCCCTCATTCACGTCCCTTTCCAAATGGGCGAAAGGGTTCAAAACCTTGATAGGGGGGGGATTCCTATCACCTAACATACGTGGCCTAGCTCCACCCTTAACTTCTCTAAATCCCTCCCCATCTATTACTCTCGGACTAACATTAACCCCTTCCTCAACTCTATCCAACCTTCCCAACAAGCTACCTAAACTAGAAACTAGGTTACGCACCTCACCCTTCAAATTACTAACGTCTTCAACGTTAGTATTGGTTCGGCCTCCATCAACCATAGCCCTACCCCTGCCCTCATCAAGTGTTGCAAGTCTTTCGGTTACCTCATGTACACTGCGTTTTATGTGAACTAATTCCTCCATTAACTCACAAAAGAAACAAACTGATCTCTCGGTAATCGCCATAGGACCGTCATTATAATCCTTAAATTCCGAATACCACCGGTTTACCCTATACCTAACACACGACGCTTTCTGCGATGGCATCGTGCAGTGAAAAATTAGTTTAAACCATCACAAGTATAAGTTAAATTAGGCCGGCCAGCTATGAAAACTTCTAAATTACTAAAAAACACTAATATTCAATTACTTAACTATAACAACGTGAATATAAACACAAGTATATAAAATTCAAAACTGTGCAAAAGTAAAATTCTCAGCAGAAGTAGATGCAGTATCAGAGAGCTAAGGAAATGCGTCCGTTCAGTACAGAGTCTGGCTGATTGAGAATAGGAAAGAGATGGATGATGGGTTAAAGGCAATGGTTAAGAGAATGAGTGAGTTGGAGTGCAAGCTTGATGGGAAAGGGAAAAAGGAAGGGAAGGGGGGTTTTGAAGGGGAAAATAGTAAGGGTGTTGGTAGTAAGAAAGGGGCACATCCAAAGGATGTAGCAGTAGGGGGCCTGGAAAGAGAAGGGAGTGAAAGTGTGAGTGAGGGGAAAGAAGAAAGACCTTACAAGGTGATGGTGCAGTCCACTCCTAAGGAGGGTAAAAAGAAGCTTGAGGGTGAGTATCAGAGGGAGAAAGGTAAGAGGATGGAAGGGCAGGCTAAGAGGGGCAAGGTGGGAATGAGGGGGGCTTGGGGGGCATCTGGTAAGAGGGCTTCTCGGGAGGTTCAATGCTGCATTAGCGCAGATGACTCCCTCTATTCCAGCATTGAGGATAGTATGTATGAGAGTGAGACTGAGAGTGATACGAGTGAGGGTGTAAGAGTGCATAAGGGAATCCTAATTCTAGGGAGATTCCAAAGGTTGCAAAATTTAATGTTTATAGTGGGAAATATGTACAAGAGTTTTTGAAAGAGTATGAACGTTATTGTAAGAGCAAGTATCCAGATGTGCCTGAGTATTGGGTGAAAGAAATGGGTGACTGTTTGGAAGGTAGGTTGCTAGAGTTTTACAATGTTGTAAATTCAGGAGTGCCTGTGAAGTATGAGGTGTTAAGGGAGAGATTGGTGGAGCAAGTGTTAAGAATAAGAGAGAGTGTGAAATATCAAAAGAAGGATGATTTTGAGAGAGCAAGGATGCAGAAGGGGGAGAGTATTGATTTGTATGCATATAGACTTGAAACTTTGGCGAGAAAGAAATTTGGAGATGATGGGATAGATGAGAATAAAAGAAAGTTGATTGAGACAGTGCCTGAGAGTATGAGGGAGTTTTTGAATGTTAAGAGGAAAGAGTGTGTAAGAGTGAGAGGGACACGTTTGGAGTGGCATGAAATCTTGGAATTGTTAGAGGACTGAGTATATGAGAGTGGGATTGGGCGTAATAGGGAAGCAGATGTGCGAATGGGGACAGCGATGAGGGAGGAACAAGTACCTGTGTTCCCTAGTTATGCAGAAGCATTAACCCTTTAACGCCGAACGTTGTTGTAGGGTTAAGTCTAAATGCGTGTATTTGAAACGTTAAGTATTTAACTCAGTCGGCGTTAGAGGGTTAAGAAATACTAGGCCAGGGCAAGCTCCAGTTAGCCAAGCATCCAGGGCCCAAAACCCAATGGAAATGCTGGCTAACTTTGTGAACGAATTCACAAGGGTGTATGGAGGGTCGGCCATGCAACAACCAGGGCCTCCTCCCACATTGGGTCCCAGAATGAATGGGTTAATGCTGGGGCAAACGTATAGAAGGCAAGGGCCTCAAGGCCAGTCAAGAATGAATGAGCAGAGAGGGCCAGTGAATGAAGGGAATATGGGGAATGTAAGCACACCGGACAAAAAATTAGTCACCCCTCTCAGAATGTACCTAATAACGTGTGATGGCGCCTCTGGCCTTGATAACCGCACAAATACGGCGAGTTTAGTATGCGGAGGTACGCCTGCTGGTTCAAATTCATCGTCACTGGAACGAGAAGGCCCATTTCGTGGTACGAAAAACATCCCCAGAACATCACGGAACCACCTCCAGCCTGAACAACACCTTCGACGCATTCAGGATTAAAGGCTTCATTGGACCTGCGATGTACTCGTCGCCTCCCATCATTGGAGAACAAACAAAAATGGGACTCATCGGACCAAATTACACGTTTCCAATCTGCCGCAGTCCAGTTTTTGCCTCTGAGCCCATTTATAACGTGCCAATTTGTGACTTGCTGTTAACAGCGGCCTCTTCCGTGGTACCCTGCTCCAGATGTCCATCGCATGCAGTTCTCGTCGCAATGTCCGTTCGGAAATTGGTCGCTGGAGAACCTCATTGGTTTCTTGGAGCAATTGTTCTCTGGTTTGAAAACGATTTGCAGTTACTAGACGAGAAACATGGCGGCGGTCCCTATTGTCGAGAATTGTTTTCCGGCCACAGTTACGCCGTCGATTTTCAGTTGATTGCGAACTACACCACTCTTTGTAAACTCGCTGGACAGTACGGGTTGACACACCAACAAATTGGGCTACTTCAGACATTTTGTGTCCGTGGGCTCTGCCAAACACGATGGCTCCTTTTTGCAACTGAGTAACGTCTGCCTCACGACCCATTTTGCAGACTATATCCAACACACACTTTGTTCTTCACCACCTCACGAAACAGATTTGATCCTGTGTGCTACCTACGTCACCGCTACTTGTCACTTACCAATGCTACATCAGTGCCCTCTGTGTGACCTTGAACTTCCTACTATCGGTGCTATTAGGGGTGACTAATTTTTTGTCCGGTGTGCTTAAGAAGGTGTGCATATTGTGGTAGAGGGGGACATAGTATAGAGACATGTAGAAGAAGAGTGGGTGCGTGTTTTGCATGTGGGCAGATGGGACACATGGCATATGAATGCAGAACACCTGGGTATGAATGTAGGGCATGTGGGAACTTTGGGCATATTGCCTGGTTCTGTCAAGCCCAACAGCAGGGTGTTCCAGCACCAGTGGGAGGGAGTCCTGTGTCTCATGCAGGAAATCAGCCAGTGTCAGCCATGCCAGCTCCTCAACCTTAGAGGCAGGGCCCTCAAGAGGGTGCTGCCACTGGAAATGACGAAGCTGGTCCTAGTACAGGAAATGCATAGGGCGGGGGCCTCGTGTTGGGGTTGGGGTCCCTGCTTCTGTGAGTGATGAATGTGTATTTGAGGCATTAGCAGGATGGTGTCAAGTGAATAAGGAAGTGAGAGCAAGTGAGAAAAAGGCAGAGTGTATGGTTATTCCTGTTGAATGGGGAGGGAGTGTATGGAGGGCATTAGTGGATATGGGATGTTCACCTAATTTAATAAGTAAGCAAGGAATTGAATGTTTGTGTAAAGAGAGTGAATTAGGAAGAGTGAATTGGGGAATAACGGGGGAAATTAAAGGGGTTGGGAACATCCCAGTACGAGTGTTGGGAGAGGTGCAAATTAAAGTGAAATTGATGGGGTGTGAAATGAAAGAATGTGTGCTTTATGTGGTTGATAGGGAGAGTGAAAAGTATGACATGATTCTGGGGTATGAGTTTTTGAAAAAGAATTGATTGGTGATCCATCCTGCTAGACGTATGATTGAGTGGAAGAATGAGTTGGGTAAGTGTGAATTGTATGTGAGGAGAAGTGAATTGGATTGGATGAGGGTAATAAAAGGGTATGAGGTGAGAGCATCTGAGAGTGTAAATCTGGAAAAGGGAACCCCAGCATTGGTGCATGTTGTGGCCAGTGAGTGATGATAGAAAAAAAAGGCAGGGAAGCATGATTTTTGTGAATGGTATGGATGCATTGGATAAAGTGAAAAGAGTTTGGCATGTGTATGATGGTATAATTGATGAGAGTAACCCATGGATTTGTGTGCAAGCTAGGGAAGATGGGGGTGCATGGGGAAAGGGAATAAATGAGGGGGATGTGATAGGGAGAGCATATACAGTGATTGAGGAAGTATGTGAGGAGGGAGAAAATGGAATACAAATGGATGAACAAGGGTAAGAATGTGGGGAGGAATGGATGACTGAACAAATCAGAAAGGAGGTGATTGTTGGTGAACAGTTGAGTGAGAGTGAGCAAATGCAGGTGTGGCAGTTGGCAGGGGAGAAAAGGAGTGTATTGGCCCAAGGAGATGATGATCTCCATTTAATAAAACTACCTCCCTTCAGGATCCAGTTAATGGATGAGACTCCGATCTACCAAAGGCCAAGATGGTTCTTCCCACCACTAATGAATGAGATAGAAGAGCAGTGTGAGGAATTAGAGAGAATGGGAGTGATTGAACAGAGCACAAGTCTATGGAATAGTCGAATAGTGCCTGTGCGGAAACCTGATGGAAGGATTCGCTTGTGTGTGGACTATCGAATGGTGAACGAAAGGACAGTGAAAGACAGGTTTCCGATGTGCTTGATAAATGAAAGCGTATACTCTTTGCATGGAAGGAGGGTGTTTAGTAAATTAGACCTATTGAGGGGATATTACCAGATGCCCATTGAGCCAGAGTCTTGTCCTATAACTGCTTTCTCCACAGCCTGGAATCATTATATGTTCTGTGCTCTCTTGTTCAGACTTACAGCTGCACCTGCTGCATTTCAGAGAGCAATGAATCATGTTCTTGGTAAGTTTGCAAGGGAAAATGTCATCTGTTTTATAGATGACATTTTGATTATGACAGACACGTTTGAGGAGCACCTGAAGATAATGAGAGAGGTACTGCAAGTGTTGGATGAAGTTGGACTACAAGTGAAACCAAGTAAGTGTGAGTGGTTCAGGGAAAGTGTGGCATTTCTGGGGCACAAGGTGAGTTCGAGTGGTATACGAAATAGTGGGGAGTATATGGAAAAAGTCAGGGAGTTCCCAAAACTTGGGACAGTCCATGAACTTAGATCTTTTCTGGGACTTGTAGAGTTTCAGAGGAAATTCATAGCGGGCTGCTCTGGGATTTCAAAAACCCTGACCAAAGTGACTGGAATGAAAGGTAGTACTCACTTGGTGTGGACTGAGAAGATGAATGAAGCATTTGAGCAATTGAGAGTGGAAGCAGTGAAAGATGTGGAGTTGGCTTATCCAGACCTGAATGAAGGAGTGAGTTTGCTAGAATTGTATACAGATGTGAGTGGATTTTGTATGGGTGGGTGCTTGTGCCAGTTGCAGGGAGAGGAAGGACAGGAAGGAAGGAAAGTAATTGGGTATGTATCTAAAGCATTCAGTAAGGCAGAGTGGAAGTACAGTACGATTGAGAGAGGGCTTGCAGCAATGAGGTTTTGTGTGAAAGCTTTCAAGTCATTTTTGTATGGAATTAAATTTATTTTAAAGACTGATCATCAGCCCTTGGTATATATGGAGAGAATGAAAGTTGTGGATGGAAGAATTGCTAGAACTTTGCTTCAGTTGAGTGAGTTTGATTATAAGATTGAGTATGTGCCAGGGGAAAGGAATTGTATGGCTGACCTTATGTCAAGAATACCTGGGGTGAATGAAAGGTGAGAGAGAGAGGTGGTTGACCCTGAGTATTTGCCAGTGGGAATAGTAAAGTTGCATGAAAGTAGGGGGGGTGGCGACAGTTTGTTTGAAAGTGTATGGTATGGGTTGAAAGATTTGAAATTGGATGGATTAAAAATGAGAATACCAGGGAGTGTGAATGAATTGCGGACCTTGGTTATGAATGAAGCGATTAAGAAACCAGAAAGGATGGGTGTTTGTAAGGTCCGCAATTATGTATGTGAGCTGAAAGCCATGGGGAGCCCGGGTATTTTTCCTTTCCAAGAGGTCCTCATGGTGGTCAGCTCATTGCTTAGTGTTGAAGTGTATGTGCATTATGGTGGTGATCGTCCAATTGTGTATAAAGATGAAAGGATCGAGGAGAAAGGAGCCCTGATTTTGCATTTGCAGTGTATTAGTGGTGTACATTACAATTGGGTGAGTGAAAGGAAGAGGTATAAAAGTATAGTGCCAGGTGAAAATTTGGAAAGGGTTTTGGATGAAGTTAGAGCTGCACAGAGAGAGTCAGAGGGAGAGGGTTGTATGGAAGTAGGTATGTTAGAGGGCAGGGATGGGGAGTCGGCCAAAAACAACTGACTCCCGACTCCTGAGTCGGTATTTTTAAAAACTGACTCCGACTCCCGACTCTTTCAAATATATAAGTATAAATAAATGTAATAAAGTAGGTACGATAATAATACAGTTTAGTAATTTAATACAATTTTAATGTTGTATTACACAAAAATAAAAATTAACAGAAAAAGAAATTGATCTCGTATAAAATATTTATAACCTCATTTGGTTAACAATTTTAAAATTTTAATGTTGCATACGGTACCGTAGCTAAATAAAAAAAGTTGGTAAAGAATATTTTGTTTCCATTATATATTATGATATGCTAATATTGAAGCTAAATATTAAAAAAAGGCTAAAAAAACATACTTAATAATTTAACTTTCTAAGGAGAATTTGTTCTTAAGAAAAGTATAGCATCAATTATGTCTTCCTTCAACTTAGCCCGTAGGTGGGATTTAATTAACCGAAGAGCTGAAAATAATCTTTCAACACTGACTTGTGTTGGTGGCAATGCAGTAACAGTTCTGGCTACATCTTGCACTAATTCAGGCTACTTTGGTATGGCATTCATCACATCAAGTTTTAATGAATGATCAAATTTCTCTATTTTTATTAAAGCTGCATTAAAGTCTTCTCTGAATTTGGTCAATGGGGTTATTTTTATAGGTTTATCATCTTGACTCAAACGGCATCGCTTAACTTTTTTTTATTTTTCTTCATTATCGAGATATTTTTCAAAATCCATTTCTTCTTCAGAGTTTGAGCAGGAGCTTTGCATAATGGCAGGACTAGAGCAGCTTTCAAATTCTGAATTACTTGCGGCATCTGTTTCATTTAACATTTTCATTCGCACAGCTACATCACACAGAGCTGACTTTCCTCTAGCAATCTGTTCTTCAGTTAAAAGTACCCTGTGCATAGGATCTACATAAACTGCAGCCAATAGTACGTCATTATTCAGTAAATTTTCTTCTCTACGCTGCATAGACATTCTTATACCATCTGCAACAATGCCGCCAATTTGAGATAGTTTATAATTAATATTTTTTCATTCCTTGTAAAATGTGCCAGGTGTCAATTCAGCTGCTTGAAACTTCTTTGTAACCACATATGGTTACTTAAGTAATTCCTCAAGTTGACTTGCCTGCTGCCACTGGATATCAGTCATTGTTACATCTGGGTTTGCCATATCGATAAGGTATGGCTTCAATTCAAGAAGGCGCTTAATCATTTCATAGGTACTCCCCCAACGTGTAGCTTGATCTATAACTGCACCTTTTCCGGATCGACATTTTAATATTGCATCAAGTTTAGGCATTCTTGCAGCCACTACTATGTTGCGTAACCTACCTACTACATTAGCAGCATTCCTTTCTTTTAACCCATCACGAATTGCCAGTTGCAATGTGTGGACTGCACATCGCATATGGGGGATATTTGAGAATCCAGCAAAATCATTGTCTACAGTGTCAACACTGTCAAGTTTGTCAGCAGTTTCATCCGTATCTTCTTCACTACTGTCTTCAAAAAGATCTCCTTTTACTTCACCATCATTAAGTTTCTGTACTGTACTTGTCATATTTGAAGCATTATCAGTAACAATTGATAATATTTGCTCTTTAGTGATTTCATATTCTGTCAAGATGGTTTCAATTAGCTTGGTCAGGTATTCGCTTGAATGTTGAGCTTCAGTGTCCTTCACTGCCAGAGTACGTATAACTAGTTTTCCTTCATCATCATTGAACTGAACATTTATTGCCATATAATTAATTCTTTGTCTCGTGCAGGCATCCATCTTAAGAAAGAAGAATTTTCCTTGCAGCATTGTTTTCAATAAAGTTTTCTGGCTTTCTGCTTCCTTTAAAATCATGTTTCGAATATCATGTCTCTCTAATGACACTCCTAGTTTTGCCGCCATTTCTCCATTTAATCCACGGAAAGCTGGGGAGGAAAATAATGTAAGTGCAACCCCATTCTTTACAACTAAATCTATAAGGTATTTTAAAATTTTTTTCTTTGTCATTGATATTGTAATTCTCTCACTGTAGAAAAATTTTGTAACAGAGACTTGTTTGCTTTTTGAAATAGAGGTACTGGCCTGACTAGAAGTAGGTTTCTGGATTTCCTTATGCTGATCTACAACCTTATAAATATTGGGATGTTTGTTTTGTAGATGGCGTTTCAAGTTTGAGGCTCGAGTTGGAGCATTAGCATGTTTCCCAGTGTAAGCACTAATTTTTGCATTACATTCTTTACCATCCTTTTCTACTTGACAAATAAAAATACTTTCATCCTCATTTAGCTTAAAATATTGAAAGACTGCTGATTTTCTACTAGGCCCACGACTCATTACTAATAGGGGCTAATTAAATTAATAATTAATATATTGCTAATTTTTATATGGTACCTAGTATCCTGAAATAGAAAATAGAAATATGAAATTCATTTGCTAAGATTTACCAGAACAATAAATCAAATGTGGAAATGTGAATCTAGAATTAGTTCAGGAAGATATTTATTTAGGGCAGAGTAGTATTCTGGTAAATTGTTGGCATATAGAAATTGAATCAAAGAGTCGGGAGTCGGTCGTTTTTCCCGACTCCGACTCCCGACTCCGACTCCCCATCCCTGTTAGAGGGGCCATGGATGATACATGACTGTGTGGATGAGGTAGAGCTCAGCCCTTCTGTTGTACCTGTAAGGGTTCCAGAAGGTCTTATTGAGCTCTACAGGGGTCTTGTGGATACAGGTGCCCAAATCAGTCTGGTGAATGAGCATGTGTTGTGTGATTTAGATGAAGAGAATGTGCCTGTATCCCGAGAAAGAGTGGGTGTGAGAATACGTGGTATAGGAGGGGGAACAGTCGCGTCACATGAAGCTGTGCAGTTGAGGGTGGGATTAGGTGCATGTAAAGAGGTATGGGAGCACAAGTTCATAGTCTTGAAAGGGGAATCAATGCCTTGGGATTTTCTACTGGGAATTGATTTCCTTGAGAATATGAACTTGAGTGTGGATGTTGGTCAGGGCTCAGTAATGAGAGAAGGAGAGCATGTGGTCAGTATGGGAGCAATTGAGTTAGAGGTGGAAGACCAGTGTGAAGTATTGAGAGATTAAGATATTTCAGATATGCAAGAGGGAGATGAGGTGGTATGGAAGTTGAGAGAATATGTGTATAATGGTACAGATGTGAGAGAGTGGTCAAAAGAGGTGGAAGAGTATAAAAGGTATACGAAAAAGTTGGCTGTATGGATGGGAGTGCTATATTATATGGGTAAATAAGGTGGGTGAGACAGAGAGTGTGCCAGTGATGACATTTGAGGGTATGGTAGGATTGGTTATTATTACACATAGGATGTATGGGCATGTGGGAAAAAACAAGTTATGGGAATTGATGAAAGGAATGGTTTTCCATCCTAGGCTGGGACTGGTTGTTGCGGAAGTGGCAACTACTTGTGAGAGTTGCCAAAAGCGAAAATACCAGTCCCAGTATAGCTGTCCCCCAGTGCGAAAGATTGAAGTGAAAGAACCCTGGGAGCTTGTGGTGTTTGATATTGTGAATATGCCGAGAACGAGTAGAGGGAAAGTTGGAATATTAGTAGGGGTTGATCACAAGAGTAAGTTTGTGTATGTTGCTGCGTTAGAGAATAAAACAAGTGAGCATGTTGTGAGAGTGATAAGAGATAGTATGTTGCCAATGATGCTTGGAAGGCTGTGTAAGTGTTTAACAGATAATGGGCCTGAGTTTAGGGGTGCTAGTTTTGAGAGAATGTTGAGTGAGAATGGGATAGAGCATGTTAGAATAACTCTGTATATGTCTGCTTCGAATGGTTTGGTTGAGTGAATGGTGAAAATGATAAGTGAAATGCTGCGTGTATGTACTGAGGAAGGGGCTGAGCTGGCAAGAATTGCCTGGTGCTACAATTCAACATACCACTCAGCCATTCAAACTTCCCCAAGAAGGTATGTGTCTACATTTGGAAGGTTTGTGCAAAAGGATATACAATTAAATGAGAATACATGTGATAGATGGAGAGAGGCTGGTGTGCATTTTCGGTCATTTGGTGTTGGTGAGCTTGTTTTGAAAGAGGTGCATGAGACTGGAAGAAGGAATGAGTATAAGTTGGCGCAAAAGTTTGAGGGTCCATTTGTGATGAAAATGGTATGGGAGAATGGGGTAACGTATGTGACTGAGAGGGAGCAAGAGAATGGACAGTGTGAAGAAGTAAGAGCACATCATCGGCAGTTGCGCAAATGGCGAATACCTCTGGAGTACATCGTATGTCACCCAATGTATGATATGTGTGAGAGGATGGAACAAAAGAAAGCGCTAGAAACCAAGAACATGATGGGAATCCAGGGTGAATGGATGGATGCAGATCTGGAGTTCTTGATTGTGTCAAAGCGGTGAAAAGGAAGAAAAAGGTGAGAAGAAAGGGAATGAAAGGTGAGAAAGCCAGGCAGATAGGTGAAGTACATGAGCTGAAGGATTCCCAGTTGGACTCTGGAACAGCCGCGGGTGAGGCGGAGTTAGAATGGGATGTTTGGGACTTTGGTGGTTCATGGTGCCAGCCTGGTCCATCCAGGGAATTCTCGTTTGAGGGTTTTGGGGTCCCAGACCTTGAGAGCCTTTCTTTTCTGGGATTTTCTGAGGGTCGAGGAGAAGAGCAGAACAAGGGAAATCATCTTCACTCAGAAGTGGAAAGATTGTGTCAGGGAGGGGGCATTAAGAGAGTGGGATTTACAATTCTTGAGAGTGAAAGGGAAAATGTATGTGAGAGAGAAAGGAGTGTAACTGAGCAAAGTATTGTGACTTTAATGGAAAGTATGAGGGATGAATGGGGAGTAGATAGAGGTGAAGGAAGTATAAATGAAAGAATGAGGAAGAGAATAAATGTGATTGATTTTTGTGAGGAAGTGAGAATGTTATTGCTTGAAATAGAAGAAAACGTGTTGAATAAAAGCTTAGATGTAGAATTAACAAGTAGTATTAGAGAAGATATTAGAAGTAGATGGGTTAGAATGATAAAGTGCAACAGTGTTTCGGGAGTGGTGATGGTAATGTAGTATAAAGTATTGGTGTAGTGTTCTGTAGGAAAAAAGAGTAGTATTGTATGATGTGTGAAAGAGCGAGTGGTTGGAAATTCAACCAGGTGGCAGCCTACATTTTGAGGCCAGAAGCTGGGCTGTGCTTGAAGGAGGAAGGTGTCTGGGTGAGTTCCCCAGACCTGCTGATACCCAGCTCTGGTGATTTGCCACCCTGCAGGTTTCAACCTCATTCCTTGTATTGTAAATAACTATTGTAAATAAATATTAAAAAATGAAATTGTAGATATATTTTTTAGTATAACGTAAATTATTAAAGAGAAAGTATTTGTTAGCCAGCTGTTAGTCCTAAATATTGAATGTTTGAATGTTTACTGTATTTGTTAAATATAAAGATTATTGAATAACTGAATTATAATTTAAATAAATAAATGAATGATTTATAAAGTAAATTTGTAAATATCTGTTATATTAGGATAATATAGTACACCCGCCGCAAAATGACTTCAGACCTTCGTGCGATATTCCGCTGAGAAAGTGGTCTGAAATCGATTTGCATTTCTCACGCTACCGAGTAAAATATTTTGTCTGGGAGTATCTGGCATGTTGTTAGTCGATCCCTTTATGCTACTGCAGAGGCAAAACTCGTCAGTGTTTAGATAGAGGTGACGTGGGGGTGTTGTGTTTCTGCCGTACCACGTCCAGAATTCTTGGATTTTTGTGTGCAGTCGTTTGTGTTCTTTATTTTTCTTAAAGTGCAGTGGACATGCCTGGGAAGTATTGTTCTGTTGAGGAGAAGGCCCGTATTCTTGCGTGGAGGCAAGAAAACATCCCAATAAAGACGATATGCGAGTGTACTGGTCGGGCGAAGTCGACCATCATGAAGCTGGTGGTGGCGGCTAGAGGCCTACCACCCAACGTCGTACTGAAGCACAATTTCGGTGGTGGAAGGCGAAGGAAGATGTCTAAGGCCACGGATAACCCATAAAGAGAGAAGTGTTGAAGAACCCTCGACTTACAGCGTCTCAATTGAAAAAGAACCATCCCAAGCTGCTGGAAGCCATGTCTGTTCGAACGATCCAGCACCAGCTGCAGGACTTGGGGTTACCATGCCATACCGCCGCCAAGAAGCCACTTACCACCGACCGCATGAAGAAGCAGCATGTTGCCTTTGCAAAGAAATACGTTCATTGGACATCAGCACAGTGGAGGAAGGTGATGTTTTCAGATGAAAGCATGTTCCAGGTGTTCCAGATTCGATCTGCCAAGGTGCGATGCCCGTCATCTGCTAGTCGGTACCACCCAGCCTACACGGTACCGACTGAGTCAGTGATGGTGTGGGGGTGTTTTTCTGGTGAGAAGGGAAATGGGGGTCTGTACTTCCTTCACAAGAAAGAATGTGATGATGAACGGTGACCGTTATATTGATGTTCTTAACGACCATTTGTTGAACCACTTCGCCATTCACGGCAGTGAGATTTTTATGCACGACAGTGCCCCCTGTCACAAGGCCAAGAAGGTGATGAAGTGGCTTAATGAGCGGAAGATTAAGGTGTTAGAGTGGCCTGGCAATAGCCCCGATCTCAACCCCATCGAGAACTGTTGGCATTGCATGAAGAAGATCATGGCAGAGAAGAAGACTCCTAACCTCGCGAACCTCAAGACGGAGCTGATAAAGGTGTGGTGCAAGATGACGACATTGGACTACTTCAGGAAGCTCAGTGATTCCATGCCTAAACGGCTCCAGGGGTCCTCAAGAACAAGGGAGCCATGACTTCATATTGATGTAACTAAGTTTTTAAATATATTTGGTTTTTTATAATGATGTTTGTGCTTTTCCTCCAAAATGGTAGATGGTCTGAAGTCATTTTGCGGCGGGTGTAGGTGTGTAGGCTGTATGGCAAGACAGGTGGAAAGGAGCTTCGGGGTGGGGAAATGTGGAGGGTGAACCTTTCCCCTTTTAGTCATCAGCTCTTTCCCCCTGGCCTTTATTATTATTATTTAGGTGTTAAATTTATTTAATTTTTTGATGGAAATATTGTAATAGGATTTTAATGGTTCTCTCTTTCTTTCCAGAGAAATAAATAGATAGTAATAAGTAAATAAACATTAAGATAAACTATTAAGTAGAAAGATAGTAATAAATAATAAGCATTAAGAAGATAAATAATAAGTTATATAAAGATAAAGGTTGTTAAACTTGTAAACAAGGAATGAGGAATAAAACAGTTTTGTTAATATAGTAGGAAAAAAAAGAATGAGAGTTGGATGGTCGCATGTTAAAACCTGTTAGCAAAAAGCAAGAATTAATGTAAATACTAAATTTTTAATATTTTAACAAATGAAAGGAATAAAAAGATAGTAAACAGGCAGTAAATAACGAAGTTGTTAATAAATTCTAAGAATATGTGTGTGTGTGTGTGTGTGTGTGTGTGTGTCAAAACTTGAGTTTTGAGAAGTGGGGAGAAAAATCTGGTGTTTGCTGAGGTGTTAAAACTAAATCAAATGTTAAGAGAAATAAAAAAATGGTTTAAGAAAATCAAGAACATAACAGAAGGAAGCTATTCTTGCAAGACCTGTGAAATAAGTGAGAAACTGTTGGTGGTACGAGCCAGCAGTCGTGGAATCGGGGGTCTGGGCGGCGAGCCTGGATCCAACAACCCTTCAAGGTAAGCAGCCTGGTTTCGTGGAGGCCTTAAATTAAAAAAATTCTTATTCTTGGTGCGGCCGTTAGGTTAATTCGAATCCCACCACATTGTGAAGGTAGCCACGGCTGTAGGCAGTGATGGGTTTGAAGACATGGTCGAGCAGGAAATTGAGTAGTTCATTGAAAGGCACAGGGAAACTGACTGATGCCAAGTTGGAGGAAATAGTGAGAGTGGACGAAGAAGGCGGCGACGGCGGTGGTGACAATGATGAAGAACAAGAAGAGTCAGCATGTTGGGATATACACAAGTTTAGTGAATTATTTCAGGTGGCTGAGCACTTGAAAAACTTAGTGTCTGAGTATGACCCCTCTATGGATCGCAGCATCAACTTCTCACAAGATCTTACAAGCAATATGGCTCAATATAATATGTTCCAGCAGCTTAAGAAACAAAAACTACAGCTTCCTATCACCATGTTCTTGAAGAAAACCTCACCATCATCATCATCATCATCAGTATCAGCAGATCAGCCAATGCCCTCAACTTCTTGCAGTGACCTTGAGCTGCCCACATACTCCACTGCATCGTTATCTGAGCTTGACGATCCCCCCATGGTGACGTGGGAAGGGGATGAATAAGCTCAAAACAACAACACCCAGAAATGCTCGTCTCCATAAGCTCATCATTCATAATTGTACAGGTATGCCTCGATTTACGCTGGGGTTAGGTTCCAGCAGATTGCCGTCAAAAAGTGAAGCGGCGTAAATTGAAGCTAAAAAATAATGGGCTTCTACCTAAATAAATAGGATAGGTTCCAGGATTCCCCAAAATTGACCATATTTTCCATAAAATGAAAATTATTAATGGGTTATATGCTTAAAACTAGTAAAAGAATGCTTAATATTAATAAAATAATTGAATTAAAGATAAATTACTACTTAACTTTGGTAATTAAAGCAATTAAAAACAAAATTATTTGATCTTGTTTGACAGTGGCGAGATGGAGATGATTTATTGAGAGGAAGAAGATCCTGGAGGGAGATCCTCTTTTTTTTTGCTGAGGAACTGCAGAATTGAGCAGTTCATCATCATCTTCCACATCATCTAGACCTACTTCATTCGCTATCTTAGTGATGTCTTTTGTCACAGTTTCAACACTGTCAAATCCACCAAAATCAGCAATGCAATCAGGCCACAGCTTACGTTGACACCATTTAGACATGATTTTGAAACTTCATTCCAAGCTGTGGCTATGTTCGAAATGCCTTTTAAAATGTCATATGACTTCCAGTAGTCCTGCACAGTTACATCATTCATGTTTTGCGTAGTTTACGGCTTTTTACCATTTTTAATTTTACATTTAAGCTTTTACTTTAAGCAGCATAAAAGTGGAGCGACGTAATTTAAAGCGGCGTAAAATGAGGTTTACCTGTATATGTATGTATAACAGAGTTAGAATATATAGTGATTTAAGGGCAATTTAGGGGATTTTTTTTTGTTTCTGGCTTTACGCAGTGTCCCAGGAACGTAACCCCTGCGTAAGTTGCGAGTCTACTGTACTCTCTTATTTTTGGATTAACTTTAACATTATCTTCACCCAGAAAAGCTTTGCTTATAATCCTCACCTCACCAACTTCATCAGAAGATAATTCAAATATTTTTATGTTTTTGCATTAATAGGTACAAATCTGTGGAATTTTTGTGTTCCTGTTAGCCGCATACTTTTTTCATATCTGTCACTTAAAAATTTTTCCATAGCTTCAATTTCTTCAGAATTTATTAAAAAAAATTTATGCTGTCAGTTAGGGCTATATTGTTTGAACAAAATTCAAACATGTCTTCTGGTGTTAATATTTGATTTGCGAATGTTCTCTGCATACTCACTCTGGCTACAGATCTTTTCACTGTACCCCCAATCCCATCAAAGGCACTCTTACCATGGTTTGTGGTAAAGAAATGCCACTCACATTCCAGCCCAAAATCTTCATATTTACAAATGTTAACAAAATTGAAATGATTTTTATATTGTCCTGCACATCCGTCAGTAAAATAATGTAATTTTTTGGTATGAAGGTGGGATTTTTTAATAATAGGTATGAGTGTATTTAAAAAAGTGTAAACCATTGTAGTGTTATGTATTTGGAGATAAAAAACAATAACTTGAATATTTTGTTTCATTACTTTCTGGTTCCTTATAATATAACAAAGCGATGCAATGTGCATTGGGTATTTTCCCAATGAAAACCTTGGGCTGCATCCTGTACTACAAATGAGTAGTTTTCTGAAAAGTCACCAAGAACTAAAGCTGTATGGCTATTTAAATTATTCTTCAAGTTTTTTAGAAATGCACTCTGATTCTTTGCTATAAAGTGATGACGTGTCAATTTGACAATTTTTGCGCTCAATGAATTTATAAAATCATCTACAGATTCTGTTTTTTCAACCATATTGCATCAATCTGTAGTAACCCATTGTTTATATTTTATTTCCTCACATTCAGGATCGTTAACACTTTGAAAAGTGAGCAAAAAATTCTTAATACCTTGTTCTTTTGGACAGAGATTACATATTTGCATCATGCAATTCCTGTTGTTGACATCACACACTGCTTTCTCCATAAGAGTTGTGTATTCCAACCCTTTGACACCCAAAGCTGAGAATTGTATTTTGGCATTCTGGTGGTATGTACATACACACACAGAATGGGTACCAGCAGCTCCAGCTAAAACACAATGTCTGGGGCGAAGGCTGGTAAAACTAGAGAAGCCAATTTGGGGACTATCTGGATTATTTTTATAGAGACTAAAAGCTTCTTTCAGATTCATTAACACCAGTCTTTTCTGCACAGATTCTTTATACCCACTTTCATTTCTGATACTCAGGCAGTCTTTTGTACCTGGGCACAAATGACTGATTTCATCTGATTCAAAAAGTTTCTGAACAGAATCTTTAGTACCTTTAGTTATTACTTTTCCTTTTGACATGGGTTCAATTTCAGGAATAATTCCAAGTCTTTGTTTTATATTTCTGCTTTTCTTAACTAAATATTCAGTTGTCTGAAATAGATTTATAGTTTTTGATATGGTAAATGGAGATAATGTCAATATTTTGAGTTTCCTCTCATAACTGTCAGTAGAATGGAAAGCTTCAACCAGTTCATTCATGAGATGAATCATTGACCTGAAACAAATTCATGAATGTATAATAGCTATAAACAAAACATTACATGTGCATATTAAATTTTTTGGATTATAATATAGATTTCAAGTGCAACAAAATGAGCATTCTTTGAGATAGTCAAATTAAACCAAAAATTATTTTGTGACCAAATGAATTCCAAATGATTTAATGGGCCCATTGATCTCCAATCTTTAGGGAGTTGTGCTTCTAGTTTCTACTATCAAAGGTGAATACCTACATTTTGTTTTTATGCTTCAGTTTTAGTTTAGGTATATTCCTACTTAATAATAGTGTATCATTTTAAAATTCATACCTTTGAGTTTCATGATCCAACTTTGTAGCTTTTGATGGGCTTGGGATCTCAATTTCTAAACTTGTTTCTAGCTTTCTTTTTAAAGAACGACGTGCTTTTTCTATTGTTTGATTAGCTTTTGCTTCTTTTCTTGAGGAACCCAAACCATCTGAAATTTTTGAATTAATAAATATTTGACTCCATTTGATATATATGGACAATAATAATTAATATGTCAACATATTAATTTCATTAAGTTTTTCAGCAACTGCTGAAAAACTGTCTTGAAAGTAAATGCATTATAAATAAATAATATAAATAAAAAAATTACAAATATAAAAAGTACCTATCATTAAATACTTACGCTTCTTCACTGGAGTCTCAGAAGACTGATTGTGATCAGACTCTTCACTTTGTGATATTGATTAGCAACTCTGGTCTCTGGGTCAATAATTTTCTACAGTTGCTACATAGTACAGTATTCCTTTGTAGTTTCCATTTACATCGATCATAAAGTGATTGGCTGATGGTTCTTATATCCTTGTGTATCTTTTTCTTATGTTTTTGTAAAGGATCATCACAGTATCTAACCATTTTTCCATTACTAAAAATACACAATTATAAATCTCAAAAATAAGATATGATTTGACTCAAAATAAGCACATCTGTAATAAAAATAAGCATAATTAACAAACATTTGAGAGAGAGTGCATGAATATGAGTTATACATCGGATGTAAGTATATCATTTGTAGTTCTCTATTTTAGTCTGCGTAAAAATGTTAAAATTTCAATGTACAAATGTCAATGTACATATTTTTTCAATAATTTTTAAAATATCTTGCAACTTGATACCCACATTTTTTATTGTTTGTATCTTTTAACAATTAATGGAAGTTTAACAAATGAAAAATATTTTTTGGATTTCACTGTCTAGGGGGGGTGGGGGTCAAAAATAAAAATAAAAAAGGAGGGGGGAAATTTTTCATTATTGTTCTACACATTTGAATGTGGTATCATTTAATAGATCTCTTCATGCTAATTCTAAAAATGTATAGTTTTATAGGTCTACAACAAGATGTTTGGGAGTTATTGCCCATTAAAATTAGGTGGTAAAGTGGGGCCTCCAAAATTTTGGGGGCCCATAAAAATAAGTTTATGAGAAGTAAATTGATGTGGGTTTTTGGGTACCAACCCTGATCTTATGTGACACTGATTACAGAGAGTCAAATTGTGATTTAATATTTGCGTAAAGAACACTTGCAAACAATTGTTGCACCACTCCTTCATAAAAGAAAGTCGTCTAAAAAAGAAAAAATATTGAAATGTCTCAATTTAAAGAAATAGGGACTATGTTTCAATTAATTTTCACAAGACTGTATCATCAGGTCCAGCAGCTTTATTTGACTTCACTGTATGAATCACTCACCCAACATCATCCTTTCTTATATGAATATGATCTAGAACAGGGGTGGGGAAACTTTTCAGTACCAAGGGCGAAAATCGATAACATAAACACCTCCGCGGGCGTCTGGCAAATTTTAAGCTTATATACAGCGTGTCCCAAAGAAATGTATAACCACTTTGTTCGATAATACCAGCTATGAGGATAATAAATATATTACTTTTTATATGTTTTTTAATAAAGAATTTTCTCCTGAATCTAAATATGTAATTATTTTTATTAAAAGTTGAAGAACAAAAAAGTTACAGATGTTTAAATTATAATTATTATTTTCGAGACTTCATGTGCGATATTTTCTAATATTTTAACAGACTGTTTTGAGATACTTATGTTTAGTGTTGATATTGAAGCATAAATGTTGTAATTATTAGTTAATTCAAAAAATTTACAAATTCCATGGTTAAATGACACTTTATCTAAGATGTTCGACGTCTTCCAGAACGTTGTTTTTGTAAGTTTTGCACAGTGCCGTCGGTTTCAAACTTATCTCGTATACATGCAAAAATATTAGAAAATATCGCACATGAAGTCTCGAAAATAATAATTATAATTTAAACATCTGTAACGTTTTTGTTTTTCAATTTTTAATAAAAATAATTACATATTTAGATTCAGGAGACATTTCTTTATTAAAAAACATATAAAAAGTAATATATTTATTATCCTCATAGCTGGTATTATCGAACAAAGTGGGTATACATTTCTTTGGGACACACTGTATATAAGATGTATTTTAAAAAGCTATTTGCTGGGCTGTAAATAAATAATTTTTAGTGAATAAATACCAAGCGGGCGAATTGAAATTAGCTCGTGGGCGAAATTTCGGCCGCGGGTGAGGGTTTCCCCACCCCTGATCTAGAATCAGGTTTGGCAAAAACCCAACTGGTTTTTTGCTGGGTTTTTGCCAACCATGTCTATAATGCCTGAATTTATAGAATCTAAAGAATTAAAATCATTTATTTAAATTTTCTTCAGTAAAAACAGAGCTAAAATAATCATTAAAAATACCAGCAATATCCTGATCTTTTTCAAACATCCTATCATGATTTTCCATTGGGCCAACCCTATCAAGCTTTTTATTATTATATTTATAATATAATAATAATGGTGGAAAATGGGTGCAAGAAGTAGAGCTCAGGTGGAGGAATGAAAAGGGATTTGAGGATAGACAAAAATTAATGAAATAAGAGACATTATACAGGCAAGACTTTGTGACTGGAAACTGATTCTAGAATTTTTCCTTGACTCAGAGTGGATGCAAATTGTATTAAAACCTTATTCCTATGTCTGTTTTAATTTAGAAAATGCTAGAAACAGTGTGTCAAGGTCAAAATATAGATGTTAATATACAGCTATCCCCCAACTTGCGCATTTTCACATTTATGTGATTTCATATGGACAATAATCCAGAAAATTTTTTGGGGGGTTCTGTGTCCTTTCTCAGATTTACGCAACTGCCAATGTGACTGCATGGTGAGTAAAAAACTGTTTAGTGTGCAGCTTGGGTAATCTGACATAGATGATCCTTCTCCCTCTACCAGCCAGCCACCTCAAGCAAGATCCAGCACCATGCATAGTAAGATTTCTTTAATTTTCAATGTTATCATTTGTTTTTCATACACTTTTTCTCTATTAGATGTTTTTGTCACAATATAACAAAAATAAATAGAAATATCCATTTATTTTATAAAGAAGTGATTTTTAGGTGAGGGTTTGGGTATGCAACCTATACTTATTACATTGTTTCTATTGCGTAATTTGGGGGATAGCTGTACACTGATTTTGCTGAAGCCTTTGATAAATGTGATAGTGGAATTATAGCACACAAATTTAAGGAGGTCCAGTACTAATATCTCTGAGAAACTGATGCAGTGAGAAACTGGACATAACTAAGGATACAAGAATTACTGGAAAGCTTAGATGAAAGATATTTAATTTTCTGACCAAGTTGAGATTCAGGAAATATGTTTCTTGAATGTGTCCAAATTTACAGGCATTGACCTGCTTCAATAAGAAGTGTATGAATAAAGGCTAGATCACTGTTTGTTTGTTTAATTTAAAACCATTGTTAGGATGATTCATTTTTTTGTTGTTTGAAATTGCTCAGTAAAAATATTAATTTTTCTAAATTCAGAATTTTGTTCATGACATTAAGTATCAGTGGCTCTTTAGTAGTCATACTGATTTAGGTTGTGAGGCCTCTGAGACATATGAAGTTTGTCATATAGGCTCTCTCATTAATGTTTATAATATATTGTTTTCATTGCAGTGTTTTACACCTTGAAATAATAATAATAAAAAAAAAACTTTTTGTACAAATTTCCAAAGTTCTCTGTCACTGTTTATTTGCATTACTGAGTTTGAAAATGGAGAAAGATGAAAGAAAAGTTTGTTTCAAATCAGAAATAATATATATTAAAGAAATTGAAGTCAAAGAAGAGGAGGTAGACTCTTACAAAGAAAGTCTTTACAAAGATGATTTATTTGGATATGAAAGCCAAATTCTTGAACAGCAGGTAAGAAATGGACAAAAATAACTTGCTTCCTTCTTACACATTTTCTCTGGCTTGTTGAAGTTTATTGAAGATGAATTGTGATCATTGCATTAGAAATTAATCAATTATGCTTTGTCTCAATACAGTAATTCCTGGAGCATCTTTGCCAAATTTAGTAGTTATATTTTTTGTACTGATATTTTTTTTTTTAATGACAGAGATTATAAAAATGAAACAATAATAAAATATATTGTCTCCAACTTAGGATTTTCCAATTGTTCTTCAGTTGTTTATTTTTAAGATTTTAGCTTGAATAAAACATAAAAGAGCTTATCTGTCTTGAAATAAATTCTTACACTCTGTAAAAACACTATACAGTAGACTCGCAACTTACGCAGGAGTTACGTTCCTGGGACCCCGCATAAAGCCAAAAGCTGCGTAAAGTCAGAAACCAAAAAAATCCCCTATATTGCCCTTAAATCACTGTTTATTCTAACTCTGTTATACGTACATATACACTATAACTTATGGAGACGGGTGTTTCTGGGTGGGATGGTGGGGTGGCACCACCTATTTTTTATATTTTTAATTACTGTATATATTTATTATAGTACAGGGTGTCCCATAAGTCTGGCATCATAGGAGAAATTCATATTTTTCTATTTCTACAAACCATAATTCATATGCTCGGGATGGCAATTTCCCATCCACCATTCTGTTCAGTGATGAGGCTGTTTTTATGGAAATGGTGAGGTAAATCGACAGAACACCCGCTACTGGTATACCTCTTCAAAGGAACAAGGTGCATCTCGGGTGATGGTATGGTGTGGCATTTGGAAGGATCGCATCATAGGTCCCCTCTTTTTCGATGAACATGTCACTGGAGGCACCTACCTACGTATGCTCAAGGAAGAAGCATTTCCCAGTGTCTTGAATGAAGAAGGAAATTTCCCAACATGGTTCCAGCAAGAACGGCGCTCCTGCACATTACAGCACCCAAGTAAGGGAATACCTGTTCCAACAATTCCCTGGTCATTGGATAGGATGTCGAGGGCATATGGAATGGCCAGCTATAAGTCCGGATCTCACGCCACTAAATTTTTATCTCTGGGGCCACTTGAAAGCACTAGTATACGCACAGAAAATTAGGAGTGTTGAACATTTGCGGAAGCGCATTATTGGGGCATGTAACACCATTACTCCTGACATCATTCACTGTGTGCTTGCTGACTGGGTATCACGTCTGAATTTGTGTATTGAAAACAATGGTGGACATATTGAGCACATTCTGTAAATAAAAGCTTTTGTTTTGCCTTTTTTTTATTATTTTTCCTATGATGCCGGACTTATGGGACACTCTGTATTATTAAAATTAAAAAATTTTATATTTTTATTTTATATTTTTTATTTATATTTTTCAAAATTTGGATTTATATTTTCTGAAATTGGAAATTGTAAAATTATAACCCGCGTATAGTTGAAACTGTAAGAAAAATCTGCGTAAGTTGCGAGTCTACTGTATAGGCCTATGGTTGATTGCTTTGAACCTGGTGTCTGCCGAAAATTTCCAGCAGATTTAATGCTTACAATCAATGGCAAAATGCATTTTTTTTAGTTAAAAGTTGTGTGTATGTGGAGGTCTTCAAAAGACCTTGTGAAGTAGATTTTTGGTTAAATTAAATTTATTTGCCTTAAGTATTTATTGCAGCCCAATGGTAAAAAGGAAACCACCATACCTCTTTTTTGTTGGTTTGCTTCTGGTTGTGGGTCACATGGTTGTCAACTGTACTTCTCTCGTATTGTAGGCAGTTAGGTTACAAAAGGCATTTGTTAAGTTCAATTAATACAGGCATCTCAGTGTGCCCAATTATTCACTGGGATAGTCCTATCCTATGGTTTTATTAGTTGTTTTAACTCAGAACTTGTAGGAAGACTAATACACCTTCCTCACTTAACCCATTCACTGTGGCTGTCATATATGATCTGCCTACCCCTTTTGGCATTCACCATGGCCATGTCATATGATTTCCTTGATTTGAAATTCCCACTGCTGTTGTAAGGCATACATTTATCCACAGCCCTTCATATGGCAAAGCAGAGTTGTCATGTATAGGGTCATTCCATGTCAATTCAGCCAAAAAAAGGTGAATTTGAACATGACCATCTCAGATTTTCTTGATATTTGGTATATTAGTAGGTATGTGTGAGAAACTGAAATTCCCCAAATTTTAGAGCTGACTGGCTGACCTTTGGTTGTTGAGATACGGGTCACAAAATTTGGACCTTTGACCTGATTTTTTACTTACTGTCAAATTTCAAATTGCTGTAGCTACATAACTAATAAAGCTAGAGTTCTGATTTTAGTGTCATTTTGAAGCTCTTAAACAGCTTGTCATACCATCTCTTGTCATAACCCTCTAAAATGAAAATTAAAAAAAATATCCTTGACCTTGACATTTGACCTTAAATTAAAAAAATATACCATCCCCAATTTTTTCAATTTATTTTACAAATGTTCACTTACCATTGTGGAACATGTTCCTAAAAGGTTATAAGTGGCCAGTGATAAGTATGATTTGGAAGTATTTTTAATTAAAATTAACCTTTAAATAATTCATGTTTTTTTCATCTTTTCAGAAAATATTTGTTTAATATTCTAAATTAATTTCTATTAAGGAATGCCATTTAAATATAACTTGCTAGTTTTAATACGCTAATTTTAAAAAAATGGATACACAAACTTAAACAGAATTGTGCTGATCTTTTCAATCACACAAAGGACAGCGTCAAACCAAAAGTCTACGAATTGTACCTCAATATTTAATTGATAAAAGGCCTGAAATCAAATTAACAGTTGATCACAGGCTTTGTAAGCAGTGTAGGGAAATGCTGGAATCATTGCCTGAAAAAAAACTTTAGATGAAGATGAAAAAAGCTCTTGCTGTGAAGAAACTAGTAATATTCCTGAAATATTTTCATCTGAAAATGAACTTGAAATCACTGAGGCATCAACAAGCACAGCACTTGAATTTCAATTATCAACTTTAAATACTTCATTAAAATTATTAGGAGAAACTCCCGTAAAGTAGAGGTAGGGGGTAGAGGGGGGTCTGAGGGTCATGTGCTGAGATTTGAGTGATCATAGGCTCAAATGACAGCTTTTCATGCCAATAACATGATTCAAGCAAAAAAAATTGGTTTTGGCTTATATACAAAAATTGCACTCAAATTTACTCGAAAACCACCATTTTTTAGTGTGTTTGCAATTTTATAGCTAAACCGCTTCAAAACTAAGTCTTATAACATAAAAACTTATTTAATAACATATTATTGAATGTTCTGCTACTCTTCACATGAGATATTAACCTTTGTACATTTCTATATTTCAGATAATTTACATATTTATTCTATCTTTTTTGTTTAGAATACAGAAATTGGTGATTGTTTTACTTTTAGCACTTTTTATGAAATAATGTGATAAAAGTTTGGAAAAGCAACGCTTTAAAATCAGCCGATCAGTAGCAACCATGCCTAGCAATGGCACAAAAGCTAGTGTTCATTTTTGGTGACAAACTACCTACTTGGTATGATGCAGCAATCGCAATATTTTCAGAGGTGACACAACCAAAAAGCTCAAAAATGTAAGTTTTTGAAGTCTATATGGTCTTACAACGTAAGTGCAATATTGATATGTTAATAACTAAAGCTCATGACTGTCTTTTTTATTGTAGGAGTGCAACAATTCATGCATGCAGTGTAGCTCTATGACAAATCTGGATCAAGTCACTTGGTGAAGAACATGTTCTGACTATAAATTCTATTAAAAGAAAACTGACAAAATTGGTTGAGATTTATCACTCACAAGTCTACATCCGAGGTACATTCTATTTTCCTTTCTTATGTTTCGCTGGTAATAAAGTAGGATCACTTCATCACTATATTATTATTAATTATTATTTGTTTTTATAGCCCATCGCAAAAAAGGGAAGAAGAAAAATCTGGGTCCAAGTGAACCTAAATCCTTGCGACAACTAAATAAAGCGTGGAGAAGTTTCACACCTAAAGCAGGATCTGGTGAGAAATTTAACAATGTGCAGTAAATAAGCCTAGCTTATCTATTTCTACACAAACATACTTACACCATCATTCTATTTCGCAGGGATATGTCCAGATAGCCTTTTGGACATTGGAAAACAAACTGAAGAACTTACTGGCGATGAAAAAGCATTCTATGAAGATCAAAAATCCACTCGAATAGCACGAATCAGTGAAGAAATTGACATTGAATACATACAGGAAAAGGCTCAATTACACATGGCACAATTAGAACAAGAACAAAGGGTAGCAGCTGAGATTGATTTTGCAATGGCTGATGTTCATTCGAATGAGGATGACCAAGATAACAATCACTCACCTTCAGCTGGAACTTATCAAAGTTTGAATCGCTCCGGGCTAGTTCGTTCAACCATGACAATGGCTTCAGCCACCACACAAACAGATGACATATTTGTGAATTGACCAAAACTGAGGAAAAATATTAAAGTGTGCACAGATGAAATCAAATCTACGTGTGCTAACCTATCTACAATGTGTGGAATTTCAGTTGAAACTTCTCGACTTGCTGTACAAATTGTTTGCAAGTATTTGTACAATCATGAGCTGTATTTAAGTAATCCAACAGAAGATGTTTCCATGGAAAGTGTAGATACGCTTGAAGATGGTCAAGAACCACCAGAAAAGAAGTCTCGTATACCCTTAACTGTTTCAGAATACAAGAACTATTTGTATGTGATCCCTTCCGCCAGAACAATATCAGATTACAAGCAAATGCAAGCATCGCAAGTTGAAAGAGATGCTTCAATGTATCTACTTAACAAACCTTTGTCTGTTAAGTCAGTACTTCATTATGATACAACATCCCGAAACAGCACAAGATGATGTTCAGACAGTTCAGCACGAACAAATTCTTGATGTCGTTGTTGAAGGTGAATGGAAGTTTGATTCCCGTATCAACCGATTCGCCTTGACTAACATTAATGATATTGTGACAGCTTTCAAGCATGCAGTGCAAAAAATGAAATAGAAAATCAGTCATAAGAATGGTGTGCTTTTAATTTGCATTTTCTGTCAATAAATGATTGGAAAACCACAAAATGTCTGGATTTTGAGCTCGACCAGGCCAATTTTTCTCCAAAATCACTCAAGCATGACTAAAATTCTAGCATAAATTTATCAAAAATATTATACAAATGACAATTCTATTTGCTACCAAAGATATATATCAAGAACTCTAATCATTCCCAAGCACACAGTGAGTATTTCCAAAAATCATAATTTTGACCCCCCCTAACGCTGTTTTGACACTAAAAATCAGTAAATTGTGGTGCAATTTTTGTATACACAATTTTCAGCAAAAAACCTTTTCAAAACTTCATATTCATGTATTTTCACACAAAATGAGGCTATGATCACTTGTTTTTGACAACATGCCATTTTACCCCCTACCTCTACCAGGGATGGGGAGTTGGGAGTCGGGAGTCGGAGCTTTTTTGAAGAGTCGGGAGTCAGTAAAAACGACCGACTCCCGACTCTTTGATTCAATTTCTATATGCCAACAATTTACCAGAATACTACTATGCCCTAAATAAATATCTTCCTGAACTAATTCTAGATTCACATTTCCACATTTGATTTATTGTTCTGGTAAATCTTAGCAAATGAATTTCATATTTCTATTTTCTATTTCAGGATACTAGGTACCATATAAAAATTAGCAATATATTAATTATTAATTTAATTAGCCCCTATTAGTAATGAGTCGTGGGCCTAGTAGAAAATCAGCAGTCTTTCAATATTTTAAGCTAAATGAGGATGAAAGTATTTTTATTTGTCAAGTAGAAAAGGATGGTAAAGAGTGTAATGCAAAAATTAGTGCTTACACTGGGAAACATGCTAATGCTCCAACTCGAGCCTCAAACTTGAAACGCCATCTACGAAACAAACATCCCAATATTTATAAGGTTGTAGATCGGCATGATAAGGAAATCCAGAAACCTACTTCTAGTCAGGCCAGTACCTCTATTTCAAAAAGCAAACAAGTCTCTGTTACAAAATTTTTCTACAGTGAGAGAATTACAATATCAATGACAAAGAAAAATTTTAAAAAATACCTTATAGATTTAGTTGTAAAGAATGGGGTTGCACTTACATTATTTTCCTCCCCAGCTTTCTGTGGATTAAATGGAGAAATGGCGGCAAAACTAGGAGTGTCATTAGAGAGACATGATATTCGAAACATGATTTTAAAGGAAGCAGAAAGCCAGAAAACTTTATTGAAAACAATGCTGCAAGGAAAATTCTTCTTTCTTAAGATGGATGCCTGCACGAGACAAAGAATTAATTATATGGCAATAAATGTTCAGTTCATTGATGATGAAGGAAAACTAGTTATACGTACTCTGGCAGTGAAGGACACTGAAGCTCAACATTCAAGCGAATACCTGACCAAGCTAATTGAAACCATCTTGACAGAATATGAAATCACTAAAGAGCAAATATTATCAATTGTTACTGATAATGCTTCAAATATGACAAGTACAGTACAGAAACTTAATGATGGTGAAGTAAAAGGAGATCTTTTTGAAGACAGTAGTGAAGAAGATACGGATGAAACTGCTGACAAACTTGACAGTGTTGACACTGTAGACAATGATTTTGCTGGATTCTCAAATATCCCCCATATGCGATGTGCAGTCCACACATTGCAACTGGCAATTCGTGATGGGTTAAAAGAAAGGAATGCTGCTAATGTAGTAGGTAGGTTACGCAACATAGTAGTGGCTGCAAGAATGCCTAAACTTGATGCAATATTAAAATGTCGATCCGGAAAAGGTGCAGTTATAGATCAAGCTACACGTTGGGGAGTACCTATGAAATGATTAAGCGCCTTCTTGAATTGAAGCCATACCTTATCGATATGGCAAACCCAGATGTAACAATGACTGATATCCAGTGGCAGCAGGCAAGTCAACTTGAGGAATTACTTAAGTAACCATATGTGGTTACAAAGAAGTTTCAAGCAGCTGAATTGACACCTGGCACATTTTACAAGGAATGAAAAAATATTAATTATAAACTATCTCAAATTGGTGGCATTGTTGCAGATGGTATAAGAATGTCTATGCAGCGTAGAGAAGAAAATTTACCGAATAATGACGTACTATTGGCTGCAGTTTATGTAGATCCTATGCACAGGGTACTTTTAACTGAAGAACAGATTGCTAGAGGAAAGTCAGCTCTGTGTGATGTAGCTGTGCGAATGAAAATGTTAAATGAAACAGATGCCGCAAGTAATTCAGAATTTGAAAGCTGCTCTAGTCCTGCCATTATGCAAAGCTCCTGCTCAAACTCTGAAGAAGAAATGGATTTTGAAAAATATCTCGATAATGAAGAAAAATCAAAAAAAGTTAAGCGATGCCGTTTGAATCAAGATGATAAACCTATAAAAATAACCCCATTGACCAAATTCAGAGAAGACTTTAATGCAGCTTTAATAAAAATAGAGAAATTTGATCGTTCATTAAAACTTGATGTGATGAATGCCATACCAAAGTATCCTGAATTAGTGCAAGATGTAGCCAGAACTGTTACTGCATTGCCACCAACACAAGTCAGCGTTGAAAGATTATTTTCAGCTCTTCGGTTAATTAAATCCCACCTATGGGCTAAGTTGAAGGAAGACATAATTGATGCTATACTTTTCTTAAGAACAAATTCTCCTTAGAGTTAAATTATTAAGTATGTTTTTTTAGCCTTTTTTTAATATTTAGCTTCAATATTAGCATATCATAATATATAATGGAAACAAAATATTCTTTACCAACTTTTTTTTATTTAGCTACGGTACCATATGCAACATTAAAATTTTAAAATTGTTAACCAAATGAGGTTATAAATATTTTATACGAGATCAATTTCTTTTTCTGTTAATTTTTATTTTTGTGTAATACAACATTAAAATTGTATTAAATTACTAAACTGTATTATTATCGTACCTACTTTATTACATTTATTTATACTTATATATTTGAAAGAGTCGGGAGTTGGTTTTTAAAAATACCGACTCGGGAGTCGGTTGTTTTTGGCCGACTCCCCATCCCTGACCCCTACATAAAGACAAGAAAGCTAAGAGAGACAGAAGCTTATGCATCTTACAAAATAACAAAAGTTACAGGAACAGTCAAGAGAAAATTAGAAGAAATTGCTGGAAAAGATATATTAATACAGGAAATAGAAAAACTAAGATAGAAAAAGATTATGATGAAATATTAAATCAACTGAAGGAGAAATTCAGCAACTTGCAGACCAAGAGGAGTGAAAGAATACAAATCCTGACTGTATTACCAAAAAGTTGGAGTAAGAGAAAAATAGCTACAGAATTCAACACAACAAAGCACAAAGCATCAGTTGCCAAAAAGCTTACTAATGAAATGGGTATCCTTTCAATTCCAAATCCTCAGCTTGGAAAGAAAATTGAACAAAACATTATAGAAAAAATTAAAGCATTTTATCTTTCAGAAGATATCAGTAGAATAATGCCTGGTAAAAAGGATTGTCAGTATTATGGACAGCTTAGGGGAGAGGAAACATTTTCAGAAGCATCTACTGCTATGCAATTTAGAAGAAGCTTATCAGCTTTTTAAAGAAAGAAATCCTTTGGTAAAAGTGGGCTTCAACAAATTTGCAGAGGTGTGTCCAAAGCAATGTATTATTGCTGGAGCATCAGGAACTCACTCAGTATGTGTATGTACCATTCATCAGCATGTTAAACTTATGTTTGTAGGAACTAACTTTGATAAGTTAACTGAAGATAATGAAAATCCTATCAACCATATATGACACTCACTTTGATTGAGTGCAATCCACCCTCATTGCAATGCTGCCTGAGGGAATGTAAACAATGTGGAGACAAAAGCATTGAAAGAGAAACTCCAAAATATTTTTGATGATAACTGCATTGATTCAGTACAGTTTAAGAAGTTGACCAATACAGACAGGTCCAATCTTGAATCAATTCACATGAGTTCAGATGAATATATTGAACATTTCTGCAGCAAACTTCAAGAATACCAAATCCATGATTTCCTGACCAAGATGCAAGCTAATTATTACAACGAAACTAAAATGTCGCTGAAACTAAGTGAAGTCCTAGTAGTATGTGATTTTGCCAAAAATTACTCTTGTTCTCCAAGATGAGGTGCAGAGTTTTCACTGGAACTATCAGATGGCAACTCTATATCCATTTGTTTTGTATTATAACAAGCAAAATGAGATTGCTCACCTAAGCTTTGTTGTCATTCTGAGTGCAATATTCATAATACACTTGCAGTACATTTGTTTCAAAAACATCTCATAAACTTCATAAAAGAGAACATCCTATCCATCAACAAAATCATATACTTTTCAGATGGCTGTGTTGGACAATATAAAAACTGCAAAAACTTTCTGAATCTTTGCCACCACAAAGATGACTTTAGAATTGATGCAGAGTGGAATTTTTTTACAGATTTTTTTACAACAAGCCATGGGAAGGGACCATGTGATGGTGTAGGAGGCACTGTTAAGAGGTTAGCTGCTAAAGCTAGTCTGCAATGGCCTTATGATAAACAAATCCTTACTGCACAATAGCTGTATATATTTACCAAAGATAATAATATTAATATTACACCACATTTTTCAACCACTGAAGATTATGAAAATGAAGAATTTCTCCTCCAAACTAGACATTCAAAAGCAAGAACAATTGCTGGTACTCAGAAAATACACCATTTAAATGATAAAATATGTAAAATTAACTGTAGTGGGAGGCGACTTCAATGCTCATCACCCGACATGGCTCTCCTCTCACATACCAGATGCTCGTGGCATGCTACTCCTAGATGATCTTCATACATACAACATCCTCAACAATAGGAATCAACCCACACGCAAACCCTTGCAACACAACCAACAACACACCTCCCCAGACATTACCTTCTGCTCACCATCCCTACACACACGCACAACATGGCAGACATTACACCACCTCCCCTCCGATCACCTCCCAATACTAATCACCTATCAACACACACACCCCATCCACACATCCTTCAAACAAACATACACGAACTGCAAACTGGCCTTCTTTTACAGGATACATTGAAAATGAGCTTCAGGAATTCTCCACTACTAACTTCCCCTCTATAGAAAGGCTACCGCCCACATAAACAACACTATCACTCGCACTAGCAAACAATTCATCCCACAAGGACACAGGAAACACTTCAACCCAAATTTCTCCCCACAAATACACAATCTAATCAAACAAAGAAACTCATTACGCCAGAAACACAGTCCCACTGCAGAAGACATTGACCTCATGCACCACCTTAACACTGACATCACAAATCTAATAAACACTAAACAGTCAGAAAACTGGGAATCCTATTTAACTACACTCAATCACAAGACCAACAGCACCCAACTTTGGAAAACCTTGAAAAAAATCCACACCACATACTAACCCACCCCCCACACACGAAGCTCTCCTTTCCAACTGTAACCAAATTCCATCCCCACAAAAACACTGCAACCTACTCATGCACCACTACTCAAAAATTAGCCATAAAATCACTGTTCCCAATAATAGAAAAATCCTCAAAAACATACGGAAACTCTCGGCCGACCCACAACAACCACATCCATTTACACCCCAAGGCACAGCTGCAGCCATAAAATCCCTCAAAAACTCTCATGCCGAAGGCCCAGACCACATTTCAAACATACATCTCAAACACCTTGGTCCAATTACTCTTGCAGCCCTCACAAACATATTCAATTACTCCTGGCTTCACAATATCATACCCTCTACCTGGAAGCTGGCACACATCATCCCGATACTGAAACCCAATAAACCCCCCAACCTACCTGCTTCATACCGGCCAATCTCCCTTCTCTCAACCATTTCCAAAGTACTTGAAAAACTGATATTAAGACGCATACAACCACACACTACATTTTCACAAACCCAACACGGCTTCAGGTCCGCCCACTCCACCACAACGCTTCTTACAAACCTAACCCAACACATCTTAGATGGCTTCAACCAACTATCCCCCCCTGCCCGCACAGTCCTTGTTGCCATCGACATCAACAAAGCTTTCGACACTGTCCCACGCCACATTCTTGCACAAAAGATTATTGATCTCGACATCCCCACCAATGACAAGAAATGGCTTACTAATCTCATTGCAGGCCGACTTGGCAAAGTCATACACAAACAACACTCATCCAAAACCTACAGACTATACAATGGCGTCCCACAGGGCTCCATACTCTCTCCAATCCTCTTCAACCTTTTCATGCACGACCTCCCAGAACCTCTCTCCCCCCATGTCCATGTCTCCTCCTCTGCAGATGACCTGACCATAACAGCACAACACCATAACCGTAACACCACCACACGCCTGATCCAGCAGTACATTACCAATCTGGAACTCTGGCTGACTAACAATAGGATGTCAGCATCCCCTCAAAAATCCTCCATCACCCTCCTAACCTCAGACTGCCACGAATCCCAAGCACACCCGAGAGTCACCCTCATGGGACATCCCCTACCTCTAAACAAAACCCAAACAATCCTTGGCCTCACCCTAGACACACACATGTCCTTTTCCCCTCACATATCAAACATTTGCTCCAAAGCAACAAAAAAACTCAATGCTCTCAGAACACTCACCTCCACAACATTCGGTCAGCAGAAGGAATCCCTTAGTATCCTATACAAACAGTTTGTACGCACTACCCTAACTTACGCTGCCCCGCCTGGTCCCCGTCCATCTCCCACACAAACCAGAAAAAGATACAGACCACACAAAACAGAGGTCTCAGAAGCATTACTGGCTGCCTCCAAACCACACCCATCCCACATCTACATGCAGATACGAAAATACTCCCCATCGAACACCACATGAACATGACAGGGACTCAATTCTTCTCCAGAGCACTGGCCCCAGACCACCCCTGTCACCATCTCACATTACACAACCCCCCCACCCCGCAACAAAAAAAACGTACTCCTGCTGCTCACTATTTGCAGCTACTGAACAATATCCCCCCTCCTCCCCTAAACATCAACCCCATTAAACATCTCCACACAGAATTTACCCAGAAATACCACCTCGACCAACCACACAACACCGTCCTTCACGATACTCCCCCTGTAGTCCATCAGAGCGAACAAACCCTCCCAAGGAAAACAAGAGTTACTCTGGCCAGGCTCCGTTCAGGCCACCACCCCTCCCTCCAACAATACAGACACAGACTCCACCTAGCTGACACCTCCACCTGCCAAAAATGCTACCTCCACCCTGAGGACACAGAACACCTACTCTTACACTGCCACACTCTCAACAAAGACACAACTCCAACATTACCTCTCTATGAGACCTATGGACCCGTCCCACGGTGGTCGCGGGATACCTGAGTGCCACCGGGTTCGCATAAGGGAACCCGGGGGCTACGAAGTAAGTAAGAAGTAAGTAAGTAAGTAACTGTAGTTTCTAAATATGTATCATTTTTTTAGGGTAACAAAAATAAAATTATGATTTTTTGGAAAAAATGTCAATTTTTTTTTTTTCTTGCGATTTGGCAGCGAAGATATCATTTTTCGAAAAAAAAGACCAAGAATAAAAAATGTTTATTTGATGTATGTACACCATAATAAGTAATAAAAAGTCAGCTTATAGTTTATTATAAGGCTCAAAACTGAGTTTGAAATAAGTAATAAAATTTTTTTTCAGACAATGAAGATTTATTACAGACTTGTTGGTCCAAAAAAAGACAATTTTCAAATCATATAAAAAATACATGTAGATAAACCAAAGGAGAAAAAATCTTTTAAAATATATGTACAATGTACATACATAACCTCTCATTTTAGGGACAGAATATATTGACAATAATAATGTTTAATTATAAAGCGCTTATCAGAGTATAAAATACTCTTCCTAATACTACACGTACAGTCTTTGAGAATGAATTAAGAGACAGTATTCTCACCAGTGAATCCAATTTTAGACACTAATAATATAATAATAAGAAAAAGAAATTGAAAAGATTTTATAACTATTAAGTAGATACACAAATCTTAGATAAAAAATTTAGAAATATTATATAGACAATCTTAAATAGTATACATTCGATAGAATTTATTTTATCTTCTTTGAAAAGTTATTTAATTCTTGAAGCAGAAAAATGTATTGTATTCTTGTTCCTCCTCGTAAACTTGCTTCAATACTCCCAAATATATTTTCTGTTGGAACGTGACAAACATCATCTTGACGCAGGAAAAATGTATGAGGGACATACGCCCAAAGGATGGAGAAATTTTATCAGAAAATCATCATATTCACAGTCAAAGGACTGGACTAATCCGAGCCATAGTTTATTTTCATACATACAACCCACAAAAGAGCCTCTTTCAATTTCGCGTTGAGAGACAGTATTATGTTCTTGATCTGAAGCAGAAACTCTAATGAGCTCTCTTATTTCAACTGACTGTGCACTCTGAGAGAGTGGATAAACCTTCAACGAATTCTTGGAAATTGGGACGAAGCGATGTAATTGTTGAGTACCTTTGATAGAAGTAATAGGTTAACTCAGACGTTTTTGCAAAGAAAGCTCTACATCTACAACTTCTGCCTCATAGACGTAAAAAAAGTCAATAGCAGTTAGGAATTTTTGAGAGCAGAAATTGTAGAAGTCCTCAGCTGTTAAGATTTGATGGTTGAGAGGCCGTTGTAAGCTTTCTCTGGCAACTGCTCTTTTTACCGTTCCGCCAATACCGTCGCAGGCATTCTTCCAGTGGGATGTCGTGAAAAAATTCCACTCGGCATGAATTTTGAAGTCTTCGAAATGATGGCATAAATTTAGAAAATTTGTTTTATTCTTATACTGAGCCGCGCATCCATCTGTGAAATAATGAATTTTAGTTAGGTTTGAATTTTGTTGTTGGATGCACAGGATTAATTTTTTGAGAAAACTATGAACCAGAATTGTATCATGCCTGCAACAGTTTGAAACGAAGCAGTAACTTTTGCAAATTAGTTTTCCTGCATTGTTTTTGGAATAATAAACGAATGGGTGCACTGTACATTGCGAGTTCTCCCAATGAAACCCCTGGGCACAATCTTCTATGATGAATGAGAAGTTTTCCGCGAAATCACCCACCAAAACACCTTCATTTTCGGGCAGAGTTTCTTTTAGATTTTTGAAGTAACTCGACTGACATTTATTTGTGAAGTGGTGTCTTGTCAGTTGTGCAATTTTTTTGGTGAGCGATTCCACGTATTCCTCTGGAGTTTCGGTGATATCTTTTAACATGCAGTGATCGACGGACACCCATTGTTTATATTTTATCTCTTCCATCGCCATGAAGTCCAAACTTTCCAAATAATTTTTTATTCCGACCTCTTGCGGGCATCTTTTGCATCGGTGCATCATACAATCTTCATTGTCCATGCCGCAGATGGATAAAGACATTAATTTTTTGTCGTCTAAATCTTTAATGCCTAACGCTGATATTTGTAGTTTCGGATTTTGGTGATGCGTACATACGCAGACACTGAGAGTTCCGCTTTGTCCTGCAAGCATGCACCACGATGGTCGAAGATGAGCATAGGTACTAAAGCCTATTTTGGGATTTTCATCATTTTTTGCATATTCAGCATATAACACTTTCAAGTTACACAATACCAGTCTTTTTTGTTTTTTTATTTTTTCACCCTCTTCATTTATTGCAAACTTATAATCTTTGATTCCCGGGCACATCCTACTATATTCATCATTTTCATAAAACTCCCGAATGATTTTTTTCATTTCAGCTGTGATGACCTTCCCTTTCGTCATGCTTAGAATGTTAGGAAGAATCCCAAACTGTTTTTGAAGATTGCGGCTCTTATGCACCATATACTTTGTTGCTCCAAAGAAGTCAGCAGTTTTTTTAATGGGATAGGGATACAATGATAGTATTTGTAACCTAAGATTGCGATCGTTACTTGCTTGAAATTTCTCCTTTAATTCTTCCATAACCTTTTGATACCTGAAATAGTGTATTTGACATTAAGTTTAGTATATTTTTAATTAAACTTTTCATAAAATATATGTACAGGATTGTATACAAAGTTTTGTCCGATAAATAAAATTTATTCAATAAAACCAAACATAATTAATCTTCAGTGGTAGAAAGATGTTCAAAGTAATTCCTGATGCCATGTGCAAAGAATGTCCATGGTTTAGCGGTAATCCAGGCATCTAGAACAGCGTGAATTTCTTCCGCAGATGAGAACTTCCTACTACGAATTGAAGATTTAAGTGGGGAGAAAAGGTAAAAATCAGACAGTGCGAGGTCTGGTGAATATGGGGGATGTGGCAATACTGTAAAACCAAGATCGCGCAGTTTCTGAACAGTTTTAGCAGCTGTATGAGGCTTCGCGTTATCATGGAAGTAGTGAAGATGGTGGTATCCCCCATTAACTAGTCGCCAACGTTTTTGCTGAATTGCTACCTTCAAGCGATCTAAATGCTGACAGTAAATATCAGCATTTATTGTTTGTCCACGTGGCAATACCTCCAAAAGGAGAACACCCTTGCAGTCCCAGTATACCGAGAGCAGATGTTTACGAATGGTCAACGTCCATTGAACTTCCACATTTGGGATATCACCATCTCCTCTCCAACTCATATGGTGATAGCTGCCATCATTGTCCAAATAGATCCAAACTTCGTCCATTGTAATTAATTATCCCAAGAAATCATTTGCAGCATATTTCTCCAACAACTCTAAACATATTCATTCACGGTTTGCCTTTTGTTCAACAGTTAAATAATGTGGAATCCATCGATTAGATAAATAACGTTTCCCCATCTGAATAAGATGCTGCTGAATTGTTCTGTGACAAACTCCCAGTTCTAATGCAATACTCCTAGTCGTAGCATACTTCTCTGTATCCAGAAAGTTTTGTATACCTGTGTTCAAATCCAGTGATGGTCGACCACAACGTGGTTTATCATCGACATTGAAATTGTTTTCCTTGAATTGAGCCACCCACTGACGACATGTACGTTCATTTGTTGTTTCAGCACCAAGTGTCGAATTTATCTCTGCTGCTATGATTGCAGGTGACATTCCACGTTTCCAGAAGAAATAAATCAGCATACGTACGTTTCTTCATTCAAATTCCATGCTTAAAAATAAGCAATAAATGATAAATGCAGCGAGAAATGAATGAAGAGAAAATGATGATGGCTGACGGTTGGGTAGGCTAGGCGCTATGTAGCGCCTAGCCTACGCATAGTGTTCAAAGCACGAGAATTATATATTAAATAAATCAACCGAATTTCAGTAGCCATAGACCTCATAATTACAAGAATATCAGCGTTTAGTCATCGGACAAAACTTTGTATACAATCCTGTATATGTATTATATTGTCCGATTATAAAAATGTAAACAGATAAAACTTAATTTAGTATATACTTCGATGACTGTATTAAATTTAATTTAAAATGTCAAATTTCAATAACTATGTCCGAAAAGTAGTCTTGCCTCTCTAAATCATCTTCCAAACAACTTTTTTTGGATGGACCAGCTTCAGAATAGTCAATAGGAGCCCCATAAGCAGCTTCAAAACTTCGTTTAACTTTTTCCATTGTCGATCTGAATTTCGTAGAAGCCTTTATCTGTTTTTGTCCCGGCTTCAATCCAGCTGTAAAACAAATTCATAAATTTAGGTTGCGTGAAATAATCAAATATAAAATATTTTGTATATATGTATTCAAGTGCTGATGCTAATATTTAAAAACAGAAATCTACGAATTTGGCATTAAGAAACAAATGTCCTGAACGGAGTCTCTATTGTTTTGCCGACACAGCTGTGTTGTCGGCATGTGGTCCAGATGCAATCTGTTAAATTCCTCAGCGACCTCCCTCTGACTCTGATTTCCTACGAGCAAAATTACCTGGATGTATTCTTCCTTACTCAGACATCATGGGCACTTGCATAATCGGAAAAACATGACTTACTTATTTTACCCTATGATTCTAGACTTATGGGACACCCTGTATAATTCACTAAAGCCAGTTCATTTTCAGCAAACTGATACATTCAATTCTTAAGTTTTTATCCATTAAAGCATTATATTAAAATATTCCAATGCACAATGTATGAATACATGAATTATTTTAATTTATTGGTAATTATTCATAAGTAACTAAATGTTTTACGCAGGGCTGTGGAGTCGGCACATAAAAAACTGACTCCGACTCCTCAATTTTTTGTCTATCCGACTCCGACTCCGAAGGTATATTAATTCTAAATCTGCTATGGTGATAATTACACAAGAGGCATTTCATCACCACCACGTGAAGCATCATCATCTGTGGTCATTGTTACGGTAACTTTGTCTGTAGTAAAGAATCTTGTAAGTGGTGCTTGTCGTTCAGTAGATTTCTGATCTTTTGTTAACTTTGAAGTAGTTGGAAGGTTTTTATTACTATCTTTCTCAATGACAACTTCTAAAATTTTGGGATGGAAACACTGCAAATGTCTTTTCAAATTTGATGCTCTGGTTGGTGCATTTTTATCAGAGCCAGTAAAACCACTGATTTTTGCTTCACATAATTTTTCATCTATCATACACTGACACACGAAATGTTTCCCATCTGTGGTTATTGTAAAATACTAAAAAACTGCAGACTTTGTTGGAAGTGTCTTTGCCATTGTGAAAGGGGTTTTAGACTTGAAAGTTAAAAACTTATGAAATTTAGAAAGAACTCGAAATTAATAAGCATTAAAAATAAAAAATATTATCTGAAAAGAAAAAATGAATTAATGGCATTAGTGTCTGAAATGGAAAACATTGTGTTTATTGTTTAAGTGGTTTAACCACCATAGCTGCCAGTGATATCACACACAAAAACATATTTTATTAAAATTTATATTGAGGTCGGAGTCAGAGTTGGAGTCGGTACATTTTTACCGACTCCGACTCCAGCACCACCAAAATTGCTTCCGACTCCGACTCCACGACTCCGACTCCACAGCCCTGGTTTTACGTATGGTTAAGCTCAAATTAACCTGAATATTTGTGATTAAAAGTGATATTTGAAAAAAAAACCAATTAAGTGGGCAAAATAACGGGTTTTTTAAGTGGGTTTAAAAAAAAAATAAAAAAATAGGTGGGGAGAACTGGGTCACCCACTTTGGTGCCAACCCTGTCTTGTGGACTGTATTGGGAACTGTATGACAGGCACGTATAGTTTTTCCATACTCATGCTGAAGACAGTAATGAAGTTTATTATTAAAGAATATCTATTAATTTCAGGATTATCAGATCAAAGATGAATCAATGGAGAATATTTATGTGAAAGAAGAAATATTAGATTTCAATAATGATGAACTTGGAACTGAGGTAAATAGATGTTTTTCTCTAGTAGAAACCAAAACATGTGTGACATTTTAACTTATTCTAATATTGCAGTAGTGACATTGTCATTATAATTATAATGAGTATTTAAAAAAAAAAATCTGATATAAATTTGTCACAATAAAACATAATCTTATTTATTACAAAGGCAACTTTATTATTATTATTTGTATTAACAGTCATCATAAATATATATCTATGACCTATATTGGCTTATTCATACTAGAATTCTTAAAATCCTGATTGAGATTTTTTACATCATAAGAAATTATTGATTCACAATTAAAATATTCCAACAAAGAAAAAAAATAAAGTTTATAATGAAAGTTCTAATTGTATGTTTTAATTTAGCTTTTTTCATACATTTTGGGACAAAAATATTCTTGGTAAGAGAGATTATGTATGCACTAATTTTTATTTTGTGTAAAATATATTATTCTCTAATATATAATTTTAAGAATTTCTAGAAAAAGTGTGGTTTGACATTATTAAATTAATTGCCTTCTACTAGTCACATTTGGTGAGATGAAATATTTCCAGCATTTGGTGTCCTCATTCACTCAGACCAACTTTTACTTAATGTATTTCAGAGACTCAAAACTTCTTGTTTACATTTAGATGAAAGTAATTTGTCCCAAAAATCAAATCTTGAAGATGAGAGAACAAAAATTGAGGATGAAATTTTCTTTGAAGAAAATAAATATTCCAAAAATTCCTGTATTAAGCTCAAAACACAAGAAGTGAACAATCATGAAGTGAAGAATGTTGAAAAACTTTCATCAAAACAGGTAAGTGGAAGGATGAATTTGTTTCTTGAATTGAAGAAGAAACTAGAAAATTTTGGTTTTAATACCAATGTGGTGAATGTTGTTATTCAACACACTACCTCTGGTATCATTTTGGAACTTTGAAATCATTATTAAATGATATCAGGTAAAAAAATGAATGCATTTTTGGTGAATTTTAAATAAAGTAAATTGTAAAATTTTAATATTTCATCTACTTTTCCAATTTTTGCATTTTTTTGAAGATTATGCTATGTATTCCTACCATAAATCTTTTTCCCCCTTCAATCATTGCTAGCAAAAATCAGGTAAAAAAACTACAGAACACTTCATAGAATTTATTCAAAGCAAAAGGACTTAAAACAAATCCCCTTATCCTGCATCACAAGATAGAAATTTTACAATGATTCTTGAGACAGCCAATCTATTAAATTTCTTCTTTACCAATATTGACATTAATAAGCAGTCTCCACTTCAAATATTGTGTCACTACCAACAATGTGTGTTAGTATTGATAGCAAAGCAAATGAATTTTTCTTTTATCTAATCCTACCAAACAACACCTCATCTGGAGTAAATATTTGAAATAAAAATTCTGACTTTATGAGCCAGATGAAATTGAAATTCCACTAAGAAAATTCATGAGTCATTAACTCCAGGTATATTCCCTCACTGTCAAAGGAAGTCAGATTATTCCCCCTATTCAAATTGGGTAGTTGACATTCTATCCAATTACAGTCCTCCCCCAATTTATGAATGAGTTATGTTTCTGAAAACCTGTTTGTAAATAAAAAATTTGTAAATTGAACCCTATTTTCCCATTGACTCCCATTATAAAAGTTGACATAAGTTCATACAAACAAAAATCACTTCCCCAGAACATCTTAAAATGCTATAAAAACATGTTTTTGCCGCCCAGTGTTTGCTGTAAATAATGTTTTTAAATCGCTACAATAATAAATATACATGAAATATGAATAATAAATGCAGTTAAGTAAAATTTTATAGTGGGTACTTACAAAATAGAAGAGTGCTTGAGACTTGAGGTGATGGTGTGGCTGGAGGGTGTAGGAGGAGGTTACTGGGAGGTGGATGATGGAGCACAAGTAACATCTGCCACATTAGTAGCATGATCTTTGGTAGATGTAGAGGAGGCTTTGGAAGAAAGAGAATCAGGGTTATCATCTTCATCACTAAGCAGAGTAGGAGGAGCTTCTTCTTTGAAGATAGGCTCATCTTCAGCTGGAGCAGCAGAGGTTGAGGCAACTGCAGTGCCTGTGCTTCTTTCTGTCTTCTTGAAGAAAGATGTCAGCATTGATTGTTTAGCCTGAATGACTTTTTCTTGGTAGAGTTTCTTGCAGGAGGCTAAAGCACTATATATAGCCTCTTCTAATTTAAGGGTTCATTCATAATTTGGGTCATTATCCACAAGGTTCTGGACACCCTTGTCAATCATGCTAAAAGAATCTGACAGGATCTTCCTTGGTAGATGAAGTTGAGGCACTGTTTCCTCTTCTGCTGCTAACAACTTGTCGATGTCATCCTCTTCGATGTCAGTAAAGCCAACCTGATGGGCTAGGTTGACAATTTTGGTCACAACAGGTTGAGTTTGGGGGAAACCCTTTGAAATTGTGCATACATTCCAGCCAGATTTTTTTCCAAACGCTATTCATATTTGAATCTCTGATCTCCTTCCAGGATTCTGCAATAAAGTCACACATCTTTGATGTTAAATTGCTTCCAAAAGTCATGAATTAACATCATCTCATCGTTGTCCACAGCCTGTATCATCTGCCAGAATGTGTGCCTGAGGTAATGAGCCTTAAAGCTGGCTATAACCCCTTGATCCATAGGCTGGTTTAGTGACATGGTGTTTTTGGGCAAAAACTCCACTTGAATGTGGTCCAACAAGTCAGAGGTTGACAGGGTGGCTCGGGGTATTGTCCACAGGAGCAAGGCTTTATGGAGATATTTTTCTGCCCATAGTACCTCTCCCCTGCAGGGCAAAAGAAATTTGTGAACCACTCCTGAAAAATGCTTCAAGTGGTCCATTCCCTCTTGTTAGACCAATAGATGATGGGTAGACTAGCCTTTACATGCCCCTTAAGGGCCCTTGGGTTTTCTGAATGGTGAATCATCAGGGGTTTTAATCTAAAATCCCCCTCAGCATTACCATCCAAAAGCAATGACACATGATCTTTTGATGCTTTGTGACCTGGGGCCTTCTTCTCCTTTGACAACACCATCTTTTTTGGCATCCTCTTCCAGTACAGCCCGGTCTCATCGACATTGAATACTTGTGGGGCTGTATAACCTCCTTTTTCGATGATGTTCTTGAGGGTTGGTTGGTAGGCCTCAGCAGCCTCTTTGTCAGCACTGGTAGCATCTCCAGACTGGGTGACTGTGTGCAGGTTGAACTGTTTCTTGAAATGGTCCAACCAGCCCTTACTTGCTGTAAAACTTGTGGGAGAAGCATTTGCATTACAATGTCTGGCACTTTCTCTCTTTCTCAGCCAAGTTCTTATAAAGGGAGAGCGCTTTTTCCTGGATGGCAATGTTAATCATTGGAGAGTCATCGCAAGTGCACATGTCAATCCACAATGCTAGGAGTCTTTCCATGTCTTCCATAATGGATGGCCGATGTTTAGTGGGGAACTTTGTCCTCAAGGGTGTAGAACTTTGAGCACTTTTCATTATTTTGTCTTTTTCCTTCTTAATGGTAATCACAGATGAATGAGCAAGGTTAAACAGATTGGCAATGTCCTTCACATGCATGCCCTCATCACATTTTTTCGATATTTCTAGCTTAGTTTCCAATGTAATGGCTTTCCTTGCTTTCTTGGGCTTAGCACCACCATCACTTCCACTTGCACCACACTTACTAGACATTTTGCACTGTGTATTAATCCCCAAAAATCCCCAAAAATAAGTGCAGTACTGTATTCTACTTTTTTAATTCATGCAGGAGCTTATAAACAAACAAAATGGGGTACTGCGCAATCATGGCCATGTGGCTGAAGCTACTGCCATCTATACAGAGAAAATGGGATGTTACAGAGAAAATGGGATGGTGGTAGTGAAGGTCATGGAAGTATGACTGAAAATGATGATAGTAATGAATAACAACTCTGTGCATTTTCTTCTTAGGATTAAGTATACTGTAGAATAATGAGTGTACAGCATTATTGTACTGTAATGATTAATGTTGCTTTCAACCATTAATGACAGACCATTCACAACAGTAAAGACAAAATACTTTGTCTTTACTGTTGTGAATATGGTTCAATGATGAGGGTCTTAAATACATTTAAATACATTTAAAACATTTTATATGGTTTAATTTAATTTTTTAGTAATATTTACTACTACCAAAAATATTGCAGTCACCTTCAGACATCTGCTAATGCTTCAAAATATTCTGAATTCAAGACAATTTTGTTCGTAACTTCAAATTTTTCATTCGTAAATCAAGCCTTTGGACATTTTTTTTGTTCATTTGAAAATTCATACAGTGAGCATTTGTAAATTGGGGGAGGAGTGTATAACCTTATTTCCATATTGTTAATTTTGAGTAAAATATTTGGAAAATTATATACAACAGCCTTATTAAATTGTTGATCAAACACAATATTGTAACTTAAACTCAAAAAGACAGCTACATGCATACCAAAGAAAATGCAGTGACATGCAATTAGAAAATGTTTGAGACCCTAAGCAGCAAAAATCATGCTTTCTTGGTTTTCTTTGATGTGTCAGAATCACTTGACACATTTTCATGTAAGATTTTTGCATAAATTTCACTAGAGGAACTATGACTTTTCAAGATAATCCATCCCATTCATTGCCACCAGTGAAGGAATTGACTTTTCCTATCAATCTACGGATAAATTAATCCCTCTTTCTGCTACCCTATAAACATTATTTCCCATGTTTTCCAGGATAATTGTTATTCCAAATCAGTTTACAATTTAGTTTCCCTGTTCCACTCTGAATTATTTTATTTAGTTTTTAGATCTTGAACATTTGAAGAACAAAGAAAATGGTTTTATATAAAACAGATTTGTTTGAATAATCACAGAGCTTAAATTGGAAAGTTTTACATTAGCACTAAGCACTTGCACCCACACTGAACAAACAGGGCAACATAGAACTTGGCCAGTCAGTTGTTGATGAGATGTCAAGTGATGAAGAAAGTGCTGTAGCAATATGGTGGTTTTTAGATATGGAGTCAAGGAAAAGGAAGACAAGGCTTTGGATTCATCCTCTTATAAAAAAAAGGGCAGGATGAAAATAAATTTCAGAATTTTACTTGTATGAAACTGGAAACTTTTGATTGTTTGCTGCAACTTGTTGCAGACATCATGATAAAAAATGACACTAATTTTAGAAGCAGCATTCCTCCTGAAGAAATTATATATGTAAAATAAATTATATAACAAAATTAAGCAATGCAGTGCAACAGCAAAGTACAACAAATAATGCAATACAAGAAACAGTAAGTCTTTTTACTTTTTTCCAGATTTTGGCCACTGGGGAGTGTTTTCAATTGCTGCACTACCAATTCCGACTTGGAGCATCAATCACAGTGGAAATTCTTCCTGATACCTGCAAAGCAATTTGGTAAAACCAAACTGAGGAGTGGATAAGAATCGCAGACTGATTTTTCAAATTGTGGACCCTCTCTAAGACTCTAATTGTACAGGGCTATTGATGGGAAATGTATAAGAATAAAGTGTTCTCCCTCCACAGGTTCGACCTACTACAATTACAAGAACTTCCACTCAATCATTCTTCCACTTATTCCTGATACTGATGTAAAATTTATTGCTGTAGATGTGGGTGACTGGCCGAACAGTGATGGTGGCATTTTCAAAGAATCCAAATTTGGCAAGTTATTTATGACTGGTGGTTTAAACCTCCCAAAAGACCGAACCATATGTACCAAAAGTGAAAATCTGCCTTTTGTTTTTGTAGGTGATGAAGCCTACCCTCTTATGAGAAACTTGATGCAACCATTTCCTCGGAAATTACTTACAAATGAAAAATGGATTTACAATTATCATCTATCTTGAGTTTGCCGAATTGTAGAATGTGCATTTGGGATGCTAACAAATAAGTTTAGGGTTTTTGAAAATGTGATGAATTTACCACCACAGAAAGCTGAAATGGTCACTTTGGCTGCAAGTGTGCTTCACAATATGATACGAGGAAAGGAAGGTGTTATTTCAGACATTCATGAACAGTTTGAATCATTGCAGGGAAGCTTGGATGAATCAAGAACTGTACAGCTTTTAAGGCCATTGACAGCAGCAATTAATGTCTGCATGCAGTTTTTGAATTATTTTAATACCAATGTTGGATCTGTACCTTGGCAAAATAAATATACCCATTGCTAAAGTGTACCATATATATATATACAGTATATATATATATATATATATATATATATATATATATATATATATAATTATATTATTATTATTATTATTATTAATAAAATAAACAAAATACTTACCATAAACATCCATTTCTTTTGAAATTTCCTCCCATAGTTTATCTAGAGTTCCTCTATTGATTATGGTGCTGCTTCATTGAGAAATTGTAAATTGTGTCCACTTCTCTTCCATGAGTGAAATTAATTTTTCTGCATCACATTGCACCATCTTCACTGTGCGAGGTTTCACTTGACTAGACCAGACAAAGGGCAAGCAGACAGCACCAGTCATGACTGATCATGTTTTTTGATGCATCTTGTTTGGTCAGTGTGGGCAGCCTCATTTAATTCTTTACATTTTTCTGCACCAGGTGAGACTGTGAAACTGGTAGTGTTCCAAACAGTCTTTCCTTGTCTATTCAGTGTGGTTCCAGCTTAATGCAAAATTTTTCAAGTGGTAAGAATTTACTTAATAAGAAACTTAGAACAAAACAAAGGACTGTACTCAGCTTTCATACAGTTTGCTATGAACTTTCTGTATAACTCGTCTCCTTTTGACTTCTGTTAATGATTCTCTTCTCTTGTGTCTGTCACTGTTGAATCTTGTCTGTAGGTTACTCTCTGATATACTTTTAGGATAATACAGCAATTTTGAAGGATTGTTCTTGAATGTTCAAATATCCAAATGCAGTTCATCTTAGTTGATGGTTTTTAAGCTTTACATTGTGTATAAAATATTAAATTTTATACATAATAATTTTAAAAGTTATTTGGACTTTCATTTTAGGTTCAGTTCATCGTTTATGATAAATGAGATGAGATATACAATTTCTTTTATCAAGGAGCTAATTTGACTGTAACAGATGATGATCAGGTCTTAACATCATCATTCATGGTTTATTTTTTTTATGGAATATTAACTAAAATGAAGTTGCTTGTAACTATTAGGTATGAAGAATATATTAAAATTAATACATTAATCTTTTGTTTTAATGTCCCTCTCTTGTTCAAAGGAATATTTAAGATTTAACTGTTCAACTCTGGCAATTTTCTCTGAAAAGAGAAAATCAATGAAAATGTGATGTCTCGAACATCACATTTACAGCATAAGAGGGAAAATGCTTGGTTGGTTCAAGTTGTACTTACCTAATCATCATCACTACATTAATTGAAGACATTTCATATAACAGTATGGCATTAAAATTTAAAGTGGTACTCCAAGAAAGATGTGTTTTGGGGACCTTTCCATTCTTAATTAGTGTCAATGATGCCATCTATCAACCACTAATTTGTGTACAGTATGCAGATGATACCACACTTTGCTTTATAATTTAGACATTCTGATAAATGAATTGAGTTTTAAATGGATGTGGTCAAAACAAATTTTTATTGAACCTGATAGTCACTTTGTGCTTATTGTTACAAAACATGAATGTGGATTACCCAATAAAAATTGTAGTCTAATGCTGTTATTGCATGGTGATTGAAATTAAAGTATGTATTTATTTATAAGCAAAATAAAATTTGAAATGGAAGTATAGAACATCAAATCCAGTATATATATATGTTCAAAACGAAAATGACCCTTCGAAATGCAAACACACTAGCCTCTATTACTCATTCACATAGTCACATTTATTTGTATATCATTAGAACATGAGGTAACTCAAAGAATTATATGAACATCCTTTGTGAGTGGTAAATAAAATATAACTGCAGACACCAGCAAGTAGTAATAATCACACTTCCCCAATGTTTAATGAATATTCTAAACAAATGAATAAGTAAATGAATAAACTAAATGACTTGTACACCAAAGCTGGGCACTTGCGGTTTTTTTTGCCGTACTGCGGTACTACCGCACTACCAAACCGGTACCGCATAACGCAGTACCGCAAAAAATGCTGGTACTGCTGTACTTTCAGCGATCCTTTGCGGTACTGCGTTATGCGGTACCAGTTTGGTAGTGCGGTAGTACTGCAGTACCGCAGTACCACAAAAAAAACCGCAAGTGCCCAGCTTTGTTGTACACATTCATGTGCAAAGATGTCAATAAAAGCAGTAATAACTGGCCCATTCAGAGGGCATTTGGGGCATTCTGTGATAAGTCAATCAAATTTTTTCAATTTAACCCTTTAACCACACCATATGATTTCAGCAATATTTCCATGGATGTGCATTAAGTCGCTAAAAAATAGTGCTAACAAGAATTTTTCTATTACTTTTCTAGTATGAGACCATGAGAAATCCATATCTGACAATAAAATGCCTCAAAAATATGATTATCTATGAGAAATTTATGATTTTATATTAAGTTAAAAAAAATTTTTTTTGCTTTTGCCATAATTTGCAGATAAATTTGCCTGAATAACTCAGTGTCAAAATGTATCCCAAAGGCATAAATCTTGCCTGAAAAACTAGTTGCGTATTCACTACTAATCATTTTTACCTGTAAAATGCAACCCATATTTGAGATGAATTCTAGTAAAATACACACGTGTAATTTAGATGCATACTGGGTAAAAGAAACAAAACTGTATTCATTGTTATTATTTTGCTATATATATATATATATATATATATGAAATTTGAATATAAAATATACAAAAAGTATCATAGAAAAATAGAAGTTGCAATGCTTCATTTTGGAGGAGAGAAGTGCATGTTGAAAAAAAAGAAGCAGCAAAACAGTTATAGCCCTGTATATGCAAATGGTAAATATACAGTACACAAATAATGAGAGCATTATGAAATCTGAACACTTACAATATACAAAATATGTACAAAACATATAAAATTAAATTACATTAAATTCTTTATGGCCATGGATGAGAGTTGCTTTACATGATTAAGGACAAAAAATGTCAATGAATAAAGTCACCAAATGCAGTTAAAGGGTTAACACACTTCCAACTCATATTTTTATGAAATTTAGTATATAGGTAATTCTGATTTTGTTAATTTTTAACCCCAAAAATTGTTTTTGCATATCACTGATCATGAAAACCATATCTGTGTATTGCCACCTTAAAATATGTAGCAGTTACGCAAAATGTATACCTGTTAGCAGCAACACTACTGTATCTCTAAGAATACTGATTAAAATACATTTTAATTAAACTTCAGCAGAAATTATGGGAAAAACTGAAAGATTTAACAAACAATTTATACTCTTTAAAACATCCTCTCCTTTCCTAAAATGTAAAAGTTGGTGCAAGCATCTCTTCATAACTAAGTATGGATGCCTAAATGTCAAAACTCTTCACTCAACCAAGAAATTTGTTTGTAAGTTGAGGTTCCTTATTCTCATTTTAATGAAATGTATATTAATCAGGTTAGCTGTATGTTTTCCAGATATCTGTAGATTGAAATTGTTCATTGCTGTTATTCTACATTCAGAGATACAAAGTGTAGACACCCAGAAATTCCCTTTGCTTTGTCCAGAGCGATAAGGCGCGTCCCTCTGTGGCAAATGTGGGAATACACCTTCCTTTGGTGTAAGGGCTTTCTCTGCCCTCGTGGACCATTAGACCCGTTTGGGGACCCGGCTGATCTCCTGCTTCTTTTTCTTTCTTTCTCCTTTCACCCATTCTTTCTGGCTTCTCTCTTTTTGGCGTTGTTTTTGGACCTTGATTTTGACCCCTTCCTTGGCCCTTGGGTGTGGGAGGTGGTTGCCCTGCACCCTTGTCGCTTTTCAACCAAACCCAAGCCCTGTCCCTGCCACTTTTCACCGCGCGTTGGATGAGAGTGGCCGCCTTTCAGGCACAGGGACTGGGTACGGGTGTATCTCCCCTGCGTGACATCTATGGCGGTGGGACCAAGTGTGCCCACGATTCGCCTTTCCCTTGTTGGAGTCGGTGGTGGCTGGATGCGCGCGGGGGATGAAGTTCTTTTGTTCGCTATGGATACTTCTCCCCCTCGGCTTACGACTACTGCTTCTCATTCCCGGACTACTTACTCTCAACACTCGGGTGGTGGGCAACCAGGCCCTCGAGTCCTTACCACTGGAAGACCGCAACCTGATGGGGTTGACCCCCTGTGGAAGCGGAACGCTTGCACTCTCCTTTTCCGTTGCCGACCCCAGTCCGTCCCTCGACTATGCCCTTGGACCTACACTCTCTGGAGCAGGGGTCTCGCCCCAGCCCACTTCAGCCACCTTCGGGCAAGTCAAGTTCCACCGAGGACTTGCCCCCACAACCCGGCTTCTTGCTCTCCCCATATGCCCCCCTCACCCGCCGTCAGCCCACCTCCCCACGGAGAGAGCCCGCGGCGGACGGGGGAGCCGGCATTCACGGCCGTCCTATCGTCCTATCGACCGTTGAATATCCCAGTCCACTTCGACTCTACAGCCTCCCTCTCCCTTCCAAGTATCCACAAATTCCTGGTGATTCGGCCTACATCTGGGTCCCTCCCGACCAACTCTGAACGGACGTTCCAGGCGATCCGAACCCACAGCAACTCCAGCCGCTATGACGTACGCCCACAGAGGGATGGCTCCCTCCTCGTAAAATCACGCTCAGCCGCAGAGACAAAAGCCCTACTCTCCGTCACTGAGGTCCTTGGATGCTCGGTGTCCGTTTCCCCACACCCTCGCCTGAACCAGAGTCAGGGCACTATTTACGCCACCCGCCTATTGTCGATCGCAGTGAACGAGCTCCTGGAGGACCTCGCACCCCAAGGAGTCACTAAGATTATCGCTTCACATCCCGACAGGGAGGCACCCCTCCCCCACCCCACGTCTGCTCCTTACTTTCAATACCTAATCCCCCCGACCGCATTGTATGGGGTATGGGAGACCGCGCGTCATGCGAGTTTTCTATCCGCCCATACATCCCAGACCCGACCCGTTGCTTTAAATGCAATAAGTTTGGACACGTTAGCTCCGTTTGTCGACAGCCGCATCAACTGTGTGTTCACTGTGGACGACTCGCTCACCCTGACAGGTGCCCCAAACACCCAAATGCTCCAACTGTGAAGGCGCACACCCCTCTTCATCCCGCGAATGCCTTTTCTTCAAGTTCGAGAAGGAGGTCCGAGGCCTACAGTGACGGACTTCCTTAGCCCCCGTGAGGCACGAGACAGGGTGCGGAGTCGGGAGGTGAGGCCGGGGGTGTCTATGCCGCTGCTCTCGGCTCTATCATCTCGGCACGCCGCCCTGGCCTGCCGCCGAAACCCCCCCAGCCACTGCTCCCTGTTCCCCCAAAGAAAATCCTCGCAGGACCCGACGGTCTCCTGTCCCCCACCATCCTCCTCTTCCCGCACCTCACCTGCCACGAACCCCCAGGAGTCTGGGACCAGGACACCCAGGTCCCATCCACCTCAAACCCTGCCTTCCCAGTACTCCTGCACACGCCCGAACCTGCCGCCCGGAGCAAGCCGTCGAGGCGGAGACGCCGGAGCGTGTCGCCAGACCCTCCGGCCTTCCAACGTGTCTCTCCCTCTTCCCCTAGAACCAAGAAGACGGCTCGGACCCTCACACCGCCCACTACGTCTACTATGTCCATCTCTCCCCATCGCAGAAGTCCCACCACTCTACCCCACAGACTCTGACAATAGTGCGAAATCCATGATCCGCCCCCCACGACGAGACCCATTGAACAATATCCTCTCCCCCGAGGATCCAGTGGATGCGGCCCTGGCGCAGCTGCACGGTGTGACCGAGGGAAGCTCGGCGCGCCCACGAGTCTCATGGATCTGCCCTTGCCTCCTGGTGCCATTTTCTCCACCCCTCCACGAGACCACTCTGGTTCACCTCCTTCCACCCCCATAGTACCTACCCCCAACATCCCCGGCCCCCTCCTTGTCAGCACCCTGAGTACGCCCTCCCTCCCACCCGCCCGGTCCTTTGGTACCCCTGTCGCCACCTAGGGTCCGCCGTGAGACCCCGGACAGGCGGGGTGGCGCCACTTTTGGGGTTAACGTGCCCCCTCCTGGCCCGACCACAGAAGCCCGTCAGAACACTTCTGACCCTCTCAGCCCACGATGTTCCTCTGTCTGCCGTGATCCACGCCTCCGGTCTCGCTCGGCCGACTCGATCCCGCAACCTCCGCGGGGTTCGACAAGCCGACCGATTCCTTCCCTGGTGAACGGTAGATAGCCAGCCATGCTCCCGACACATCCTTCAATTTCGCGAACTCCAGATCTCCCTTCACACTCCAACCTCCTAGCGCCTACACCTTTACCCCCCCCTTCATCAACTAATGGATCCCCCGAAAACCACAATAGTCCACTTGAATTGTAGAGGAATATTCGCGAACTATGAAGGCCTTAATTCCTTGATTGCCACTTCCCGTCCGGTGTGTGTCTGTCTCCAGGAGCTAATCCTGGGGACCAGGCCCATGCCCTGCCCTAGTGGTTATTCTTGCATCGCCACCCCGCCTCCTACCTGCACTCGAAGGGGAGCTGCCATCCTCCTACACCACGCAGTCCCCTTCCACAGTCTCCATCCGGTCCCCGCTACAGGTGACTGCCGTCCGGCTCTCCCTGGATAGACAGTACACTGCTCAATCTACCTCCTCCCCCCACGCTCAAGTCTCCCGCGACGACCTGGTGGAAGTCTTAGAACAACTCCCCAGGCCCTTCCTACTACTGGGCGATTTCAATAGTCGCCACCCCTTGTGGGGCGACACACACCACCTATATGGCCCCAACCCTGATATCTGTCATGACCGAGCTCTCCTTCGAGTGCCTCAACGATGGCTCTCCTACATTCTACCATGCCACCACCTGCACTCCATCCTGTATAGACCTGTCCCTCGTTTCAACTGATGCCCTCCTAGACTTCACGTGGCAAGTCCTCCGAGAGGACCATGGAAGTGACCATCTCCCCATTCAACTCACCCTCAATCGACCCGACCAGACTGTTCGGGTACCGGTAAGGTGGGTTACTACCAACGCGAATTGGGCCCGCTTCCGCGACAACACGTATACCACCCTTACAACTGCCCACTTCCCATCCATCGACGAGTGCATCGCATACTTCGAGTCCGTCGTTCTAGCGGCCGCAAGCACTAGCGTACCACGATCCTCCGCCTACCCCCGCGCCCGACGGGTGCCTTGGTGGACCCCGGAGTGCGCGGAGGCCGTGCGCGCCAAGAAGAAGGCAACTCGGCGCTTCTACCGGACGCGACTCCCCATCCATCGCACGGAGATGCAGCGGGCCAGGGCCATCGCCCGCCGCACAATGAAGACAGCGCGCCGAGCCTCTTGGCGTGCCTTTGTGTCCGGCATCACCGCCACCACACCTTCGGCTACCATCTGGAAGAAGGTACGGGGTGTCGAGAGGCGACATGTCCCCTCCCGACCCCCGGTCCTCCGGACTAACGACGGACTCCTATGTGAGCCCAAGTCGGTGGCAAACCACCTTGCTTCTACCTTCGCCGCCGTTTCTTCCTCTGCAGCCAATTCCGTACCCGCCCCTGACGATAGCCCCTCTCCACCGTCCATAGACAGCACCTACAACCGATTGTTTACCATGCGTGAACTACAGGCGGCACTGGCCTCTCGACGATCCCCTTGTCCCGGTCCGGACGGTATTCCGTACGGCATGATCCAGCACATCCACACTACCTTACAAATTTTCCTGCTAGACCTATACAATCGCATATGGATAGAGGGCGCCTTCCCCTCTAGGTGGAAGGAGGCCCACGTCATCCCTATCCCCAAACCCGGCAAAGATTCCCTGGACCCCACAAACTACAGACCAATCGCCCTGACGTGTTGTGCCTGCAAGATCATCGAAAAAATGGTCGCTACGCGATTATCGTTCGTCCTTGAACATAGCAATTCCTTCCCGTCTACCCAGTTCGGCTTCAGACAATTCCGCTCCACCACTGATCCCCTCCTGCTTCTCAGCCGAGACATACAGGATGCCTTCGACAATAGACAGTTCGTACTGTCAATTTTTTTTGACATCCAGAAGGCCTATGACCAGGGTTGTGGAGTCGGAGTCGTGGAGTCGCACGTTTCAGGGCGGAGTCGGAGTCAGTAAAAAACTTCCGACTCCGACTCCAATTTCTGTGTCCTGTGTCACCCTTAATTTCTAAATCCTAAATACTAACATTTAGGTTATTTAGTTTTTTTGGTCAATAAACCTTATTCATTGATAGCCCCTAGATTAAGTTTTTTTAATATTTTTTTTTTACATTTTCAGAATATACAATTAATATTTATTTAAATATAAAAAATAAAATTTCACACTTAGTGTGGTGGTGATGAAATGTCTTATTATTATGATAATTATAGAGTGAAACACTAGAGGAGTCGGAGTCGTATATTTAAAATGTGAGGAGTCGGAGTCGGAGTCGTATATTTAAAATGTGAGGAGTCGGAGTCGGAAAATTTTGGACCGACTCCACAACCCTGCCTATGACACCACCCGTCCAGCAATGATCCTCGGTCAGCTCCGACATCTCGGCCTCGTCGGAGCCATGCCAACCTTCATCAGGGGCTTCCTTTCTTCCCGGACCTTTAAAGTCCGGGTGGGCTCAGTCCTCTCTGACACCTTCGTGCAGGAGGACGGGGTCCCACAGGGAAGCATCCTCAGTGTTCTCTGCTTCTCCGTCGTGATGAACACGGTCTCACAATGCCTTCCACCCACCATCCGCTCTTCCATTTACGTGGATGACCTTGCGATCTACTTCGCAGGGCGAGAACCATCTGTCGTTCAACGACAAATGCAGCTCGCCATATACCGGGTGGAAAGGTGGCCGACATTGGTGGGTTTCCGCCTCCCCATCCCTAAGTCCAAATGTATGGTCTTCAGTAGAAGAAGACCCACAACCCTTCCTCTACCCTCTGTCACATTATACGGCAGTCCTCTTGAGGTGGTACCCTCCACGCGTTTTCTGGGCATGACCCTGGACCGACGGCTCAATTGGGTTCCCCATCTCATGCACCTAAAGGAATCCCTTCGACGCCCCCTCGCTCTCCTGGATCACCTCTCTCACACCACATGGGGTGCAAATCGACGCTCTCTTCTTCGCCTTTACACTTCCTTAGTACAGTCGAAGCTGGACTGTGGTAGTGCAGTTTACGGTTCAGCCTCCAACGCCCGCCTCCGTATCCTGGACCCGGTACTTAATAGAGGCCCCCGCCTCGCCACCGGTGCTTTCCGCTCCTCCCCAGCCTCCATGTGGAATGCGATCATCTCCCTCCGACGGGGTCTACTCCTCATGAGGACATACCTCCGTGCACAGAGGCTACCTTCGCTTCTGGGCACGGCGGTTTCAGAACTACCACCTCAGGGACGGAGCTGGCACTTCACTGAAGTGGTCCGCTCTTTCCTTGATCTTTTCAACATGCCCGCCCCCTCAGTTATCCCCATTTCATTCAGCATCTACCCCCCCTGGATCCTCACCCCTATCAAGTTTTGCAAGGATCTGTGTGCCCTACCGAAGAATACCACGAGCGCCATGATATACAGGTCACTCTTCCGCGAACACGCAACCCAACACCCGGACGCAGTCGCCATTTACACAGATGGTTCCCGCTCGGAAGCTGGTGTGGCCTCCTCAGCGGTGATTCTGTCCCAGCCGCTTTTCCGGGGCGTCGGCCTGCCCCGCGAGGCCTCCGTTTTTTCGGCGGAACTTTTCGCGATTACGGAGGCCCTCGATATTGTGCGCATCCACTCTGCCAGCTCTTTCGTCATTTATTCGGATTCCCAAAGTGCACTTCTCTCCCTAGAAAGATTTAACTCTCCTCACCCGCTCGTCTGTACTATCCAGCAAACCTTCCACTTTTTAACGACCTTCCAACACAAGACAGTCGCCTTCTGCTGGGTCCCGGCTCATGTCGGCTTCCAGGGTAACGAGGCGGCGGACCGCCGGCCTCCTCCCGACCTCTCCCCTTCTCCGACTTCTTCCCGACTTTCTGCTCCCACTTCCGCTCCATATGGCAGCGGGAATGGGACCAGGCCACACAAAATAAACTCCACATGATTAAGCCACAAATAGGATACTGGGCCTCCTCATTCCACAGGTCCCGCCATAAAGAAGTAATCCTAGTCCGTCTCCGCCTAGGCCACACCCGCATCACCCACGGACACCTTATGGCGAAATCGCCAGCCCCGCTTTGCCCTACCTGCCATACCCCTATCACTGTCATACACCTCCTGGTGGAATGCCCAAAGGTGTCCGCTCTTCGTTGCAGGTGTTTCCCCCTCTCGGCCGAAAATTCCATACCCGACCGTCTACGATCCATACTCGCCGAAAGCCCCCACTTTTCAACGGAAGCGATTCTCCTCTTCCTTACTCACTCCCATCTGCTCCACCGCATCTAAAACCGTACCCCTCCTACCCACTATCCAGCAACTGACCCTTACTCACTCCCCTAGTCTACCACCCCCAGCACAGTAACATCACTCACTCACTGCCTCACCGAGATATGTACCGCTCTCTTTAGGTACAAATCGGCGGTAAATTAGAGAGAAAAAAAAAAAAACACCCAGAAATTAGACTGAAGTTAAAAGAAATATACCTTTCAGATACGACATTGATAGATACGTGTTATTTACAGCTATTAGATTTGCCTTATCCCTTAAACTCTGTGAGTGAATCATTCTATAAATGCACTCTCTCCTTTAAAATAGTTTTGCACAAATTTCTGTTTTTCAAAGTGGCAAGCATGATAAACTCTGGCTTAAATTAAAATTTTATAACAATATTATGTTTATCATACATTCTAAGCATTATCCATAGTTACTTGTTCTATAAAACTATCCACCTAGATATGTAACTAGAAAATGTTTAGCTTACTAAAATGAATGAATGAATCATTTTAATAGGCAGTTGTTTGTGTTTTGGGTCAATGGTTTCATCATAGGTTGAATAAAAAAATTCCATATGGAATGCTATGCCTTTAACACTAAGATTAATTGATCTTTTATTGTGTAAAGCAATTCATTAGTTTTCTATTTTATTTCCAGATATATTCTAAGCAGAACTTAGCAGTAACAGCAAAGTCAGACTCTGAGAAGAACAAGCCTTTGGCTGATGATGAACAACCAGAAAGTATGTTTGTCTTTCTGGCAAATGATGCCAGTGATTTAGCTAATGATGACAGTGAAAAGAACCATAAAACTCTACAAAAGAACATACTTAAGTGTGCAGTTTGCTCATACCAAACAAAGATAAAAAAAAGTCTTAGGATTCACCTTAGAATTCACACTGGAGAAAAGCCTTTTAAATGTGGGAAGTGCTGCTATAGTGCAACAACAAGTTTTACACTTAAAATTCATGAGAGAAGTCATACTGGAGAAAAGCCTTTTAAATGTGGGAAATGCTCCTTCAGTGCATCACAAAGTTCTGCACTTGAAAGGCATAAGAGAATTCATACTGGAGAGAAGCCTTTTAAATGTGGGAAATGTTCCTACAGTGCATCACAAAGTTCTGCACTAAAAAGACATAAAAGAATTCACACTGGAGAAAAACCTTTTAAATGTGGGAAGTGCTCCTATAGTGCAACAACAAGTTTTGCACTTAAAATTCATGAGAGAAGTCATACTGGAGAAAAGCCTTTTAAATGTGGAAAATGCTCCTACAGTGCATTACAAAGTTCTGCACTTAAAAAACATGAGAGAACTCATACTGGAGAAAAACCTTTTAAGTGTGGGAAATGTTCCTACAGTGCATCACAAAGTTCGACACTTAAAAGACATAAAAGAATTCACACTGGAGAAAAGCCTTTTAAATGTGCGAAATGCTCCTATTGTGCATCGCTAAGTTCTGCCCTTAAAAATCATATGAGAACTCACAGAACTGATGGAGAAAATTTTTTTCAATGTGTGAGGAAATACTCCAGTAGTGCATCACAAAGTTCTACAGTTAATGTTGTTATTGGTGAGCCAGTATCAATGCTCGCTCGCTTGCTCACACAAGTTCGAGGAGAGCAAAAGACATAAAAGAATTCACACACAAAATAATTTGCTGTTTATAGACAATTTAAAACTTTACCAGCATGGACGCAAATCTCCATCATTTACTAAATAGTGTGCAGAAAAAGTGAGGACAGAACATGGCACTTATGGAAATTGTTGTGTTTGGAGATTTGGGGGAGGATGCATATAAGTACTTGAGAATAGAAGAAAACACCATTACTGAACATGAAAAAATGAGATAGAAAATTTCCAAAGAGTACATTAGAAGGTTAAAAAGGATTTGTAAAGCAGAACTATGAAGAACAAAATAACAGTGATAAACCAGATTGCAGTACATCACAGTTTTAGGATTGTTAATTGGTCTTGGATCAAGATAAGTAAGATGGATGCAAAAACGAGAAATATTGATAAATAAATTTCTTTGTAAAAAGAAGCACTCTTTTAGTAGAATAGACCACTCCATTAGGATAAAGTGAAATTTCCAACCTCCATTGGTCAATCATTGTCAGAATTAGTCTGTATCTGGAGATTACTACCGAGTACGTGCAAATAGTAAAGCATCATGACAGCAAACATTCATTGCCAAACTAGCTGAACATTTCTCAGAAAACAATAGCATTGCAGACATTGAAAATCCAGATATGATGGCCACAATAATAGTAAGGAAAACTGAAAGAAATACTTACTGATGAAAAGCAGAATGTGATGACAGACAGGTTTGTTAAAAAATTAGAAAAAGAATACATTTATAGAGAGAGATCCCTGGAGTGATTGAGAAGAGGAATACTATGCTTTGACATTAAAAATGTTATAGTTAGTACACAAAATCAGACTATATGCACAAATGGCTTTTGAAATAACATGATTGTCAATCAATGACAAGTGTTTCTTTTACCAAAATGAAATAAAAAGTGAGTGTCTGTTTGTTGGGCATTATTAGGAGATGGATACTACACCAGTAAACAATGATATTTGTTGACTTATCCATTAAAAAACATGAAAGAAATACAACACTGAAGTTAGGAAACATTCTTGTAAACATTTACCACAGCTAACAATGGGAAAGGGCTTACAATTTTTTAGGATAGAAATGCTTCCAGTGGGATCAACCATAGAAAACAAAGCAGGTAAACCTGACATTATAATCTGAGAAAGAAAAACAAAAGAACCATGATAATAGATGTAAGTGTACTAATGAATTTTGGTATTAACAGTGTGGCAGAGAGGGAAATGGTCAAAATATTAAAGCTGAAAAATAACGTAAAGAGAACATGGGCATTGGATGAAATAGATGTAATACCCACTGTACTAGAAGCAATGAGCCCAATAAAGAGAAACCTTAATTATCTAAAAGTTATACCAATCAAAATGAGGTCCAAATAGGAGCTATTAAAGAAACTGTATCCATCATGAAAAGGGCCCTTGGCATTAACTTTCATCCTTTCATTTCCAAATAAAAACTTTGATGATACAGTTGGAAAAAAAATGTTTAAAAATGAAGCAAGAAAAAAAGCAATTGGATTGTGGGGAAAAAAAACCCTGTATGCAGCATCTAAGTTTGGTCTTGAAAGCATTTAATAATTCACTCCATAGCAACTGACCAAGAAATACAAGAACTTTAACCAAATGCCACATATAAATGAAAATGTCAGAGAAAATGGAAAATAAAAAGGTGAAAGAAAAACTAAGTAAAGAATTTATAAGAAGATTGTAATTAATGTTAGTCTACATTAAATAACAAATAAAATAAGAGTAATAAACATCTTTTATATCTTTAGCATAATTGATTGGTATGAAGGGGAGGCAAGTAAATAAGATATCAATGAAAAAAATTAATGCTTGCACATAAAGTCATACAAAATCCAATGTACACCAAGTTTTTATATTCCATGAAAAGTAAAATGAAACCAAGCCCACAAAGCAGCAATAATAAGCATGAGTCATTATATTAGAAATTCAACAATCAATAATGAACTGGATTCAGTGCACAGAGAAGGAAAATACAACCACCACCACCTTTACAATAAAGGCCCATGACTGCAAGGAGGTTTTGGGAATGGAACAAGATGTACAAACTAACCCGCAAGATAAAACATTGTGAGAAAAAATTAAAAGTATAAAAATGATGCATACGGAACTGAGACAGAAAACAGGTGGGAGGACCATAGGTACAGTAGGCATTATAAAAAGGACATAATGCCCCATACATAAACAAAGAAAGGACTATCAAGTGCCTAAAAAAATAGATTCCTTAGGGTGGAAGAGGAGAGACTAGTAGTGGTGGTAGCAAAGACCCGGGATTAAGAACAAACTGGTTTAAAACTAATGTTGAAGGATCTGAACTTTGTAGACTGTAAGAAAAGACCAGAGAGTGTAAGCCACATTCTATCATTCTATCGAAAGTACTGTTGGAAAGAGCGAAGTATTTGGAGAGGCATAACGTGATATGCCAACTGATTCATTTCAGATTGTGCAAACATTGTTGTAATCCAAACAACAGGAAAGGTACTGGTACATTGGAAACACTGACTAGAATAAAAGACAATGAACAAGTGAAAATACTATATGACTGCGAAATACCAATGGTCTTGGACATACAAGTGAGACTAGATATAGTTGAGTTACAAAAGAAATGGGAAATAGAAGTTAAAGTACCAGGAGACATATCATTTGCAGAGTGAAAGATTAAAATATCTAAAATACCAAGAATTTAAGGTACGAGATTCATCTGATGTGGCAGGAGGATACATAGGTTTTACCCGTGATCATCGGAGCAATATCAGCAATCAAAAAATTGACACAACTGTACCTTGACCAATTACCCATTAAAATTACAACATGGGAACTGGTAAAGGGAGTACTGAGGCACAGCATCTCGATGCTCAAAGTGTACTGGAATACAAATGAAAAAAACTTTGTCACGCCAATGGCTGAGGTTTATTAGATCTAGGAGTGAGGTTCAAATCTCAAAATAGATGATTAAAAAAAAGTTAAACCCTAAAATATTCACATTGCATCTTTTGTACAATTCAAAACGAACATCTAAGACATTCTCTAGCTTGAAGACTTTCGAAAAAGATAAAGAAAACAAATGTAACAACAGAGCAATTTCAACAAAGGTTTTTAGGGAACAGTGTAGGAATAGGAAATTCAGCACAGATTATTAAACCAAAATTTAGAACTAGTTATTTCTGGAGATTCTTAGGACACTGCAACAGAAGCTCCTAAGTCAGAAAATGAAGTCAAAAGACTTATCAAAAGAAGAGATTGAGAGATATTGAAAGGAGCTTTGTTATGGTCTACAGCTGGGTCATAATAATAACAATAATAATAATAATGTGCATTGGAGTGAAGTGATAAGAGGAGAATATAAATAAGCAGGAAGTGGAAAAAATAAGTGAGAAATGTGATGTTTGAGAAAAACTGTTTTCTAAGTTCAAAATCCCCAAATCAGACATTCTGTGCAAACTTCTGAATCAGTGTAAAGCAGCCAGTATTTATGCTGTAGCATTGAACCAAATAATTCAAACTCAGCTGCAGAATGGTTGACCATAGGCAGAACAAAACTCTACTTCAAAATAAATATAGAGGTGAACGCTTGGAAGAAGAGTGGAGGATGTAAGAAAAAGTGGTTTGGAACTAAAGTTTAACCATCAATTAAGAAAACTATACAAGAAGACAGCAGAAGGAAAATGAGAAATAGAGTATGGCATTGTAAAGAAAATGACAGACAACTTCATACTTGTGGGTTAAACTCTTTAATTTAAAAAAATATAAGTAAAACTGAAATACCAATTAAAATTTATTTGTAGATATTTACTTGATTAGGTAAGGTTATGTTTACTTAGCATAGATTGTTTATGCTGAACTCTGTTAGGTTAGGCTTAGTGTTGATGAAATTTAATATATATTTTACGGGCTAGTTATCTGCCAACTTCAGTCTATAACGGAATTGGGATTGCCTAAAAACAGATTAGAAAATTTACAAGGTGATGGTTGTAAATTAAAATCTGAGGAGTGTAAATTTAAGAATGCAGTGAGTATAAAATTGTGTAGATTGTAGCCCCAATAAATATTGAAAGTAAGGTACTAAAATTTTGAGAGAGAAATATTTCATCATATTTATCAATACTTTTATAAAAATGAAATTTTGTATTATGTATAGTTGTTGGGGAAAGTTTGTCATTGTTCGTATATGGCTATATATATGATATGTATATATAATGTATATGTTGGAAACTCATTGGTGAAGTTTTGGGTGCTGATTGGTGGGAGATTGAGGCATATGATTGGGTGAAAATAATATGCTTTTGAACCCACACTTAATTTTTATATACTATATGCAAAATAATAAATATGTACATGGTAGTGTTCTTGTAATAATTATTTTATTGAGTATGGAAAATATATATATGTGTGTATATATACGAGGGTTGTTCTAAAAATAAGCCTTACCGCACCTAATTATTACGAGTATTTCAACAACTTATTACTACTTTTCTTCATAATCACCAAACAGATTCAAACATTTGTCGTAGCGTGGGACAACCTTTCCTATGCCGGTCGAGTAAAATATATGGTCCTTAGCTTTTAACTGGTTTTGTACAGCCGCTTCTGCATCAGGAATCAGGATCGTTTTGAAATTTACCTCCGAGGTGTTCCTGAATGGCTGGAAACAAATGGAAGTCGCTTGGTGCAAGGTCAGGACCATAGAGGAGACGATACACGACTTTTTGGTGAAACGATTCCAAAAGTTGGTGTGTTTGATTTGTAGTGTGAGGGCGTGCATGGTCATGCAAGAACACACCTCCAGTAAGCAGCCCGGGACGTTTTCTTCTGATAACCGTACGGAGTTGTAAAGTTTCACGATAAGAAGTGGCATTTATTGTTGTTCCTTTTTGCATGAATTGGACATGCAAAACGCTTTGTTGCCATCACCTTACCAGCTGATTTTCCGCAGCGGAAACATTTTTCGCGTTTAAAAATCGAATCAGCACGCACCTCGTCTGGGAACCACGTGTCTAGGAGAGCAGCCATTTTTAACTACGGGTAAACCACATCAAACATTGTTGCCACACATGCCTAACAAAATATTGTACTATGCATAATGCACCCAGTAATTAATATTGTAAACTTACTTTTTGAGCAACCCTTGTAGTTTCCTTGTCAACAAAGTCGCCGAAATGGTTTAACGACGAAATTAGCAATATTATTATGGTGAGAAATAGAGCTTACAAACTACTAAAGTCGCAACTCAGACGAATTCAGAAAGCTACATAAACCTACTTCGGAGGGTTAAGTCCTTAATTAATTCGGCTAAACGTGAAGAAGAAGCTAGAGTTGCCTCATTCTGTAAAGTTAACCCGAAAGAGTTTTTTGCCCATGTTAATAGCCGAAAGCCAATTAAAAATTCTGTAGGTCCCCTAAAAGATGAAATGGGGTACTGAAATTCAGTGATAAAGAGATAAGCTAATACGTTAAACGAGTTCTTCGTTACATATCGTGTATCACCTTGTCTAACAATCTAATTTTTTATTCTCAACATGAATTTTTCCATAATATGCATGCTCTATACGACGCAAGTAGGGGAATAGATATAGCGTATCTCGACTTTCCAAAAGCCTTTGACAAAGTTCCTTACCCGAGATTGATGGCTAAAGTTAGAGGACTAGAAATCACGGGGCTCGTTTCGAACTGGATTGAAGATTTGTTAAAAGATAGAAAGTAGAGTGGTAATAAATGGAGTGGCTTCGGAGTGGGCATCCGTCACCAATGGTGTCCTACAGGGTTCCGTTCTGGGTCCTTTTTATCTATATTAACGACATAGACGTCGGGCTCCTAAATACAATTTCCAAATTTGCAGACTATACGAAATTAGGAAGTAGTGTAGGTAATGAGGGCGTAAGAACGCTTCAAAATGATCTTGACAGGGTGGGAAGATGGTCTGCTACTTGGCAGATGCTATTCAACTTGGACAAATGTAAGGTAATGCACGTAGGCTATAAAAACCCAAAGACCGATTACTTTTTCTTGGGAAGGAACGTGATTGAGACGGATCTAGAGAAAGACTTAGGAATCTATATCAGTAATGATCCTAACCGTCGAAGCACTGTGCAGAAGTCGGAAAGAGGGCCTTAAGAATATGAGGTTAGATGAAAAGACAGTTCAAGTTTAGAAACAAGGAGAGTGTAATGTCTATAATTCACTAATCAAACCTCGACTCAAATAGTGCGCAGTTTTGGTCTCCGTCCCTTAGGAAGGATATAGAAAGGTTGGAAAGGATACAAGCAAGGGCTACAAATTTGATCCCTTCAATGAGAATGCAAAACTACCAACAGAGATTGAAGCGCCTAAATCTGTTTACTTAGAGATCAGTAGGTTGCGCGGTCAGTTTATTCAAGTTTTCAAGATGCTCAGTGGAATAGACAGGGTATACTACAGCAACGTATTCTCATTCAATACCAATCCGACAAGAAATAATGGATTTAAACTGGAACTAAAAACATTTAGTACCCCAATCTGCAACAATTTCTTGTATAAAGTAGTTAATATCTGGAACCAACTTCCCTCGGAGGTTGTTTCAAGCCAAAGTGCAAATATGTTTAAAAATAGGCTGGACCAAGCAAGTACTGAATACTCTCGCGGTTTAAGACAAACATAACGTAACTCTGCAGGAGTTCGCCAGCGCGGTTTCTATGTGTACATGCGTGGTTATAGAGCTATTTTATATGTTCTCCACTTTGCTGTAAAATTTCCTTGGCTACTTTTCCAGGGTCAAGGTATTTTCTTCAACTTTTTCCGTACCTGCCTCTGACAGGGGGAGGGTGTGGAGAGCCTTATACTTTTCTATCCAGTTTTCTACTACTGCTAGAATAGTTGAAAGAAAAATGAATTATTTAATAACGGGCACCTTCCAGAGTGGATCGGCGAGGGCCACTCAATATATTTTGCCCGACTTTTTTTTTTCTTTCCAAGTTTCCTTGTAAGTTCCAGAAATTGTGGAGACACGTAGTTACATACCTTTTTTACAAGTTTTTATTTTCCCACATAGTCTCCATCCTTTTCTACGGCTTTCCTCCACCTCGAAACAAGGGCCTTTATTCCTTGCTGGTAAAAGTCCGCTGGAGCCACCTCTTAACCTCCTCAACAACCTCATCGTCACTCTGAAACTTACTTCCACGAATAGCATCCTTCATTGGCCCAAACAAATGGAAGTCTGAAGGTGCCAGATCCGGGCTGTATGGAGGGTTGGGTAATAGTCATTTTTGTGATGGCCTCTCTTGTTTGCAAACTGCTGTATGGTTTTGCGTTATCGTGCAAAAGAAGGACGTTTTCCAGTTTTCTCTCCAGTCGAACTCACTTTAAACGTCTCTGGAGTCTCTGTAGAGTAGCAATATATGCCTCTGAATTGATTTTTTATCTCTTCTTCATAATGTCCACTAGAATCACCCCTCTCATGTTCCAGAAGATGGTGGCCATAACCTTTCCTGCAGAGGGAGCCATTTTGAACTTTTTCTTGGGTCGGGAGTCTGCGTGATGCCACTCCATAGGTTGGCGTTTTGTTTGAGACCTGTTCAAAGTGGTGTACCCAAGTCTCATCCCCAGTTGCAATTCGTAAAAGGAAGTCATCCCCTTCTGTCTCGTATCGAACCAACGACTCGGAAGTAATTTCTTTTCTTTGGGCTTTGTGATCTTCAGTCAGTTCGCGAAGAACAAACCGTGAACACACTTTTGAGTATCCCAGTTGCTGAATTATCGTATTCACACTTCCTTCATTAATTCCTAGCTCCAGTGATAGTTCCTTGGATGTGACTCGCTGATTTGATCGAATGATGCTGTTAGCACACTGCACAGTGTGAAATGTCACAGCCGATGCCGGGCGACCGCTGCGTGGATCATCATCGAGGCTGGTTCTCCCTCTCTCCGATGATCTTACATGTTTAGACCAGCGTCCAACTGTGCTTCGATGAGCAACGGCATCTCGGTAAACGTTTTGTAGACGTTTGTGAATATTTCCAACTGTTTCCTTGTCTGCGGTTAGGAACTCGAAAACAGTTCTCTGTTTACGACGCTCATCAGTGTCAGACGCCATTTTCGAAACTGCGTTAACCATCGGTTTTATACAAGGAGGGGAGGTTCAAAGTGGAAAAATCCGGTTATGTGAAGCGCAGAAAGTTCAAACTTAGGCCCAAAAGATATTTCGGCCCCATGGTCTATTATTTTGCTAAGAAAAAAGGATGGGGCAAAATATATGAGTGCCCCTAGTGTGTGTATGTATCTATATATATATATATATATATATACACATATATATATATATATATATATATATATATATATATATATATATATATATACTGTGTGTGTATATATATATATATACTGTGTGTGTATATATATATATATATATACTGTGTGTATATATATATATATATATACTGTCCCTTTGCTTTGTCCGGAGTGATAGGGCGCGTCCCTCTGTGGCGAATGTGGGAATACACCGGTGTAAGGGCTTTCTCTGCCCTCGTGGACCAGTGGGCCCGTTTGGGGACCCGGCTGATCTCCTGCTTCTTTTTCTTTCTTTCTCCTTTAACCCATTCTTTCTGGCTTCTCTCTGTTTTTTGGCATCGTTCTTTGGACCTTGATTTTGACCCCTTCCTTGGCCCTTGGGTGTGGGAGGTGGTTGCCCTGTACCCTTGTCGCTTTCCAACCAAACCCAAACCCTGTCCCTGCCACTTTTCACCGCGCGTTGGATGAGAGTGGCCGCCTTTTCGGGACAGGGACTGGGTGCGGGTGTATCTCCCCTGCGTGACATCTATCGGCGGTGGGACCAAGTGTGCCCACGATTCGCCTTTCCCTTGTTGGAGTCGGTGGTGGCTGGATGCGCGCGGGGGATGAAGTTTTTTTGTTCGCTATGGACACTTCTCCCCCTCGGCTTACGACTACTGCTTCTCATTCCAGACTACTCCTCTCAACACTCGGGTGGTGGGCAACCAGGCCCTCGAGTCCTTTACCACTGGAAGACCGCAACCTAATGGGGTTGACCCCCTGTGGAAGCGGAACGCTTGCACTCTCCTTTTCCGTTGCCGACCCCAGTCCGTCCCTCGACTATGCCCTTGGACCTACACTCTCTGGAGCAGGGGTCTCGCCCAGCCCACTTCAGCCACCTTCGGGCAAGTCAAGTTCCATCGAGGACTTGCCCCACAACCCGGCTTCTTGCTCTCCCCATATGCCCCCCTCACCCGCCGTCAGCCCACCTCCCCACGGAGAGAGCCTCGCGGCGGACGGGGGAGCCGGCATTCACGGCCGTCCTATCGACCGTTGAATATCCCAGTCCATTTCGACTCTACAGCCTCCCTCTCCCTTCCAAGTATCCACAAATTCCTGGTGATTCGGCCTACATCTGGGTCCCTCCCGACCAACTGAACGGACGTTCCAGGCGATCCGAACCCACAGCAACTCCAGCCGCTATGACGTACGCCACAGAGGGATGGCTCCCTCCTCGTAAAATCACGCTCAGCCGCAGAGACAAAAGCCCTACTCTCCGTCACTGAGGTCCTTGGATGCTCGGTGTCCGTTTCCCCACACCCTCGCCTGAACCAGAGTCAGGGCACTATTTACGCCACCCGCCTATTGTCGATCGCAGTGAACGAGCTCCTGGAGGACCTCGCACCCCAAGGAGTCACTAAGATCTATCGTTTCACATCCCGACAGGGAGGCACCCCCTCCCCCACCCCACGTCTGCTCCTTACTTTCAATACACTAATCCCCCCCGGCCGCATTGTATCGGGTATGGTTTTCTATCCGCCCATACATCCCAGACCCGACCCGTTGCTTTAAATGCAATAAGTTTGGACACGTTAGCTCCGTTTGTCGACAGCCGCATCAATTGTGTGTGCACTGTGGACGACTCGCTCACCCTGACAGGTGCCCCAACACACCCAAATGCTCCAACTGTGAATGCGCACACCCCTCTTCATCCCGCGAATGCCTTTTCTTCAAGTTCGAGGAGGTGCGCGGCCTACAAGTGTCGGACTTCCTTAGCCCCCATGAGGCACGAGACAGGGTGCGGAGTCGGGAGGTGAGGCCGGGGGTGTCCTATGCCGCTGCTCTCGGCTCTATCATCTCGGCACGCCGCCCTGGCCTGCCGCCGACCCCCCCCCCCAGCCACTGCTCCCTGTTCCCCACAAAGCAAATCCTCGCAGGACCCGACGGTCCTGTCCCCCCACCGTTCCTCTCTTCCCGCACCTCACCTGCCACGAATCCCCCAGGAGTCTGGGACCAGGCACCCAGGTCCCAGCCACCTCAAACCCTGCCTTCCCAGTACTCCCTGTACACGCCCGAACCTGCCGCCCGGAGCAAGCCGTCGAGGCGGAGACGCCGGAGCGTGTCGCCAGACCCTCCGGCCTTCCAACGTCTCTCTCCCTCTTCCCCTAGGACCAAGAAGACGGCTCGGATCCTACACCGCCCACCACGTCTACTATGTCCATCTCTCCCCATCGCAGAAGTCCCACCGCTCTACCCCCACAGACTCTGACAATAGTGGCCGAAATCCACGACCCGCCCCGTACGACGAGACCCAGCCCAGTGGATCCAGTGGATGCGGCTGGCGCAGCTGCACGGTGTGACCGAGGGAAGCTCGGCCGCGCCCACGCCCACGAGTCTCATGGATCTGCCCTTGCCTCCTGGTGCCATTTTCTCCACCCCTCCACGAGACCACTCTGGTTCACCTCCTTCCACCCCCATAGTACCTACCCCCCAACATCCCCGGCCCCCTCCTTATCAGCTACCCTGAGTACGCCCTCCCTCCCACCCGCCCGGTCTTTTTGGTACCCCCTGTCACCAACTAGGGTCCGCCGTGTGACCCCGGACAGGCGGGGTGGCGCCACTTTTGGGGTTAACGTGCCCCCCCCCCCCTGGCCCGACCATAGAAGCCCGTCAAGGTACTTCTGACCCGCTCAGCCCACGATGTTCCTCTGCCTGTCGTGATCCACGCCTCCGGTCTCGCTCGGCCGACTCGACCCCGCAACCTCCGCGGGTTCGACAGGCCGACCGATTCCTTCCCTGGTGAACGGTAGATAGCCAGCCATGCTCCCGACCCAGCCTTCAGTTTCGCGAACTCCAGATCTCCCTTCACACTCCAACCTCCTAGCGCCTACACCTTTACCCATCCCCCTTCATCAACTAATGGATCCCCCGAAAACCACAATAGTCCACTGGAACTGTCGAGGAATATTTGCAAACTATGAAGGCCTTAACTCCTTGATTGCCACTTCCCGTCCGGTGTGTGTCTGTCTCCAGGAGCTAATCCTGGGGACCAGGCCATGCCCTGCCCCACTGGTTATTTTGCGTCGCCACCCCGCCTCCTACCTGCACTCGAAGGGGAGCTGCCATCCTCGTCCACCACGCAGTCCCCTTCTACAATCTCTCCATCCGGTCCCCGCTACAGGTGACTGCCGTCCGGCTCTCCCTGGATAGACAGTACACCGTTTGTTCAATCTACCTTCCCCCCCACGCTCAAGTCTCCCGCGACGACCTGGTGGAAGTCGTGGAACAACTCCCCAGGCCCTTCCTACTACTGGGCGATTTCAATAGTCGTCACCCCTTGTGGGGCGACACACACCACCTATATGGCCCCAACCCTGATATCCGTCATGACCGAGCTCTCCTTCGAGTGCCTCAACGATGGCTCTCCTACATTCTACCATGCCACCACCTGCACTCCATCCTGTATAGACCTGTCCCTCGTTCAACTGATGCCCTCCTAGACTTCACGTGGCAAGTCCTCCGAGAGGACTGGCAGTGACCATCTCCCCATTCTACTCACCCTCAATCGACCCGACCAGACCGTACGGGTACCGGTAAGGTGGGTTACCACCAACGCGAATTGGGCCCGCTTCCGCGACAACACATATACCACCCTTACAACTGCCCACTTCCCATCCATCGACGAGTGCATCGCATACTTCGAGTCCGTCGTTCTAACGGCCGCAAGCACAAGCGTACCACAATCCTCCGCCTACCCCCGCGCCCGACGGGTTCCTTGGTGGACCCCGGAGTGCGCGGAGGCCGTGCGCGCCAAGAAGAAGGCAACTCGGCGCTTTCACCGGACGCGACTCCCCATCCATCGCACGGAGATGCAGCGGGTCAGGGCCATCGCCCGCCGCACAATGAAGACAGCGCGCCGAGCCTCTTGGCGTGCCTTTGTGTCCGGCATCACCGCCAACACACCTTCGGCTACCATCTGGAAGAAGGTGCGGGGCGTCGAGAGGCGACATGTCCCCTCCCGACCCCCGGTCCTCCGGACTCCTATGTGAGCCCAAGTCGGTGGCAGACCACCTTGCTTCTACCTTCGCCGCCGTTTCTTCCTCTGCAGCCAATCCGTACCCGCCCCTGACGATAGCCCCTCCCACCGTCCATAGACAGCACCTACAACCGATTGTTTACCATGCGTGAACTACAGGCGGCACTGGCCTCTCGACGATCCCCTTGTCCCGGCCCGGACGGTATTCCGTACGGCATGATCCAACACCTCCACTCTACCTTACAAATTTTCCTGCTAGACTATACAATCGCATATGGATAGAGGGCGCCTTCCCCTTTAGGTGGAAGGAGGCCCACGTCATCCCTATCCCCAAGCCCGGCAAAGATTCCCTGGACCCCACAAACTACAGACCAATCGCCCTGACGTGTTGTGCCTGCAAGATCCTCGAAAAAATGGTCGCTACGCGATTATCGTTCGTCCTTGAACGTACCAATTCCTTCCCGTCTACCCAGTCCGGCTTCAGACAATTCCGCTCCACCACTGATCCCCTCCTGCTTCTCAGCCGAGACATACAGGATGCCTTCGACAATAGACAGTTCGTACTGTCAATTTTTTTGACATCCAGAAGGCCTATGACACCACCCGTCGAGCAATGATCCTCGGTCAGCTCCGACATCTGGGCCTTGTCGGAGCCATGCCTACCTTCATCAGGGGCTTCCTTACTTCTCGGACCTTTAAAGTCCGGGTGGGCTCAGTCCTCTCTGACACCTTTGTGCAGGAGGACGGGGTCCCACAGGGAAGCATCCTCAGTGTTCTCTGCTTCTCTGTCGTGATGAACACGGTCTCACAATGCCTTCCACCCACATCCGCTCTTCCATTACGCGGATGACCTTGCAATCTACTTCGCAGGGCGAGAACCGTCTGTCGTTCAACGGCAAATGCAGCTCGCCATCTACCGGGTGGAAGGTGGGCGACGTCGGTGGGTTTCCGCCTCTCCATCCCTAAGTCCAAGTGTATGGTCTTCAGTAGAAGAAGACCCACAACCCTTCCTCTACCCTCTGTCATTATACGGCAGTCCTCTTGAGGTGGTACCCTCCACGCGTTTTCTGGGCATGACCCTAGACCGACGGCTCAATTGGGTTCCCCATCTCAAGCACCTAAAGCAATCCCTTCGACGCCCCCTCGCTCTCCTGGATCACCTCTCTCACACCACATGGGGTGCAGATCGACGCTCTCTTCTTCGCCTTTATACTTCCATAGTACAGTCGAAGCTGGACTATGGTAGCGCAGTTTATGGTTCAGCCTCCAACGCCCGCCTCCGTATCCTGGACCCGGTACTTAATAGAGGCCTCCGCCTCGCCACCGGTGCTTTCCGCTCCTCCCCAGCCTCCAGCCTCCATGTGGAATGTGATCATCTCCCTCTCGCCCTCCGACGGGGTCTACTCCTCATGCGGACATACCTCCGTGCACAGAGGCTACCTTCTTCGCTTCTGGGCACGGCGGTTTTAGAACTACCACCTCAGGGACGGAGCTGGCACTTCACTGAAGCGGTCCGCTCTTTCCTTGATCTTTTCAACATGCCCGCCCCCTCAGTTATCCCCATTTCATTCAGCATCTACCCCCCCTGGATCCTAACCCCTATCAAGTTTGCAAAGATCTGTGTTCCCTACCGAAGACTACCACGAGCGCCATGATATACAGGTCACTTTTCCGCGAACACGCAACCCAACACCCGGACGCAATCGCCATTTACACGGATGGTTCCCGCTCGGAAGCTGGTGTGGCCTCCTCAGCGGTGATTCTGTCCCAGCCGCTCTCCCGGGTCGGCCTGCCCCGCGAGGCCTCCGTTTTTTCGGCGGAACTTTTCGCCATACGGAGGCCCTCGATATTGTGCGCACCCACTCTGCCAGCTCTTTTGTCATTTATTCGGATTCCCAAAGTGCACTTCTCTCCCTAGAAAGATTTAACTCCCCTCACCCGCTCGTCTGTACCATCCAGCAGACCTTCCACTTTTAACGATCTTCCAACACAAGACAATCGCATTCTGTTGGGTCCCGGCTCATGTCGGCATCCAGGGTAACGAGGCGGCGGACCGCACAGCAAAGACGGCCTGCCTCCCGACCCCTCCCCTTCTCCGACTTCTTCCCGGCTTTCCGCTCCCACTTCCGCTCCATATGGCAGCGGGAATGGGACCAGGCCACACAAAATAAACTCCACACGATCAAACCGCAAAGGATACTGGGCTTCTTCATTCCACCGGTCCCGCCATAAAGAAGTAATCCTAGCCCGTCTCCGCATAGGTCACACCCGCATCACCCACGGACACCTTATGGCGAAATCGCCAGCCCCGCTTTGCCTACCTGCCATACCCCTATCACTGTCTTACACCTTCTGGTGGAATGCTCAAAGTTGGCCGCTCTCCGTCGCAGGTGTTTCCCTCTCTCGGCCGAAAACCCCATACCCAACTGCCTACGATCTATACTCGCCGACGGCCCCCACTTTTCAGCGGAAGCCGTTCTCCTCTTCCTTACTCACTCCCATCTGCTCCATCGCATCTGAAACCGTACCCCTCCTACCCTATCCATCGACTGACCCTTACTCATTCCCCTAGTCTACCGCCCCAGCACAGTACATCACCCACTCACTGCCTCGCCGAGATATGTACCGCTCTTTAGGTACGAATCGGCGGTAAATCTGGAAAAAAAAAAATATATATATATATATTATATATATATATATTATATATATATATATATATATATATTAATATATTGTATATATATATATATATGTTATATATATATATATATATGTTAAACACAGACCGTGCATGGCACAAGGAACTCTTCTGGGAAAATTAAATCCACTATAGTCCGAATAAGTAATGATAAATGACAAATACCATAGTTTTTTTCCTTTTTCATGATTTTAGCCCGACGTGGCAACGGGTCTCTCGCAAAGAGATCCATAAATATAGCTTCCCTCACCAGCTATCTGCAAAGCAGACAGGATCCAGCTTTGGGACGTGGATCTAGGTTTAAAGCAAACCTAGATCCCTACACTCAGAACCTCTATATAAGTAAAAGACTCGTTGCATTCACGTCGTGTTGAATAAATCAAAGAAAAGGGGTAACTATTGTATTTTTAGCCAAAAAAACCAAAACTTAAACCTCAACCGGGACATTGAGCGTCCACTTTTCAGGCACGAAACACGTCCGTTTAGTATACACAAACTCAGAATGGTTCCCTGAGAACAATTATGTTAAACACAGACCGTGCATGGCACAAGGAACTCTTCTGGGAAAATTAAATCCACTATAGTCCGAATAAGTATGATAAATGACAAATACCATAGTTTTTTTTTCCTTTTCATGATTTTAGCCCGACGTGGGCAACGGGTCCTCTCGCAAAGAGATCCATAATATAGCTTCCCTCACCAGCTATCTGCAAAGCAGACAGGATCCAGCTTTGG